>BSBM01001894.1:0-540254 GCA_027924585.1 Larix kaempferi
TTATCTTATATTGCATATAAAACATTTTTTGATAGTAGGACGCTTTCTAATAATTTTTCCCGGTAACATATATCTACAAACCATCATGTGTTATTGCATGAAATTATGTGCACCACTTCATTCAATTATTCCGTATAATATATGTTCTTAATATATCGTTGTTCTTAATATTTGACAATTGAGGAATTTTCATAAACTCATCATAATTTATTATCATAGTAGTTTATTATTCTGCTTTTTGGACATTCTTGTAGATTTTGTCCAAATAAAGATAACTTTCTTCAAGGTGAAATCCAAATTTTGAAGTGTTCAAATTATGTTTTTGAATGCATAAATATATTCAACACCCTCAAAAGCTTATGTGGCACTCACATTATGCAATTTCCACAAGTGATATCAATGATTCTAAGAATGTTTTAAAACCGACATAAATCCATCTTAAACCTAGATCTATCTTGTGTGATAAATCTCAGTTTAAGTCATAATTTTTATTTTTATTTATTTTATGAGCATAGAACAATATCCCAAACAAACCAATCGTAAAGTATAACCAAAAATGATTAAAAATATAGAATATTTAAACTACAGTTTATTATCTACAAAATAAAATAATAATTGATTTGTAATGTTTAAATATTAAAGATTTATTTAAAATAATAATATAATTTTAATTGATACAAAATACTTCTCCAATAAATTTTCTAGATTTCATAAAATATATTAAAAATTTATAAAAAAAAACCTTAAATAAATAAAATATACGTAATTTTTTTTTTCAAATTTTAAAAAAATATGTCTATTTATCAAATTCCAATGTGTAAGTAACCTCATCCATAAGAGATAAAGTCCTTATCCAAACAAATAATACGGGAGATGCAACTCGACAACGTTGGTTCTAAACATACAACGTTGGCTCTAAACAAAATTGGTTGCATTTTCTTATTAGAGCCATACCTCACGGAAAATTTGCCATGAAAGTTGAATGTGTGAGTGGAGGTTGCCTCGGGAATAAATATTATCATTGCACTACTATATTCATGAAAAAATGGCAATCCTTCTTCTTTAACTTTTGTTATTTAACAAAGAAATAAGTTATCTTAATCAATACTTTCTTGGGTTAGAGTGACTCACCATTTGATTATAATACGAATAATTGTGTATATTGTATAAAAAAATTTAATCGAAAGCACATCATCCTATATCAACGCAATTTTCTATATAAATAAACAACAAAGTGGAGCGAGTTACAGATTTTAGGGAACATTTTGTAGCTTCCCATACAGCAGGATTAAAAAAAGAAAAAGGGAGGATACCTTTGTATTCTCAAGACAAACTTTTAATAGAAATTATTAAAAATTACAAAAAGTTGTTTCGTCACTTTCACTATATAACATTCAATGACGTGGTTACATTTCTTCCAACAAAATACTTTATATATTATAGGTATCGTTTACGGAAAGCCAAATGACCATATCTTATTATGTTGTGATCTAAATTCCTTAGATATTCTGGATTTTGAACATAAATTTTTAAGAATATTCAAGTTGAGAAGAGTACGGGAGCTAATACTTCTACAAGTCTATTTATTAAATGATTGGTTTATTTTTTTAAAGAAAAGTTGTATGTGAGGAAATGAAGTATGAAGAGAGGATATGGGTGACTTTAACATATGGATAAACATCTTGAATAAATTGTGTATAGTGTCAAATTTATTATCTCTAAATTTTGAGGGTTGTTTTATGCCTTTTGGTTATGCATTGAAATATTTTTTTAATTATCTCTTCTATATTAAGTATAATAACTTGGAAGAGAGTTATAAATCCATTGAGTGAATAAGAAGGGATTTCCATGTTCTTAATTATTAATCATTATTCAGTTTTTTTTCCTCTCTTCCATGAATTTAAATTGCATTAACTAGGACTCAAGCATCCTCTTGGTGTATCTCCTCATTTTTTTACCAATCATTGAATTCTATCCACTTTTTTTTTTTTGTTTGCATGCCTTGGAATGTTATGGTTACAAACAAAATATGATGCTTGGTGAGTGAGGGAAATTGTGGGGAAGTTCTACTATATAGATTTGTTTTTGCTAATTAATCCATTTTTGTATGACCACTTATTTTATCTCGAGTTGTTGATGGCTCCGGTTTTGAAAAGAGGTATAGTAAAAAAACTATCCAGGGTTCAAATCCCTCTCTCTCCTGTTGTTTTTTCAACAATCTGGTCTAGTACAAAAAAAGAGAATATCTGAATTCTAGGTCTTCCAGAGTGGTATCTCACTCATGTCTCGGGCCTTCCCAGAAGGGGCCCTTCTTCTCCCTCCACCTAAGCTGCACAAGAAGAACCCAAGGAAAATCCTAGGGAACAATAAAGATTCATAGGGTCTTTCTGTCCAGGTGTAGGTAGTCCCCATCTTCACAGACATGTCTATTTTACCAAGTCTCTCTCTCTGAGACCATTCCCATATCGTTACTCCTTTCGTGCGGCTCATATTCTGAAGGATGTAGTCCTTGCTGGATCAAATAAATCTTGTCATGTCCCCTCTTCATCAATCCAACCAACATTGAAGTGGTGTGAACCGGATCTTGGGGCCTCGAGAACTCGCCCTAAATCCATTTGATACCACATTGTCACAAGCATGCATACAAGTGCAAACACACGATAAAATATACAACAGAATGAGGCCGATCCACACAATGACAACATGCATGTAGAAGCAATACATCTTAGTCATACAAACAAAATTATTCTAATTTAAATATAAGAGAAATACTTATCTTTAACAACGTGGATCTACAAGCAAATGGCTATGTAAAAGCTATTTCCACCCAACCATAGGCACTTCATCCAACATATACTCTTTATGTTGCAGGGCCACTCCAGGATGGGTTATGAGGCCACCATGGAGAAGGAAAAAACCTACAGGTTTCTATCTCTCATCCCACAACATTTTTTTGCTCTCCATGCTTAGCCAATTTCCCTTACAAAGCTCTACAGGATCTCACTTGGAAAATACAGCCTTGGCTTCCACAATACCTTCCCCACACAGCACCCTGATGGGCTCAGACATCCTCTTCAGCAATCCATGGTTCTCTTGGGATATCCATCTTTCCAGGCGCCTCTAGTGTGTGCATAGAAGAAGACCAATTTGTTATGATGCTGGAGAACCACATATAGCTTCAAATTCATGGATTTCCAGGAATCTATGAGAAACAAAACCCAACCTACAACCATCTCTTTCTCCTTCAAATTAGCAACCCCCTTCTAAACTCGAATTTATATGTTATACACCGCTTTGGGGAACTCACGTGAGGTAGCTCTGCATGAGAAAAAATGATAGAATGTGTGTGTATGATAGAATGACCCCAAGAGATATGGGAAAATGGGTGAAAAGATAGCATACATTTCTTCTGAATATAGAAGAAAATGACTGTTGTCAATGTAGCACTTGTAACATCCCCAAAATTCGTAAAAATTTAAAAATTTTATAAGCGGTCTATTCGCTAATAAATGCTATGTGGAAGTATAAGGTCTCAGCATTTAAATTTACTATTTAAATAAAAAGTGACGTTTAAACATCTTATAAATTATCATACATTATTTAATTGTCTAAACGATAATTAAATAGATAATATTGTAATACTTAGATATATAATTGTTAATATCTACGTGTCCTAATGCCCTTCAGATGAATCTATAATTATATATTTGAATGCTGTAATGCAACCTATTTTATCATCCTAAACTTACATAATTTCTTTGACTAGAACAAGTATTACTGTCTTGTTTATTATATTCACTTGGTCTTTTCAGCTCCAGTGTCGACATTTATTTTAATGTATCCTATGCTGCTTGTACCACTGTGGTTCCATTTTCATTTATGAATTTATGCGTAAGCCATGCACCCTTTGGGTTGTTTTTTTATTACTACAGACTTATGTGTCTTTTGTCGTAAGTTAAATTCATTTATACATGTTTGCCTTATCAATATAATTTTGGTAGTTTGATGCACACAATTCTTTTGTTTTGACAAGTGATTCCTAGTGTAAGCCTAATACTTACTTAGCTTAATGCTAAAGCAATATACTTTCTATTTTGTCCAGGGTACAGGTCTATTCTAGTGAGGTATAATAATTTTCATGTTTTAAGTTCAACCTCCAAGGTAAAGAGGCATACCAAAGGTTATTATATTTAAAAATTCGAACGAGCTAGGTCTCTAGCCAAGCTCCATGTTTTGAGACCTTAGACTAAACAATAGTGTGCTCAAACTATTGTTATGATTTATTAAATATGTGCACCAACTATATGCTATGCATAACGTGGTGGCTCAATAATCAAACAAATATTATACATTCGACAAGAAATGAACCCAAAATATAGAACATGTAAATGAATGGTCCACATTCAAACTGAATTCAAGTTTATATAATTTGACGAGCATTTTGCATGCATCAACTATAGAGTGTGGTCTAAAAATCTTGGTTTGGTGGATGACTCAGCAAGAAATTTATTGCGATCACGTGAAATTTATTAATGATCCCTCGGGTATCAAAACCCTATAGTGAAGCTTCAGGGTTTGGTCTTTTTGTTGGTTTTGTTTTGGCTTTGCGTTGTGATGGCGAGTTGGGCACCACTCAACTGCCATGGAGGTTGAGCACCACTAGCTGTGGTGGTTGTAACTGTGTGAGTGCCAGTAGTGGGACTTTATGGTGTTCCTTAACATACGCTAGAGTTTCTTGATGCTTGGTTCTCCCTTGGCTCGGGTTTGAGCCCTGCAAGGTAGCATTCATCATAAACCCTGAATATTTATATGTTACAGTTGTAAGTTGGTTTTGAAAGTTACGGCATTCAACTTTTAACCAGTTTCAAATGTAATGTCATGTACAGGTTCAATCCTCGGTGATGGCACTTGAGTGAAGAACTATCTCTAGAGGTTGTCATCCACGGTAAGTCTCGGGCTCATCCATATGGTACCTCTGTCAATGCTCTTTCTATCTCAATGTTCTTCCAGTGTTTGTTTTTTGTGATAAGGGCTAAGAAAATCGTTTAGAGCAACATTGCTGCAGTAGATAGTTGGCTCGACACATCCTGAGTTGGGGTTTTGATTGTTAAGTTAAATAACAGCTTTTAAATACTATGGTTACCCTTTGGTTTCCTTAAGCAACTAGACTGCATATGCAAAGTTTCTCTATGAATACAATGGTTCAATGTGTTTAGCAGACTTTATTCCCTGTGTTCAAATGTCGAGACTTTACTTCTCGGCTCCTGTCTATTTGTCAAAATACTATAATTTTATTTATTTAAAAATATGGCTAGGTGTTAAACGATACTGGGCATGAACCCTAATCTTGGTTTTGATAGTATACTTGTGGTGGTACTGTGTAGATTTTTTTTTTTGTATTTTGTTGTAAATTGAAATGGGGGTTCAACATTTAAAATATTAAGATTTTGATGTTGCGGGTTTTGAACCTATCACTGTACTGAGTTTTGGTATGGTATTTTAAGTGTTAAGATCAATGTCCGGGTGAGTTCTTGAAGTGGATATTCGAACCCTTGAACCTTTGTTTGAATACCTATGTATTGTTACTTTTATTATTAAAATGTTATTACCGTGTTCAGTTAAAAATGCTAGTTCATTTTGATTCCATGAACCCTTGGGTGAGATCTTCGGTCTCGAATCTGAGTCTTGTAGAACTTCTTTAGTGTTTTAATGTTTTGAGTTTTCATTGTAATGAACCAGTGTTAATCTGAGATGCCTAATCTTGATATACTGGTTAAGGTATTGAAACCCACTGTATATTTAATTGCTTCATAGAATTTAACATTTCGATTATTCCTTAGGTCAATACAGGGTTTTTATAATTCTTGGTCATTTGACAATCATGAAACCTAAGGGTTTCATCCCTATCCTCCAAATATTTTGTTAGAGTTTTTAAATCCTGATGGTTTTTTAAGTTGTTTGAATAATTTGTTAAAAGAACTAATTCGAAGAATATGAGCCCCAAATTCTTACTTTGATTTGAGAAACAGAACTTTACTAACATGGTTCAACCCTCGGTCCATTTAATATGAATGTGTAAGGTTTGTTTTACTTAAGTGTTTTCCCTTAGTATATTTTTTAGTTTCGAAAATAGTAAATTTTAAAATGAAAATGTGTTTCCTCCAGACATGTAACTCAACTTGAATTAGATATATATATATATATATATATATATATATATATATATATATATACATACTTGTATTAATAACGTGTGATGCCTTGATGTATCAAGTATATTCTTTGAGAGATATTCTTGAATATTAACTATCTTGGACAGTCTACAGTTCTGGATTATCTTAAGGTTTTGTCTGAAGGCATAAGATTTTTATGGATATAAGTTTGATTTACTTTATAAAAATGTACAGTATGTTTTTCTGAAAATTTTGCTATGTAGATAATATCTCTATGTGATTCAATCTATATTCCAAGCATATGAAAACCTAGGGTTTTATTTATGGTTATGTTTTAGAATATGATATATATATATATATACACACAATATAACTACGTTTTCAGTTTATGACCTTACAAGTATAAATATATATATGTAGATTCTATAATGATAGAAATATAGATAATTTCTTTGTTATGTATTATTTAAATTTAAATATTTGGAAATAGTAAATATATATAGTTTCTGAATTGCATACTACTGTATAGAATTTATAAGACATCTTTTATCAGCATAAAAAATAGAAGACGATTATTTCAATTTACTGTTTGGAAATCATATCTGATCTATGTTAATTAACTCTCTTTGTGTACTAGAGTACATCGCTTATGGCGAAAGAAAAAATACAGGAAGACATTTTTATTTCAATCACTCGATACTTTTCAACTTTTATCCTTCATTAAAATAACATAACTTAAATACTAGATTAACTACAATAGTTTTAGAAATTATCATTTAAAATAGCTAACTGATATCTGCATAACATATAGTCTTCAAAATAATTCAACAGATCAGAAAAGAAATAAAATATAACAAGTAGAACCTGATAATTTGATAGGGTGGACAAACACCCAAGGAGGCCTGTTCCTCCCAACCTTCTCCAGAAGAGCAGCCAAATCACTTGCTATTGTGGACCCTTGAGCCTGTTTACTGAACCACTAGGAAGAAGTCTCTGTATAGAAGAAAGGCCCTCAAGTTCACTCAGGTTGTACTTCAGCAATCAATGGATACTTGCATTCACACCTCGCATATGTACTTCAGCAATCAATGGGGACTTGCATACATATCAAAAACCTCTGCACTCAGCAGAAACACTCGGCACTCAGTAGGAATAAGACAGTCTTACTCTGCAACTCAAAACATAGCTTCCCCTCATCGAATCTCTTGTTGTAATTCCCAGCAAAACCATAAAGTAAATTCTCTCCTTAGAGAAAGTGTGAACCTCTGCTCAAATTCGATGGCTATGAAACGATGCTTAGGTATTTTTGGTGGTTAGCTTTCATTCAATGAGCCATAAGCTCAAGTTCCACATTCCTAAGAACTTGACCACAATTTAAGGGATTTGTCCCATAACAACAGCTAGTTACTGAGTTCAGATGCTGCCACTTGTCCATTGCCTTCTACCCCAAATTCCATTCCTCGTAGTGGGTCAATAAACACTCTTTCAACAGCCTCTTTGGGTGAATGTCTCCTATTTTAATTTATTAAATAATAATTATTCATTTACAATTGTCCTTGACACTTGGTCAAAATAGAAAACTTTACAATAAAAGTTAAGGTAATGTTTTTTCCACAAACATAAAATGTCTCAAGTACTAGGTATGTTACAGCACTGAGTTTTAGTAGCTGAAGGAACTATCCCCAAATTTAGTCACCCCCATGCTTCAATAACTATGTGAGGTGACTTTTCCCACCAACCTCACACATGCATTCAATGATTGGGTTCAATAGTCAAAATGAGGTGATTGGTTCATTTAAAAACACATGGCATAGTTTGAATTATTTTTAAGGTTAACACTTGGTAGCTTAGGATTTAGTCACTCATGGTCCCCCCATCCTCTTCCCCTCTAGTGGAATCATAGCCCCTTTGGTTCTATTTACACAACCACTATTGGACTATTTTATTATTTATCCACATAATATTTACATATATTTCAAGTTTACATATGAAGCCAAGCATACAATCCAAATAAAAATATTACATCTTACATGCCTAGCCATTCACTAGTCAAGCGTTGGCCTTGAGATCTCGACTAGGAATCCACACTAGCATATTTACATCATTTACATCATTTTGGTTAATTCCATTTAATACCCCCCTTGGAATAACATCATCTTCAGTGTTCACATCATTTCCTTGCCTCGAAAAATTATTTCTTTAGCTTCTAGCTACTCACATGATGCATTTCTTTATCTTCAGCAACATCCATTGGATCTCTTCTCAATATTTAGCTGCTCATATTGATATTTTAAAGACAACCACATTTCCAACTACATCCTTAAGATGCCTTCAAGGTCCTTGCATACATCAATACCTATTCTCAAACAATAAGTAAATTCACATGTCAAATTTGTTCTCATAGGATTCATTTCTTAACAAGATTTTCATAACCATAGTTGAAGCATATACACATGTATATTCACATTAAATCAACAAGAAGATGAAAAAATAAACCAAGTACTTATTTGCATAAGCATCTTCCTTCGGCTCCACAGGTATCCCACTTTGACTTCAGATAACTATGGTATCCACAAGACCTTCCCCACCCAACACAAGGATGGTATCTCTTATCTTCTATATAGTCCCTCAAGTGTACACACCCCTTCCAGTGCTCTTCAGGGTGTGCATAAAAAGGTAACCGAGTTTCTACAAGCCTTAGATCACCTGTGTATACATATAAATCAAATGTTAGTCCAGCACGGTGGTTGTGCCACAACATTCTAGTAACCAATGCAAAGCTAGTAAGCCAACTACGTTTATTAGGCATTCCATTAACTAGTATGATAAGCCATCTCTTTGATTGGTTTTATCAGGCATACAAAACTATTGTCAAGCTATCACCTCTACTCAGTTTATTAGGAAATATAAAGGAATACAATTCACAAACAATTCAGTTTATTAGCATCTTTCCTATAATGTGTCATTCTCACACAATTCACAAACATCCAACCAGTCAACAACATTAATAGTCAAATTCAAATATGAATTTACAATTATGTATCGTATAGAAATTAGATTTATTTTTCCATGAGGCCATCTTCATATCGTTTGGATTTTGTAAGTGGTATCACTATGTCCCTTATAGTTTTACACTTGCTACCATAATATAGACATCCACCTACAACATGTCCTCTTGATACAATTCTATAGCATCCAAATAGTCATTAGTAATTACTAGCAAAAATTTCAGATATGAAATTTACAAATCTGTTGCCTATATAAATCAGATTTCACAACCATGATATCCATCTCATAATGTTTTTCCTTTTCACATGGTAGATTCTAGTCTTTATTATTGACTTACACCCATTTCCATGTCCAAGACAATTCTACTTGCGATATGAATTTTTCAATCATACAAACAAGTTGTGAGTACCCATGCATATAATCTTTTCATTGTAGCATTTATGACAATCACTGTAGTGATCTCAGAATTATAACAAACAATAATTCAAACATTTTTAGCTATTAATATCTGAAATGAAATGAAATATATTTACTTTATGTGCATCATTCTCACAATAAAATTGCAAGACATCATCACATTATATATGTAATCAAATAAGTCTTCCAATTGTGACATGACTACCTTCTTCATGCAATTCCTTTCCCCTACATCCATAGCAGCTCATGTAATAATATCATAATTGCGAAAATTTGTGTATAGAACTCATAAAATTTGAATATATCAGCAAGAGAAGAGTTCAAGAATTATCCCTTTCCAATTCCTCATCATAGCATGAAATTTTTTGTTCCACATCATAGATGATCCACTTTATGGCCTCTCTGCCAAACATACAAGGAGTCATTAGCTATGATTTTCCCACCAAGCAACAATTCAATACATATAATCATCTATAACATTCCTACTTGCTACTTTCCAAACATGCAATTCTTATGTTATAAACATAAATAGTTTATGGTGAGAAATCTCCCTCTTTATCAACATTTCCTTATGGAGATTATTCTCCAATTTATGTTGCAACCATATTATCATCCATATGTAGCTCTCCTTGGTCATTACAATAACTCTCATTTCATTCTATTTTCATTGCCTTGCTGCTCCAATTGCTTAGAGCATCTATGGCCAAGTCCATCTTGACTTTTCTTAGACTTCCTATAATTTAATAGCGTTGCAATTTATTCCATTCCAAATCCATATGGAGTCCCTTCAAGGTCCATTATATGCCCTTTTTACTCATTCACCAATGATATTTCCTTTCCTTTCCAATGGAAATAGTTTCCATAATCATGAACCCCACAATTGATTCACACATGGGAACGCCTCATTCCCTGATTCGAAGCCTTTGCACAACCACTATGTCACTATTATGAAGTACATGACATGTCCACATACTGTAGTGTCTTATCCTACTGAAAAACGTATAGGTGGATGGGATTTTCTTATCCACTCTCATTACTTAGTCGTAAATTGCTGACTCATATCTTGCAATATCCTACAATCTCTCTTAGCATGTGTGCACTTTCCCACAAGGATGATTCAACATCATCCTTACAAGTTGCATGCCCTTTATCTACTGGTATATTCCATACCTTGCTTAGCATTCTCTTATGGAATACAATATCCATCTCCAATAATCAATAGCTCCCATGTCTCTTGCTTTCAATTCAAATTACACATTTTGTACATAGATAATGCATTGCGTGCATTCTGGATAAGGAACCATCGCTTCTTCTTAGTTCCATTCTTCCATCATGAGTGTTTAAATAAAATTCAATCTACAAGAGTGTATTCTTATCCATTCAACATGTTTTCCGACATGTTAACATATAAATTAATATAATACTCTCAATTGAGTGTCCCTGCTCATTAATGGTATTTCCTTATTGCCAAGCATCCATCCAAATGGTTCAATTCTTTCACATTTCTAGATAACAAGCAATTTTACCATGATTGATTGCCCAACTATGCCTCCACTTTATTGTGGGACCATTATTACCATGTAATGGATGTCATAATATTTACTCACTTTGAGTTACTTCATCTCTAGTACATTGTTATACCATTATACAATTTTTTTTCTCAAATTTTTGGGTTACTTTGGAAGTCACCCACATTGAGAATGTTATTGTTCAATCAAGCCCAGAGGCTCTATTCTACATTCCTTCTTAAACAACTAGAAACATGTTTCAAAATAAGAACATTATATTTTTATTCTCCTATGGATAATATTTCCAATGACTATAAGTATGTCCATTTCTGATTATTGAGCAATAAACTACAACCCTTCAAAATTCCCAATTTCTATCAAATTACCGAAACATTTGAATCACCCTTCTATAATCTGCAACTTGCCTAATTTTCCCTGGTACTTTTATCATAGTGTAACATTTCTATTTCTATCAGTCTTGTCATCACCATAGGAATTTCTTAAAATCGATGATCACTCAAGGGGACGATGGGGGTCAAGGGGACTTGCCCCCTTTTTTTTGTAAATATTTTGATTTCGTGCAATCTAGCGCATAAGATCAATTGGATTTTTTTTATTTCTGGCACCTAAAATTCACCATGGCTTCCCGGTGCATTGGTATTGGAAAAGCCGTGGTTCATTCATATTAAAATAAGCGCACCAAGAAAAGAAACTTCGCTAAAACCTCTTACCACTCACCTCCACTAGTGAATTCTTCTATAAACATATATTTGGACTCTTTTGAGGGGAGTATCCACTATAACCTACACTACAGGGTCTTTTCCTTGTAGTGAATTCTAACTTAAATAGAGGAATTCCCTCATTTTTTTATTTCATGTGCTATTAACAAAAATACTATCTATCTATCTAATGGATGAAATTATACCTATAATAAATTCATGATTGAAATAGGGTGTTGATGAAGGCTTTCAATTGCAAGCCAACTACAATTCATACAGTTATCATCAATAACACTTGAGCTAGTAACAACTCCAAACAAAAACTATGGAAAATGTGGGGGAATTGATTCTCTTCCCAACCTAAATCATTGAATTAAGCAACTGAGTACCTTGAGCCCATATACTTTGAACAATCATACATCTCATTCAACAAAAAAATCAAAATCATCATCAATCATATGCCTCCAAAGAATTCAAGCACTTCATTGACAACATTCAAGCAATTAACTCATACATATCCATACTATATAGGTCTCAAGAACAACCATAACATCAAAAATGTATTTCCCTTATTCTCCCCCCCCCAAAAAAATTAAATGAATTCCTTAGTTCCCCCTCTTCCACCTTTAATCACTTGGCCCAATATATATATATATATATATATATATATATATATATATATATATATTCTTTTGTCATGTTAAATGGGAGGAATACCAATTTCCCAACTTTTTTTATTCATTTATTTTATTTTTTATAAAATATAATACCATGTAAGAGTTTGTATATAATTTTATTTAATTTTTCCAAAAATGATCTTTATACCCAAAATAACATAACACATAACTACATAATATGAACAAGAATTAAATCAAACAAGCACCCAACTAATTGAATAAGACATGTATGTATGAATGCAAAAATGTAGTCCTTATTATCACATCCTATATACATCAATATGAATGCATACTCCTATTCCCAACTCATGTCGAAAGGTGCTATGATCCCCTTCATGATCAGGGGTCATCATAAGGGTGTAGGGGCACTAATGTGTTTGTTATAGAGCATCTAGTTGATAACAATATCATTTAACTTATGGCACATTCCATCACAATTAGTTTATTGTTATTATTGACATAATCAAATGAATAACATTCTTAGTAATCAATTTTTTTTAGAAATTTAGATTCTATTAAAAGAAGAGATAGTTGCTGGGGTGACACGACTACCACTAGGGAAACGTGGGGAAACTAGACTAGTCACCCATCCATAGTTCAAAGATTAGTATCCCGTTATAGTTGTCACTACTAAGAGAACAATAAGTCTAAGACTATGATTGGTGTTCCTACCACTGTCTATGAAGATCCTGATACTAAAATTAAAATAATACTTCCCCATAAGCTAAGGTTATTGGCCACTAAATGTCACTAAATTTGAAGAAAAACAATATGACAAGGTAAACACAAAACCCTCCTAGAGGGGTAACAAAAAAACAATATGACAAGGTAAACACAAAACCCTCCTAGAGGGGTAACAAAAAATAAGACTAAGTATCGTCCATAATGGTAATGGGAGGAGTCACATTGGAACCTGTAGCTTTAGCTCCAGCAGTCACATTGCTTATTTTCTTAGTGATCGGTTTCCAGCGAGAGATAAGTCCAGCATGAGCAAGAGCGAGATTTCTATGAAATATCTTATCGAGCCAAGGCATTTATCTTAGCATCCTTCTCCAGCTCTAGTTGGCCCTTGACAATTTTTTGTAGCTACTTTTCTATTCAATCCATCTGAGCCATGATACTAAGGCCTTGGTCCCAATGCTCGAGCAAGCCATTGGCACTATCTATGAGCCCACAACTCAGGGGCGTTTATTTTTCTAGAGGAGAGCGAGTCTTCATATAGCAGGTGTCTCTAGTGTGGGTGTTACCACGGTCGTCTTCTATCCTACCAAAATATTTAGCTAATTCCCCAGGCGTCAAGACATCATACTGATTGCTAATTCTATTTTCCATGCGGTGAAATTGTTCTTGCAAGGGTGGCGATATAGTGCCACTAAAAGACGCTTTCACTTTCTTCTAGTTGGCTATATCTTGGATAATGTGTGAGCGTTTAGGTCTGGAAAGAGTATTACGCTCGATTTTCTTCATATAAAACATTTGAAACTATCATTGAGATCTAAAGGTGACCCAGAAGGGATAGTGCAAAGGCGATGAGGGAGCAAACAAAACAATGAAGCAACCAAGTCATCTACTCGTCGAAGCTATACATCATTTTCCTGACCTTCTAGCGAAATATTTGAATGCCAAAATGAATCATGATGGTGAGTCAAGCTTGCATTCTGAACCAAATTACATTCGCAATAGTGGAGAGCCAGGTTTCCATGATCGAAATTGAAGCCATCACAGAGAGACCTAGGAGCTTGTACTTCTGACAGGGGATATAAGTGTTACCATGTAAGTTAGCATAATGTGCACGATCATTAAACAAAAACCACCTTAAATGAATTTAGAGTCATTTACCATGGGGAGGGGGAAGACATCCCTTTATCTGGATGAGGATCCGTCATGCAGAGCGCATCGCAAGAGGAGAGCACCCAACGAGGGGAGCCTTAGTTATCAATTATTTGAAAGAATCATCATAATCATATATGTAATGACGACAACATGTAACATTTGAACATAAACTTAAACAAGAAGCTTGAAATAAGGTTCATTCATTGATATAACTATCATGACTTCTAGATCATTAATATAACACAACTGAGGAACCCACTTTCCACTTACATATCCTTATAAAAATGTCATATCCCTTTGTTTACTACCAATTTAATCAACAACTATAGCCATCAATGTGGGGGAGGGGGAGGGGGAGGGGGAGGGGGAGGGGGAGGGAGGGAGGGTTGGAGTCATTAAGCATTGAATCATCTATAGTGTTACTATTGGATGTTATAGCAACTATAGTCATCAATGTAGGGAGGGTTGGAGCCATTAAGCATTAAATCATCTATAGTGTCACTATTGGATGTTATAGTTAGATAATAACTAATATATGATAGATATGTTTTAATAGGAGTTTCTTTCACACTTTTACTATCTATAATAGTTGGTCTATCTTAGATCTATCTCTTGCAGGATTTTCTTTCATGTTCCTATTATGTTTTGGTAAAGTTCTACCTAGTAGTCCCTTTGACCTACTCATCGTCACTACTTAGACACTAATATAATTATATTTATCTTATCTTATAGTGATTTTCTTTTATTCATGCTATCTTATATTTCCTATAAAACATTCCTTTGTAATCATAATCTTTCTATTACTTTGGTTACCTCAAATATAGGTATAAATACTGTTGTAGTATTGCATGCAGTTTTTTATACAAGTTCATTATATTATCCCTATATAATATATCTGAACGGATCATCATTTTTAAGGTTTGCTAGATGAGGGATTTTCATATACTTGCCGTGATTTATTACCTAGAAATATAGTTCTAAGCATAGTACGAGGATTCGACTCATATTAGCACATGTGTATGGAATACTTTCGTGGAATTAGAAATTCACCAAATATTCAAGATAGTATGGATAGAATAAGGTTGATAAAAATATTAAATATATTTACAATTTTAAATTTTTAAACATTGTGAAAATGTTATTATTCACATTTAATGCTTAAGATAAAAGTAGAATGCCAAACTAAAATAGCTAGTGTTGAGGTTGTAATATCACTTTTAAAAATCAATTATACATTAATTATTAATATAAGAGCCAAACTAGAATTACACTCATGTCTAACACTATTTGTAACTTCATACTATCACAAGACAATGTCCACATTTTCCAATCTTCAGCCTATATGCTTTTTCATATAAAAGATAAACAATGTAAAAATGGAACACACATAAACTAGGAATCATTTAAAAAAAATTGTGACTATTGAAATCACACATGTTACTTAATCAACATTAAAAAAACAAACACATATATTGAGGCTATGAAGCCATACTCACTTATTAAAATTTAGTAAATTTGAGATGTGTTTCAAGTTACTTACAATGAAGAATGAATATTACATTAAAATTTTGAATGAACATGTATATTTCTAAATTTTCTTAAAATTTTCAAAAATTACATGTTTTTGTATTGATGAGATATCTACTTAAATATTTTAATGGATCAGGTATTCTATATAAAATAATGTTATTTTTATGATTATAAATAAGAAAATAATTCATTTTTAATATAAAATAAAAATAAGTTTAATTAAAAGAATAATACCATAAAATCTATATTTAATAAAATATATTGAAAATTGATAGAAAAATGAACCTGAATAAAAATCCCATTATAATATTTTTTCTAAATTTAATAAAACATATTATTTATCAAATTTGCTTCTCTATGTAAGAAATAAACTCGTTATGCAAATGAATACGTACTTGGATAATATAGCCTACAATGAACTTTAAAAAAATCTGAAACATCTTTTCTTTATGGTCAAAACAAAAATACCTCATATTCCACACAATCATCATCCCTTAGTTACCATGAGATATAATTCCACTTCGTAGGCTATAGCTCCACGTCATGGAAAATTTGCTATGACCATTGAATTAGATATAATTCCACTTCGTAGGCTATAGCTCCACGTCATGGAAAATTGGCTATGAACATTGAACGTGTTAGTGGAGCTCGCTTGGAGAATAAATATAATCATTACAATACTATGAGAAAAGGAGTACTCGCAATCCTTATTCTTTTAAACTTTTTTTTCTTTTACAAATTAACTTTTTAACAAATTAAATATGGTTTACTTCAAAATAAATTCTCACTCATTACTTTCCTGTCGAGTTTCGCACATTGATGTCCACACAGACCACTTTTTAATAAGGGAAATTGAATATATTATATTATATTTAAATTATTTTTAAACAACAATGGGAATTGTGTATATTATATTATTTTAAAATAAAAAACACATCATTATATACTAGGTATAATACTTCCTTTTTTATATAAATAAACCAAGCAAATATCACATCACCAAAGGAAGTAGACAGAATTATGAATTTTGGTGAACATTTTCCACCTTCCCAAAGATCCACTAAAGCATAACTACAAAAGAAAGGCGAGGATATCATTGTATTTTTAAAACAAATCTTTAATATAAATTATTAAATATTACAAAACGGTGTTTACAATATGATCGTATATAACATACTACGTACTCACATTACTTTCTACAAAATAATTCATATATCTTTAATATAAATTATTAAATATTACAAAATGGTGTTTACAATATGATCGTATATAACATACTACGTACTCGCATTACTTTCTACAAAATAATTCATATATCTTTAATATAAATTATTAAATATTACAAAATGGTGTCTACAATATGATCGTATATAACATACTACGTACTCACATTACTTTCTACAAAATAATTCATATATTATAAGGATCGTTGAAGGAAAACCAAATGACCCGATCTTAATATGTTATCGAAAATTCTTTGTCGGGTGATTTTCATTCTAAGAGTAGTATGATGGAGGATTTTTTTGGGGGTTGAGTTGAGATATTTGGGACTTTGAAGGTAAATTTATAAGAATTTTTAAGATGATAAGATTATGGTAATTAATAGTTTTCATCAAGTTTATTTAATTTTTTAGAGTGTAAAGGTTTTGTTTTTTTGGAAAGCGATTAGGATGAAATTGTTGAAGAATTTCTTTCCAGAAAGTTTATTTATGTTTGAAACTGTAAATATCTAAGGTTGAATACGAGGAAAAACACAAATTTGAATTTGGGGGATGCTTGACTTGAACAAGTGGATACAGTCTTTGAACTAATTGAGCATAGTGTCGATATTGTCCCTCGATGTTTGAGGTCCAATTTAGATGTTTTGGTTATGTGTGAAAATTCATTTTAACTTCCCATGCTACAATTACAATTGCTTAAAAGAGAGTTTTTTGGATCATACTAAAAAACGGGATTGTAATGTTCCCAATCATCACTTTGTTTTCTTACATCTCTTCCTTGAACTTAAATTTAAGTAATTAGGTCTCAGACATTCTTTTGATATATCTCCTCATTATTTTACCAATTATTGAATTATTTCCATAGCTTTTGCTTTGTTTTCATGGCTTTGAATGCTAGGGTTTCAATCAAAATATGGTGCCTAGTTGTCAAGCAAAATTATATATCTAGATTTGTTGATTCACCCATTTTTGTATGGCCTCTTCTCTTATCTCATAACTTGTCTTGGTGGACCAAAGAACTATTTTATCATGCGATGATGAGGATTATTAGATAAAGTAGGGTTGTTATTATAATCACATGGATATTATGCCCCATTTATGTAGTCACACATGTGTATGAATACTCTTATTACTATGCGCAAAAGATGGAAAAAACACATTGGTGGTGAAGGAAAACCTTCAACTAGCTAATATAGTGATTCAAACATATGATTTTGATTTTTTTTGTCCCCAAACCTTATTAACAAGTGTTGGATATAACCACTAGTTAAACACTATTGGATGTTTAAAAGTGGTAATAAAGAGGACACGACTCTTAATGTTCCTTATGACTTTCACTTACCATTTTTAATTTAAGTAGTAGTTATATTTAATCAACATCTTAAAACACCTATAATTAAGATACCTCAAGGTATTGAATTTCGAAGTAATTGTAGAACATTTTGATTACTTGTTGGATTTAATCATATTAGGATAATATATGGGCTAATAGGTTGGTACTAAAAAAAGACCTAGGTTATTGTTTTACATGATCTTGATATTTCCTAACAACCAACTCCTTATCTTTATAGAGTACATGCACACTTATGGGTTGATCCTCAAGGACATAGCCTCAAATCAACATTAGATAACTAGTTCTTGTAATGATTATAATTCATTGAATTTAGCAAGGAATAGGTTATGCTATCAATGTTGTATCCAATATCTGAAACCTCCTCATGAATTATTTAGTAGTAAATGCACTAAGTGTAGTGAGGTGCATCTATAACACATAGAGATGATTCCTTTATTGTCACATTGATAATGCTTACACATAGTCTTCAAATAAATTATAATATTTATAACAAATAATAATAATAATAATAATAGCCAAAATATAAATATTTTTATACACATATTAAAGAGAAAGATTTGATATATTTCTCTTTAATATGTACACTGAATATAAAAATAACTATATCTAAAATAATAATAAAGTAAATGATACCTCATTATATTTGATTTTTCTAATTACTTAATAAATTTAGATTTAAAATAAATTTACAATAATATACACCAAAAACAATATCCTACACCAAAAATCATAAAAAACCATTATATACTATATACCATATAACTAAACCACTTTATACTCACATGCTACTAGCATGATTCCCCTATAATCCACCATCACAATAATGATTTAAATAACAATAGAGCAACTACAGCAAAATCCTCTTAACGTATTATAATACGTGCATAAATCACCTAAACAATTGTGAAAGATCCCAAATATAAATTATATTAATACTAGACTGCATCCATATCGATGTGCACAAAACCTCTTTGATTTGGTAACGAGAGATGTTTTAAGCCGATTACAATATTTTACTTCTCTTCTTATGTATAAATTTTAAATAATGGTGTTCTCACATCTCTCAAATACACGTCTTTCTATGATAATGGAATCCTTGCAATGACCATCTCTCAAATACGCATACATTTTTCTATGATAATGGAATCCTTGTAATGACTATTTATTGCAATGACTCTTTATCGTTTAGGAAATAATTTAAAATTTAATGGTTTTTTATTATTAAAACTCAATGCTATGTATATCAAGAAGATTAGTTTCAATATACATTAATCATAATCATCATATCATATATTTAGGTAGCATTAAATTCATTAAAAACAGTAAGTTTAAACATCTCATTCATTACAATAAATATCAAAAAAACAATTGCATATAAGTTTTATGGACTTTATAGAATGTTAACAACAAATATTTTCCCGATAGTTTATTTGTTTATATTTAATATTAGTATTAAGATAATAAACCGTAGTTTAGAAATTAATAATGACATTAGGGATGTAATTAAAATATTGTTTTTGAATTGAGTTATACTCCAAAGTATTTGTGGGATGGAGTGTTATCCTCTCCACTTAAACTTTATTCATGCATTTAATTCATTAATGGATATTATGAAACTCTTTTGTTAATATAGATTAAATATGTATATTAATAATTGAAGGAATCATGACACACTAGGCTTAATGGTTAACAACATTTGTTTTTGCTAGAAAGTCACACATTGTATTTTATATTATATGATATAAATACTATAATATTATTATAAAATTTAAATACAAATTAGTTTGTTGTCCTCTATCAACCATACAATCCTAACCATTGAAAAATAAGAACAACTACCCACTAGACGAGCAAAGAAACTATCGGCCATTACTTAGACTAGAACAATTAGACCTAGACCAACTAGACATCAACATAAATGGTAACAATTAGAACATTAGTTTCTGGTTGTTGATCCCCAAGGTGGGGCTCTAGCTCTCTCATTTTGAAGACTTTCTGTCATGTAAGTTGAGCTAGAACATTGATCTACGACATGAGCTCCATGATGGTACGACATGAGCTCCATGATGGCACTAGGAATCCAATTCAAACTACCATTAATTTTCAGGATTTCATTGAGTAATCACCTTTGCTCACTTGCTAGTTTCCAAGTAGCCATGATGGGACTTCATCTTCTAGTATAATAGAACCATTTTGGAATGCTTAGTTTTGCAAGTGTGAGACAAGCCTGCATCCTCCACCCATGTCGAACATAACTGCTTTTCATTCAATGATTCCTGCAACTCCTTTCCAGCCTCAATATTCCCCTCATCCTAGTCTAAGAAATGTCTCATCTCCTACAAGACCTGGTGATACACTTGCTTTCCCTAAACCACTTCCAAAGTTTACATGCAAGGAATATGGGAGCCTCTCACACTTTGACTAAGAGCCCTCCCATACTTGGTACTTAGCCATAACGAGAGGACCACCCTCAACAAGACCACCTTTAACAAGACCCCCATAGTCCCAAACCCTCAGTTTGCAGGCCTGGTTTCTCGACCCCACATACAAACTACAGGAAATTCAAGGAGTAGCTACACCAAAGACAAATATCAGGGTCACGCGAGCTCATCCAAGGCCCGTAGATAATCACTATCATGAAATGATGCTCCAAGGAGGGGTGGATTTGGTTATTATGTGTCACAGTTTTCATCATTGCCAACACCTATCTTGCCACATCCATTACTTCAACCATATGCCTCTATATGATCTAGATATCATTAGAGCAAGCCTCCCCAATCTTCCCCTTACGTCATCTGCAATCCAGGTACACAAGCCAAACTCACCGACAAGATTCACAACTAATTATCCACCTTTCGCTTTCATCCGTGCATCCTCGTGCATGTGGACTGAACCAAGATGATTATGGACCTGCCTAGTGGTAAGATGGTGGATTAAGTGATGAGGAGGGTGATAAGGAGGGTTGAAATTTGACATTCTACCTTAAATATCAATAAATTTTTATATCATATTTTAATTTTAACATTACTTTATATTTACATTTTAATTTTAACATTACTTCAAATTTTATATATATATATATATATAACTGTAAAAGCATTGAGCAAAAAAACACATTGATCAAAGTGATGACTGGTATATTATCCAGTGGGAGAGAATAGTGTTCACTATATTGATTTTGATATGTTTATTACATATAAGCACGCTAATTGCAACAGCCGTAGGCAGTGACAATAGAGGCAACCATAACATTGCAGGCACCAATAACCACAATCTCTGGTGCATCATGTTGAAAAGCTCTTTTCTTACTAATAATTATATTGGAACTTTGACTGAAATTTTTTTAATTCAAAGATACCCAGAACAGTAATTCATCGGTTTCGACTTTTCGAAAACCCTGATTTCCTCATCTCATTGAATCAAATGACCTGAAGATTACAATCAAGGATTAAAACACGGGTGTAATGAAACAAATTTATTTTAGACAACAAAAACAAAATACATGTAGAGTTTCTTTGTTCAGACTCCATAAATATATAATCCTCAGACAGGAGGCTATATACTTCTCTGTAGCTTGAACAATGAAATCACTGCATAGAAAGGTCTCATAATGTATCACGTAAGACAAACCATGAAAGTTAAAATTAAAAGATGGTTACTCTCGTTAAGTGAGAATTCGCAGCAGGCCTACTGATCTATCTGACCTAAATTTTACAAATATATTATAATTATCAGACAGTAATTTACTTCAGAATGTCTAGATCCTGCCGCTGAGAAGCCCCAGGCGGTCTTCGTCCTCGCTCAAAGAATCCTGGCCGCCATAATCGGTATTCAAGGTGTTCATAATCCTCCGAAAAACAGCGACCTCGCAGGGCAAAGTGAGAGGGCCGACGAAGTCGAAACCATATTCATTCTCCGCCTCCTCTAACAGCGTCCGGAACAGAGGGTGATTAACCGTTTCCGTTTTGATCACGAACCGGCTGCGAGCTGGTCCGACGTAGACCGCGAAATACCCTTGAGGAGCCATGTCATACCAGTCGCTGTTGGCCCAAGAACGATAACGGCACAGCTTAATGAGAAGCATCATCGTGCATGAGATCGTGAGCGATCTAGTGCTACGCACCGCCGGACGAGGCCGATGCCATGCCTTCATAATCAGGCTCACCAATCTGCTTTTTTTCTCTTTTCCCTGCATGGGATTCGAAGTCACAACCTCAGTACCAATCCAAAAAACCTAAAAACCAGGCCGGCTGTAAGCCTCGGAGCATCACAGAGCTTAACCTCGGTCATAAGACATATACATATGCATCTTCGTCGGCGGCTTCGAATCGTTGCTCAAAACCATTCAAGTGATTTGTAGAGCCTGTTCATAACTATACAACCAACAAAATCTCGGCTCGCAATACTACTAACAGCGATACGAATTATTGTATCCTTCCATAAACGAAAGGATACTAAACACGGTACCCTTAATGGCTTCGATTCAGATAACCGTTCGGCAGCGACAGACAGGATTTGAAATTAAGAAAGGGCTACGGACCTGCTACAGACATTGCAGCTATTCACAATGATTTTTTAGAATGCTCTGCCATCTGTAATAAAGAAGAATGGAGTCCATTAAAGCCTATTTGTAGCTCTCGGGGATCATTAAAATAATGAAGAAAAGCAAATGACTCTGCAGGATTCAATAGGGACATTTGAAACAAGGAACTTGTGTAGCACGTCCACTTTGCTCAAACCTTTATTCTCTCGGTGACTAGATTGATACATAATATTAAATGAAAATTGTGATAATAAGTGAAGAATAAATTGGTGTTTAATGCGTTGAATAATTTCGACCTCTTAATGTGGGAGACCATTCGATGTGTTGTGCACGATAACATATAAATTCTAGAATATGATGATGCTTGTTCCGAGAAAGGTATTTTAAATGCAGTTTCAGGCACCTAGTTTTTATCATATGTTATCAACAAAAACAACTTTTTCCCTCGACAAAGTCTAAAATTTTAATCCAAATGTCATTTTCTGTCTTGTTTTTCTTCAACAAAGTCTAAATTAATATTCCAAATTAATATGGTCGATCTTATTTTGCAAACATGTGTTCTACAATAATATTCGAAATTAATATGCTATATGGAGGCTTTCAAAATTAAGATGAATTTTTTTTGTTAGTACAGAGTGTTGAAACTAATTTTGGTTATCCGTGTGTTTAGTTATGGAGTTCAATTAGGATTAATGAACTCCTTAGAATATCTTATTTGTCTTTTAACTTTTTTTTTGTTTGGGATATTATAAATTCTTTTTAAATTTAGATGTAATAATAAATTTAATATTATCAATATTTGCCAAGTGACATTTTCTTCAATTAACTAATGGTTCAATTACAAGAGAGTCTCTTACATCATTTTAAAGCATTTTTAGGAAGTCCTTAATTTCCCATATTATTTATCTTGTGCTTATACATAAAATACCTAATCATAGCCAATGAAAAAAAACTCACTTCTATAAAAATAACATATCATTATTAAAATGTTATTTTTTGATATTCACAATGAATTATCATATATACATATATATATATATATATATCTATCTCAAAATTATTAAATCATAAATTATATTTTAATATATAGAAACCAATCAATATTTGACTTAACTAATTAGTAGCATAAAACATACATATATAGTTTATATGTTTTAATAGTATAGATCCATCTTAAAAATGTATCTATCAAATCTCTATAGGGATCCAATTTCTTTAGGTGTAAATTTTTTTTAATCTTAAATTCAAGAAATTTAATCCCTCTCTTGCTTGATAGATTAGGGTTTAAGTTTGAATTTTTTATTGGTAAAGTTACGTTACAACATCTCCCCATACTTAGCTGAAGAGCACGTGGCTCCTCTTAGTGATAAAATATCTAATTTGCATTATTTTGAATATTTTTCTTCGGTATATATTGAGTTTTGAGTGATCTCCCCTAAGCATGAGTTGAAATTTACAATAACTGCTTTAAGAGTGCACCCTATTACCAACTAATCTAGACCTAAGGCATTTTATTTGATAATTTGAATGATTTGTTGATTATATATATATATGAGAGAGTACTATTATATTAGTAACTAATTTTAAAAATAATTATAATATGTAATATTTATTATTAAATAATACTTATTAATACAACAATATTAGTAATTAAATAAATAATATTAACTTTTAATAAATAATTTTGAATTCATGTAAATCTTAGATATATCATTGAGTATCTATTGTTAAATTTTTATAAATCCCATTACAATTAAGTAACTTGTTAGGAAATAGTTAGTTCTTTAATATGAATGATGTGTATTTTTTTCAATATAATGTATTAGCATGAACTTTGAATTGACCTAGTTTTATGTATGATGTATGCATACTTAAATAAATAACTATATGTTTGTAATCTCTTTTTGTATATTGTTCTCTTTATATTTACATTATGATTTTTCACATGTTATTTTATTGCATTTTTAACAATAACCATACAATTCCTCACATCAACTTTTACATAATAAACTTTTGTGAATAACCAACATGAACTCATAGAAATTGACAACAATTTGATAAATTATAGTTTATTCTATTTAATACAATATAATGACACTTTAATGATTCTATATATCTATGAATAATGATTCTATATATCTATGAATAAGAGACATGATCATCACACAACCATGCATTTACGATAGATTTAATGAAATATCGATTATTGCATTATATTGGCAATCCAATAATGACTCAAACTAGATGCATAAATGATATCGATATAACACAATGAAAAGAACATTATTTTCAATGCTTACAACATTGTAATTTCAATGCAAAAATGATGAAATTCAACACAGAAATACCGTCACTAATGTGATCCAATATAAAATACTTGATTAAAGAAAATTTGGATGTAGTGATGCAAAGTAACAAAGATACAATCTCATACCTCATATTTTTGTAGTGATGGTTGTGAGAAGAAGAAGGATAGTGGAGAAAACAAAAAGGAGAAAGTGTTGATGATAGGAATATTGGTCATGAATCGAAAAGTGATTTTGAAGACACTAAGGAAAAACAAAAAATAAGTAAGTTTATATTCCTACTTTTATCATTAAGTATGTCTTATCAAGGTAATCAAAATAGAAGAAGTTAGTAAGAAATAATTTTTAAGTATGAATCTAGGATAGGTGATATATAAAAATACTAGTTACTTAATAGTAGATTTAATAGTGGTATTTTCTTTTTAATGATGTGTATTAGCTTTAAATATGAATAAATAGAAAAATTTCAAGGAGAATATATAATTACATAAATAAATAAATAAATTTTTACAACCTTTTTTTTAATATAGTTTTTTTTTTTTAATAAAATGATGTGTCTTCACATGAAAAAATTCATTCCCATCTCAATAAAATTACATACCTTAACATTAGGTTCTATATATATTAGAATGACACTAAAAAAATGTGTATATAGTTTGATAACGATTTTACAAGTAGACTTTTATAAAATTTAATATTACAATGGTAACACGAAGTTGGCAAGTCGAAAGACAACACCCACTAAGGATTAAAAAAATGTGTATATTGTTTGATAACGATTTTACAAGTAGACTTTTATAAAATTTAATATTACAATGGTAATACGAAGTTGGCAAGTCGAAAGACAACACCCACTAAGGATGAAAGATCTAAATAACGTTATTAGAACAGTTGAAACTCTGATGATGCTAAATAACCTAGGCATGATGCAAAAACATAAATACCACTTTTTTAGTGTTTGCTTGATCGTAAAGTAGATGTATATTTGATACAAATTCATGTCATAAAATATCAACGCACACTAAGCAAAAATTAGAAATAGGAAATGAGTTGTTTCAACACAAATATAAGTGACATTCCAACCCTTATTGTTCTACATGCCTTCGATTGATTTTCTTCATAAATAGGAATCGGAAATGATGTTAATATATCATTTTATTATTATTTTGGGTTCATTTTTTCATATCGTAAAGCATTTGCTTATACATAAGATTTTGTTAATTTATATTTTTAAATCAATTATTTATAATGGTTGTCATCTTATTATCACATAAGATGTTAAAAAAAACAAAAGTATTTTATTAACCTGATTATTCTATGAATTTAATTTTTTATATAAATTAGTGATATGATATTGGAATAAAATTCCATTTAATAAAGATGCACTTTTTATAAAAAAACTTAGAATTACTTTATAATGAAGGCTTAGTTTATTCAACATCCACTTAAAAAAAACTTGGAATTCCTTGACCCTGAGTGCTTGATTTATATTCAAGCTAATGGAAGACAAATCATACATGAATAAACTTTAACATTTTTTAATTATAAAAACCTTGATTTTCATTCCACATTTTTTTAAAATCTATGTTCTTAAATCAATATATAAGACATCAACAAATAAGGTTGTTTGTTGATTGTTATTTGCTTATACGCATTTATATGAGTGTATAGCATGAGTGGGAGACATGTTTGAGAACATGATTTTTCTCCTTAAGTGCCACAAATTCAATTTTAGATGGGGGTAGGGATATTTTTGTAGAACTAGAAAATTATTAGAATTCTTAGTCTTACTTTCAAGTTAGAGAGTAATGAATTGTATTTTTTTAGTAGGTTTCAATGTCCAAAATGTTTTATATGGAATCACGAATGTAAAAATTTAATAGACAAGATTTGAAATAAAATGATTTAAAATAAACATGTATTTCTAACAAAATTATTAGCATTAATTGAGAATTAGTGGTAAGTGAACTATTTAGAGTCATTGAAAATTGGTCATAAATGGACATGACTTCGAACTTCTTAAAATGTAAGGAATTTGATTTTCCAATCCATAAGTTTTTGTAAGCTTGCTTTCTTATATCAATTATTTGCAATTTCTTCGGAAAAAAAGAGTTAATTGTAATTGAAATCATCTCATATAAGCCAAAAGAAGGCATGGGTTATTTATTGACTTTTGTTTATTTATAATCATTCATAAAAGTGTATGAATATAATATGTAATTTTTGAAATAAAACTCCACATAAATAAATATGCATTTCTTACAGAAATGAATTACTTCACAATGAGTGATAAGTGGAATGCTTAGGCTAATGGGATATGGGTAATATATTAATGGATTTGAACATGTAGTTAATTTTGGAAACCAATATCTTAGTTGGTGAATTATTTGTAGCTACAATAAAAATTAATCAAATTAATAGTCAACAAGCATGGGGACATAAAAATTTCAACTAAAATAATACTCACCCTAGTTTGTTTTTTTCATGGTTGGTTCACACTAGTATAAAAGGTCAGGGGATTTTTAGAATCAACAATAGGTAGATATCATCACACCTTCCTTTCCTACGACACGTTAAAAACACTTTCTTAGATAGATTATTCTTGATATTGTTTTTTAGAGGCCACCCATTTACTTTTGTCTACACTAGGCATCTTGATGAACTGACTTCTCCTATTTAGGTAATCTCTTGGTGCACCTCGCTAAGTCTTTCTCATAAAAGTGAAACATAATAACATCATTATGGAAGATATATATAGGAAATCAATCTTAGTTACTTAATGTATAAATACCCATGAAGAGATTATACCCAATATGCCTTCTATGCAAAGCAATTCATAGGGATTAGAGACAAACTTATTATCAAACAAGCTAACACAACCTACGATTAGGTCCAGGTCCATGTTAAGATTCTATATGCTAAGATAGATAACATCAGTATTACATTTGATTTCACAACAATAGCATATACGGGATCACTGAAAGAACAACAAGCACAACATAAACACAAGAGACATAATTTATCCTAGGAAACCCTCATGGGGTAGAAAACCCAACAAAGCTTCCTCAGAATAGATGATCAACAAATACAAATATGTAGTCCCCAAACATGAGCTCCTTCTCCTCCATAGCAGATCTCTCTTTACCTATGCACCAATCACAAGTGAGTGAATGAGTGTGTGAGTGTGTTAAATGAGGAACACACCTCCTCTATTTATACACTACTCCAACTTAACTTACTAACTAGGTCGGCCCCAACTTTAACCATTGGGGACTTAAACACCCCATACAACTGACTCTGGGCCGACCCCACTAGGGAAGTCTAATAACTCAAGTTACCAAATTCTCTTGGAGGAATAAACATCTCCGGATATACAATAGGTCTTCACGGAGGAATGAAACATCTCCGAAGTAATAAAGTACAAATATAATATTCTTAGAAGTTACAATATCTCAACACTTCCCCTTAATGAGAAGGGTATTATAACAACATTTGGGAGGAGCAAGGAGTCATCAACTACATGATACATGATACATCTATGAATCATTGGAAGTTTTTCTTCATACATCATCAATAACTCAAACAGTTACTAGAACATATTCAAGATCTTCAATATTGGAACATCAACATATTCAGTACCGAGTCTTCATCTTCTGCAGCACTCGAACAACTACAGTAACATCATCATCTGGATCTCTCAATCAACATCTGGATCCTCTCGATCAACAGCATCAACATCTGGATCTCCTGATCAACAACATCAAAATCTGGATCCTCTCGATCAACACCATCAACATCTAGATCCTATCGATCAACAGCATCAACATCTGGATCCTCTCAATCAACGGCATCAACATCTGGATCATCTCGATCAACATCATCATCTGGATCATCTCAATCAACAACATCATCATAGTAGCATACTCTACAATACACATGATCTAATTACGGGATGATCAATCCCTCTCACTTTAAGACATCTCTCATGGTCTATGGACGATGCAATCCAAATCTACTTATAGGATGATCAATCCTGATCCTTTTAAGACACCTCTCATGTCCATGGACGATGCAGTCTAGATCAATTCAAGACATCTGTCATGTCTAAGGATGATGGAGTCCTGATCCATTTAAGACACCTCTCATGTCTAAGGATGATCCAGTCCTTGATCCATTTAAGACACCTCTCATGTCTAAGGACGATGCAGTCCTTGATTCATTTAAGACACCTCTCATGTGTAAGGGGCATGTAGTCCTTGATCCATTTAAGACACCTCTCATGTCTAAGGATGATGTAGTCCTTGATTTATTTAAGACACCTCTCATGTATAAGGACGATGCAGTCCTTGATCCATTTAAGACACCTCTCATGTCTAAGGATGATGCAGTCCTTGATCCATTTAAGACACCTCTCATGTCTAAGGATGATGTAGTCCTTGATCCGTTTAAGACACCTCCCATGTCTAAGGATGATGCAGTCCTTGATCCATTTAAGACACCTCTCATGTCTAAGGACGATGCATTTCTATCACGTACAGTTTGAACTAATCGTTCAGTGACGATCCAGTCCTATCACGTACATTTTGAACTAACTATTCAGGGCCGATGCAGTCCTATCACGTACATTTTGAACTAGCTATTCAGGGACGATGTAGTCCTATCACATACATTTTGAACTAACCATTTAGGGACGATGCAGTCCTGTCACGTTCATTTTGAACTAACTGTTCAGGGATGATGTAGTCCTGTCAGATACATTTTGAACTAACTGTTCAGGGACGATGCAGTACTATCACATCCACTAGGGACCACTTCTCAGAGACATATGTCTACAGATCAATTCAGGGATGGAAGTCCAGGGATGATACAATCCCTCTCGTCCACTAGGGACTATTTCTCGGAGACATATGCCTACGGATCAATTCAAGGACCAAAGTCAAAGGATGATACAATCCCTCTCGTCCACTGGGGACCATTTCTCGGAGACATATGCCTACAGATCAATTCAGGGACCGAAGTCCAGGGATGATACAATCCCTCCTTGTCCACTTAGACAAATTCTAAGGACCATATATCGACCTCATCGTCGGAATTGGTAACCTCGTCATCGACCTCATCATCGGAATAGGTAACCTCATCATCGACCTCATCATCGAAACAGGTAACCTCATCATCAAACTCATCGTCGAAACAGGTAACCTCATCATCGACCTCATCGTCGGAACATGTAACCTCATCATCGACCTCATCGTCAGAATAGGTAACCTCATCATCGACATAAGTGTCCTCATCATTGATACAAGTATCCACATCATCAATACAAGTATCCTCGTCATCGATACAAGTATCCACATTATTGACGTTACCATCGACATAGGAAATATCATCATTGATACAGGTATCCATATCGATACCAGTATCCAAGTATCATCATCGACCATGTCACTCCCCCTTTTGAGGAGGGTCCTTCTGAACTACACCAAGCTTGTCTCAGAAATACTCAAACTTTACTCCAGACAGAGGTTTGGTCAATACATCAGCAACTTGTTTGTCAGTGCTCACATACTCAAGCTTGATAGCTCCTTTCTGCACCATATCTCGTATATAAAAATATCGGATCCCTATGTGCTTTGACTTATCATGGAAGACTAGCTTCTCTGTCATCTTGATACAACTTTGGTTGTCACACGAGATCAGTGGGGTCCATCTCCAAGCCAAGCAGTCCTGATAACAATTTCTGAAGCCATAGCACTTCACAACTAGCAGAGCAAGCAGCTATATATTCTACTTCAGTTGTGCTAAGAGCCACACTAGACTGCTTCCTACTAAACCACGAGATCATGCCAGATAACATCTACCCGATGTGCTCTTCCTGTATGATACACTTCCTGCCTAGTCACCTTCTATGTAGCCATACAATCTGAAGTCATGATCTCCAAGATAACATAGACCAAAGTCTATCATACCCTTTATGTACCTCATCACATGCTTTGCAACTATCATGTGAACATGCCCACGTTCCACTAGAAATTGACTCAAGGTGTTCACAGCAAAGCATATATCTGGCCTGGTATTCGTTAGATACATCAATGACCCAATAATATGTCTGTACAGAGTCACATCCACTAACTCTGATGAGTCATCAGCTAACAGCTTCAAGTTGGAATCCATGCGAGTGGTCATGGCTTTACATTCCAACATATCAAATATTCTCAATATTTCCACAGCATATTTTCTCTGGTTGAGAAATATTCCTTCTAATCCTTGCCATACTTCCAGACCTAGGAAGTAATGCATCAATCCGAGATCTTTAATCTCAAATTCTGTAGCTAGCTTCTTCTTTCTTTCCATGATCTGTTTCTCATTCCCTATCAGAAAGAGATCATCCACATACAGTAATGGTATGACAAGTTCATAATCCATAACCTTAAGGTAAAGGTTAGGATCAGCTTTTCTTTTGGTAAAGCCCAAGCTTGTCAAGAAGCTATCAATTCTCCCTCTATGACTGAACATCATTCACACTCTGCATTGAGTGATCTTTTGCATATCTATCCATGCCATCTCTCTTCAGATGGGTCTACTGATATGAGCCTCAAGATCATTCAAACTCTGTTGTGAGTTTCTTCTTGCATCCATCTAAGAGAAGAATGTCATCTATATATAGACACCATCTTCAGCCTTGTAGCAAAGGTTGAAATCCGCATCACCCATGGTGATCATTTTAGCTCATCAAATGGATATCGATCCTGGGTATTCATACATAGATTTCTTCAATTGAATCGAGGGAGTTTTCTTGATTTGTACTTCTTCTTCAATTACACCATTAAGAGAATGGTCTTATCTATCCACTTGGAGCAAACATCTTGTCATGATCCTCTTCATCTTTCTAAGAGAATCTTATAGCCATGAGCCTTCTATAGTATGTTTGATTTGTAAGTCTTCTTGTTGAACATCCATCACTCATTCTTTGGAACAGGTGCTCATCATCCTTCTTTTGTAGATCATAGCACATAATCTTTTCTACAAATCAAAGTTAATCACATGATTAGTAATACTTCATAATCATCAAATTATGTTGACATGATAACCTACTATGCATACTAATATGATTCACATAGTCATGCAACTATCTTGACCAATATTTTGGCACAACACTTTTCCATATCTTGTATGCATACAGTGGCTATCTAGATGCCTTCCATCTCTACCAGAACATACTGTCAAGAGCGTGCACAGCTCTCACCATGTCATCAAAGAGGTTTCATTCTAGATAAACAACAATGGAGTGTTTGTCCAACTTACCCATCATATGCATATTAGTAGTATACTGCTCAATGCTATATGAATGCTTACACTATGCATGATATATTCTAGGAATACAAATATGCATACAGCTAAGCAAGATCATTTACTATTTTAGAGATTCAAATAAGAACTAAAATTCTTATCTTTTATGTTTGTGTGGTTGCCTCCCACTTGATCTCTATATGTATTTGAACTTCTATTCATTCTGTACCACTGTGCATGCTTAAGTGTGCACTAGTGTCATCCTCATGATCTCATACATAATCATACATTCATTAGTATAATCTCAATACTATCAAAACATTATGTATGGTCATGATCATTTCATACACATGTATACTTACCTAAGATCCTAACTCAAAGTAGGATTCTAGCTTGATATAGGAAAACATACCTGGATTATTATACCCAAACAATATCTTCTTTGTTCTCTTCAATGATTTAGAGACCTTGTGCTAGAACCTGCATATCTCATAAGTTAAGCATAGTAGAACAAAGTCATACATACCTTGTAAGTAGAGCTTCTATGTGGTCAAAGACTATGGATGAGTCTTTGTCTTCATGTCATCATGGTCATAGAACTTGACTTGTCTTTCTTGGTGTACCTGTATCTAGTTAGCAGACAACATCATCCTCATACAACACCACAAGTGCATTAGTACAATCATAAGTGTCATAACCCTAATCAATGAATGTCTTATATCACTCACATGCATTCATTATCAAACAATCATAATTGTACTAACCTCAATAACATGAAGACAAACATATTATGAACTTAATAAAGAATCAAATTTCAAAACATACATGTGCCTTCTCAAATCATACTTGACGAATAGTCTTCTCTATAGGGGTAAAACCCTAAGCATCCAAGTTAGATTACTTGTAAAACATATTGTATAAGTTCATGGTTCTAGGATGATGGAATATCAGTGCCATTTAAACCTTCTTCATCCCTGCCCTATGAGTCTCCCAACCTTCCTAGGGTTTCTTCTTACTTGGAAACCCTAATTTTCAATATCCTTCCTCCCACAACATTTTGATGGAGGATCAATATCTATGATGAATGGATTCAAAATACATTATCAAAGCTTCCAATGTTGTATCAGGTGTCTCCAACATTGTATTAGGTCCTTCCAGACCTAAGAACTGAAAATCCTAAGTGAGAGCTTCTTCCTCCTCATCTTAGATTTCCTCTGTTTATCCATTTCATATGCGTCATATTGTTTCTGGTGCATCTCTGAAATTTTGGATCTGTAGGGTCTGAAACTTCGGCATGTGGTAGCCTGACCTGAAACCTTTCCAACCCCATAGGTCTGAGATTTAATGGATTATCTAAGAGAGAGTTATGCCAAGTGTCACAACATGACCTGTTTATGGGATGAAATAACATAACAAACTTGTACGGAGTGCCATGTGTCACTATTTCAACTTCGGCCTCTGAAACATGGACTTGTCAAACCATAGTCCGCTACCTAACTGTTACTTTTAACAAAATTTCATTTGGAGCTTCCTAGCCTGAGATATGACCTTTTTCCTAGGTCACCTGTTTAGGACTGTATTCTGGAAGAGGTAGAAACCATAACTCGTACGGATAATAAATCACAAAGTAAAATGAATATGAGGCTGAGCTTTGGACATAAGGTACATGGGGATGTTATCTTTGGCCTGTACAAGTTTCAGATCATGAACCTTCTCCAAAATGGATTTATAGAAAAAATTCCACGATGACTAGTTTTTGCTATACAAAACCCTAACTTTCAAATTGTCACAAGTGAGACAAGTGTCATAAGTGCCATACATTGCCTTCCTTCAGGATAGCTCTGATACCATGTTAAGATTCAATATGATAAGATATATAACATTAATATTACATTCAATTTCACAACAATAGAATATACAAGATCACTGAAAGAACAACAAGCACAACATAAACACAAGAGACACAATTTATCTTGGGAAACCCTCATGGGGTAGAAAACCTAGCAAAGCTTCCTCAATATAGATGATCAACAAATACAAATATGTAGCCCCCAAACATGAGCTCCTTCTCCTCCATATAGGATCTCTCTCTCACCTATGCACCAATCACAAGTGAGTGAATGAGTGTGTGAGTGTGTTAAATGAGGAACACACCTCCTCTATTTATACTATACTCCGACTTAACTTACTAACTAGGTCATCCCCAACTTTAACCATTGGGGACTTAAGCACCCCATACAACTAACTCTGGGCCGACCCCACTAGGGAAGTCTAATAACCCAAGTTACCACATTCTCTTGGAGGAATAAACATCTCCGGATATACAATAGGGTCTTCATGGAAGAATGAAACATCTCCGGAATAATAAAGTACAATTATAATATTCTTAGAAGTTACAATATCTCAATAGTCCATGCACCTAGAATACCTTCAAGGGAATATTCTAGGTTTGTTCAAATAGGATTCATGTGGAGACATACCACAACCTTGTATGATTATACAGGGTTTGACAACTCTGGCACTTAAAGTAGACGGAGGAAGAGGATCACTTGATTTTTTGATTCCACACATACTACAAGATTAGAGGTTTGTTCATTTTCATATGAACCACTTATTACAAGATTCAAGGCCGGTTGCATTTATTTTATTGCCAACCCAAAAGCTCTCTCTTTACCTTCTTCAGATACCCATATCAATGGTGATTTTCCCATACATCAAACAATACCTGAAGCTAAGATCTTTCCTAATCATACCTCCTCCACCAGACACTGCTAGGATGCTCACCTCCTTCTTCTAAGTGCTACCTAAAGGTAGGCATAACACATCACCATCCCAACTTCTAGATCATTAACATAGCATAGGGGATTCCCCCACCCTCCACCTACAAGACCATTGCAATAACATTGTATCACATTGCTTACTACCAATTTGATCAATATCTCCCCTCATCAATATGGGCCAAGGGTTTGAGCCATTAGGCCTTGAAATATCTACACTCTCACTATTGGATGTTAATTTTAGATAATAGTTTATCAGGCTTAGATCTCTTCCATACAAGGGTTGATTTCACACCCCAATATGTTTTGATATTATTGTGCCTAGACATCCATTTCACATATTGTTGCCCACTAGTTGGATTTTAATATAATTATCTTTATCTTATCTTAAGATGATTTATGTTATCTTTACCTATAAAACATTGTTTGGTAATAAGATTCTTTTTAATATTTTTTCCACCTCACATATAACTACAAACCATCATATATTATTGTACCGTTTCATTCAATTATCCCTATATATCAAAATATATTACTTTTCTTGAAATTTGATAATTGAAGAATGTTCAATCAACTCATTATGATTTATTTGGTAGTAAAATAGTGATTAATTTATATTGCTTAAATATTAAATATTTACTTAAAATAATAAAATAACTTTAAAGGATAAAATAATAGATTATATAGATTTTCTATTTAATATTTCAAATTATATATTATATATTTATAAAATAAATTTAAATATTTACTAAAATATCTGCTATTTATCAAAGTCAAATGTGCAAGTAACCTCATCCATAAGAAATCAAGTGCTTATACAAAAAAATGAGGTTTTTACTTAAATAATATGGGAGAAATAATTGGGTGCATTTTCTTATTAGAACCATACCTCACTCAGAATTGACTATGAACGTTGAACGTGTGAGTGGAGGCAGCATGGGGAATTAATATAATCATTGTAATACTATATTCATGGGACCTTTAGCTTTTGTTATTTATGACTAACAAAATATGATTTATGATTTAAGATAGAAATGAGTTGTCCTAAGCAATACTTTCTTGTGTTAGACTCTCTCACAATTTATTTATAATACAATCGTTTTTAATCGAATGCACATTATCCTGTATCAACGCCATTTTTTAATGAATAAGCAACAATGTCTATATCAACAAAGGAAGTACAATGGATTATAAATTTTGGCGAACACTTATTAGCTTCCCATAAAGCAGGATTGAAAAAGAAAAAGCGACGATACTTTGTATTTTTAAAACAAACTTTTTATAGAAATTATTAAAAATTACGAAAAGTTGTTACCACAATTTTACTACATAACATTCCAATTCCAAGACGTGCTTACATTTTTTCATACAAAATACATTATATATATATATATATCGTGGATTATAATCATAAATTTTTAAGGAATCTTTAAGGTGACAATAGAATGGGAGTTAATACGTTGTATATATATATATATATATATATATATATATATATCTATATATATCTATATATGTATGTGGTGGATTATGATCATAAATTTTTAAGGAATCTTTAAAGTGACAAGAGAATGGGAGTTAATACGTTCTATAGGTATATTTATTTGGTTGGTTTACACTTTTTAAGAAAAGTTCTATATGAGAAAATGAAGTATGAATAGAAAAGATGGGTCATTTGAACAAGCGGATAAATATGTTGAACCAATTGAGCATAGTTTCGATCTTTTCTCTCTGAATTTTAAAGCTTGTTTTATCCCTTTTGATTATGCATGGAAATATGTTTTTCGTTACCTATTCTATATTAAGCTCAATAACTTAGAAGAGAGTTATAGGTTTATAAGAGGTTTTAAAATCTCCTAGAGTGAATAAGGAGGGATTGCTTATTTCTAATCATCACTCAATTATGTTTCCTCTCTTTCTCTTTCTTGAATTTAAAAGGAATTCATTAAGTTTTATGCATTTTTTTTTTGGTGTATCTTCTCATTGTTTTACTAATCTTTGTATTCTATCTATATCTTTTTCTTCATTTAAATGGCTTGGAATGCTAGGGTTACAAACAAAATATGATGCTTGGTGATTGAGGGAAAATTTACTATCTAGATTTGTTTTTGTTGATTATGCCATTTGTGTATGACCTCTTCTTTTATATCCTATTGTGAAGGATATAGTCCTTGCTCTACTAAAAAATTATTCAATCAAGGGATGAATATTACAAGAGAAACTAGGTTTTTTATTATAATTACATGTTTTTTAGACCTTGTTTGCATAGTGAGACATAAGTTTATGAATGTTGTTCTTACTATGATTAGAAGAAAAGAAGAGTGTATTAGTGGTGATAAAGAAACCTTTAACTATATAATATAGTGACATATCAATTTGAAAGTCTTTTGTCCCCATACACTATTCTTGAGTGGTTGATATAACCACTACTTGGATACAATTGTTGTAAAAATGTTGATAAGTAGGACAAGACTCAGAATTTTCACCATACATAGTTCTATCGAGGATGAGTATGAAACCTTTTATTAACCATTTGCAATTTTGGTAATGGTTATAAATGAACATCTTAACAATCCTATATTTTAGATACCTTAGGTAATGAATTTTGAGGTAATGGTAGAAAAATTTCAATACTAATCTTATTAGGATAATTCATGAACCAATAGGATGGTACTTAAGCAAAATTTCAAATAGCCTGTTACATGCTCATCATACCTCTACATGTAGGAACACACACTCGTGACTGGGTTCATTCTGAAGGACATAACGCCTTAGAACAAGAATGGATAATGACCTATTGTAATGATTATACTCCATTGAATTTATTAGGACATTGGTAAAAATATCAATGTACTACTCAAAACCTATAAATGAATTGTTTAGTGGTATATTATGTAATAGTATCAAGTTGCATCTACCAATCATTATAATAGAGAGGTTTCCATGTTTTTCATATGTGTAACACTTGCATGTTGGTTTAAAAAAATTAATACTTGAAAAAAATAATGTTAATATGATATGTCTAGACAAATATATATACAAATATAAGTAGAATATCTCTCTATATATGAAAGAAACAGACTTGAGATGTTCACATTTAATATAAAAAGGTTATATGAAGAGATAGAAAGAAGCATATATATTTACACATTAATAGAAATACTCATTTACACCTAGATCCATTCTAAATGATAAAATTAATTTCACATCAAATTATTTGATCCCTTTATAGATCTCGCCTTCACGTGGATTTACATTGGTGGGCCATCGCATGAAGTTGAGGGACCCTTTAGATGAAATCGTGCATTCACAAAATGTGCTAGCATTCAGTAAAACGAAAACGTGTGCACGTTTCTTAGAACTAGGCATGGGTGGGCTCCAAGCCTGCCATGTGAGTGAACATGTAGGATAGGATTCAAGAACGCACGTGCGTTATGTATCACTATAACGTGTGTACATTTTGGTTAATATAACAAAACAAAAAAACAGTCTATGGACCACGGCCACTCTTTGTTCACAGAAAACCGAAATGCTCGAGCGATCAGAGCTTCCAAAAAAACGCCTTGGATAAGTGAAGGGAGGGAAAATTCGACATTTGGTTATTATGTCTCACAGTTTTCATCATTGCGAACACCTATCTTGCCACATCCATTACTTCAACCATATGCCTCTATATGATATCATTAGAGCAATCCTCCCCAATCTTCCACTTACGTCATCTGCAATCCACGTACACAAGCCAAACTCGCCGACAAGATTCACAACTAATTATCCACCTTTCGCTTTCATCCGCGCATCCTAGTGCATGTGGACTGGACCAAGATGATTATGGACCTAGCTAGTGGTAAGATCGTGGATTAAGTGATGAGGACGGTTGAAATTTGACTTTCTGCCTTAAATATCAAAAAAAATTATATGATATTTTAATTTTAACATTACTTTTATGTTTGCATTTTAATTTTAATATTACTTCAAATTATATATATATATATATATATATATATATAACTGTAAAAACATTCCATTAGAAACTTATTGTATATGTTAGAGAGCAAAAAAACAAATTGATCAAAGTGATGACTGGTATATTATCCAGTAGGAGAGAATAGTGTTCACTATATTGATTTTGATATGTTTATTACATATACGCACGTTAATTGCAACAGGCGTAGGCAGTGACAATAGAGGCAACCATAACATTGCAGGCACCAAGTACCACAATCTCTGGTGCATCATGTTGAAAAGCTCTTTTCTTACGAATAATTATATTGTTTTCTTACGAATAATTATATTGGAACTTTGACTGAAATTTTTTTAATTCAAAGATACCCAGAACAGTAATTCATCGGTTTCGACTTTTCGAAAACCCTGATTTCCTCATCTCATTGGATCAAATGACCTGAAGATTACAATCAAGGATTAAAACACGGGAGTAATGAAACAAATTTATTTTAGACAACAAAAACAAAATACATGTAGAGTTTCTTTGTTCAGATTCCATAAATATATAATCCTCAGACAGGAGGCTATATACTTCTCTGTAGCTTGAACAATGAAATCACTGCATAGAAAGGTCTCATAATGTATCACATAAGACAAACCATGAAAGTTAAAATTAAAAGATGGTTACTCTCGTTAAGTGAGAATTCGCAGCAGGCCTACTGATCTATCTGACCTAAATTTTACAAATATATTATAATCATCAGACAGTAATTTACTTCAGAATGTCTGGATCCTGCCGCTGAGAAGCCCCAGGCGGTCTTCGTCCTCGCTCAAAGAATCCTGGCCGCCATAATCGGTATTCAAGGTGTTCATAATCCTCCGAAAAACAGCGACCTCGCAAGGCAAAGTGAGAGGGCCGACGAAGTCGAAACCATATTCATTCTCCGCCTCCTCTAACAGCGTCCGGAACAGAGGGTGATTAACCGATTCCGTTTTGATCACGAACCGGCTGCGAGCTGGTCCGACGTAGACCGCGAAATACCCTTGAGGAGCCATGTCATACCAGTCGCTGTCGGCCCAAGAACGATAACGGCACAGCTTAATGAGAAGCATCATCGTGCATGAGATCGTGAGCGATCTAGTGCTACGCACCACCGGACGAGGCCGATGCCATGCCTTCATAATCAGGCTCACCAATCTGCTTTTTTTCTCTTTTCCCTGCATGGGATTCGAAGTCACAACCTCAGTACCAATCCAAAAAACCTAAAAACCAGGCCGGCTGTAAGCCTCGGAGCATCACAGAGCTTAACCTCGGTCATAAGACATATACATATGCATCTTCGTCGGCGGCTTCGAATCGTTGCTCAAAACCATTCAAGTGATTTGTAGAGCCTGTTCATAACTATACAACCAACAAAATCTCGGCTCGCAATACTACTAACAGCGATACGAATTATTGTATCCTTCCATAAACGAAAGGATACTAAACACGGTACCCTTAATGGCTTCGATTCAGATAACCGTTCGGCAGCGACAGACAGGATTTGAAATTAAGAAAGGGCTACGGACCTGCTACAGACATTGCAGCTATTCACAATGATTTTTTAGAATGCTCTGCCATCTGTAATAAAGAAGAATGGAGTCCATTAAAGCCTATTTGTAGCTCTCGGGGATCATTAAAATAATGAAGAAAAGCAACTGACTCTGCAGGATTCAATAGGGACATTTGAAACAAGGAACTTGTGTAGCACGTCCACTTTGCTGAGACCTTTATTCTCTCGGTGACTAGATTGATACATAATATTGAATGAAAATTATGATAATAAGTGAAGAATAAATTGGTGTTTAATGGGTTGAATAATTTCGACCTCTTAATGTGGGAGACCATTCGATGTGTCGTGCACGATAACATATAAATTCTAAAATATGATGATGCTTGTTCCGAGAAAGGTATTTTAAATGCAGTTTCAGGCACCTAGTTTTTATCATATGTTATCAACAAAAACAACTTTTTCCCTCGACAAAGTCTAAAATTTTAATCCAAATGTCATTTTCTGTCTTGTTTTTCTTCAACAAAGTCTAAATTAATATTCCAAATCTTCAACAAAGTCTAAATTAATATTCCAAATTAACTTGTTTGATATTATTTGGCAAACATGTATTCTAAAATAATAATCAAAATTAATATATGGAGGTTTATTGAATCATATTTAATAGCATAGATATTTAATAGCATAGCTACAAGTAAAGTGGTTTGTGAACATTTATATGTGTAGCTAACCACTTAATCTTGTGGAGATAGCTAATTGTTAAATAAAGATTAAACTAATTAATATAAACATAAAAATAATTATTATTTAATAAACATACTCATTTTCTTATCCACTTTTTAACCGAAACTTATTTACATCTTAATTAAGATGTATTTGAGCATAATAAGATACGACTGTACACTTGTTACACTCACTTTAATCTTGTTGATCCACTCAAGGAAGTCCAAAATCTCAGATAATATCTAAATACCTATGGGTGTTGAAACTAATTTTGGTTTATTGTTCATTGAGATCAATTTTTGTTTTAATAATATATTATTAAGAATTTGTATCCTCATAATTTCACATAGATCCCTGTTCCACTATGGAGTTCATGAGAGTTAATTTTATATTGGCTATATTAATTTTCTTTATTATACTAGTTAAAACAAAGAGATACTTTTGATCTTCTAGATTAGGGTTAATGAACTTAGAATATCCTATTTGTCTTTCAACCTTTATTTTTTTGGGACACCACAGATTCTCTTTAAATTTAGATGTAATAATACTTTTAATATTATCGATTTTTGCATAGTGAAATTTTTGTTGGCAAATGGTTTAATGAGAATAGGGCCTCTTACTTCAATTTTAAAGCGTTTTTAAGAAGTCTTTGGTTTCCCATGTTATTTATGTTGTACTTGCACATCCAATACTTAATCATAGCCAATGAAAAAATGCTCACTTGTATAAAAATAACATATCAATATTAAAATGTTATTTTTTCATATTCACAATGAATTATCATTAATTTGTATATATATATATATATATATATATATATATATATATATATATTCTATTTTAATTTAAATAAACCAAAATTGTTAAATCATATATTAAAATAATATATATAGAAACCAATCAAGATTTGACTTAACTAGTTAGTAGCATATACATATATATACATATATATACATATATATATATATATATATATATATATATATATATATATATGTTTTAATAATAACCAATTGAGATTCATCTTAAAAATGTATCTATCAAATTCCTATAGAAATTTAATTTCTTGAGGTGTAAATTTTTTTAATCTTCAATTCAAGGGAAAATATATAATTTGCATTATTTTAAATATTTTTCTTTGGTATATATTGAGTTTTGAGTGATCTACCGCAAACATGAGTTAAACTTTACAATGAGTACTTTAAGAATACACCCTATTTCCAACTATTAATAAATAATTTTGAACTCATGTGAATCTTAGATATATCATTGAGTATCAACTATTAAATTTATATAAATCCCATTAAAATTAAATAACTTTTTAGAGAAGAGTGCGTTCTTTAATATGATGTATTTTTTTTTCAAAGTACTATATTAACATGAATTTTGAAGATAACTAGTTTTATGCAAAATGTACTTATATTTAAATAGATAACTATATGTTTGTAATTTTTTTTTTTAAATTTTTTTATTTTGGTATATTTTTCCTTTCATACTTATTTTAAGATTTTTCACATGTAATTCTATTAAATCTTTAATAATAACTGTACAATTCCTCACATCAACTTTTACATAATGAACTTTTGTGAATGACGAACATAAACTCCTTAGAAATTGACAACAATTTGATAACTCGTAGTTTATTTTATTTAATACAGTATAATGACACTTTAATGGTTCTATATATCTATGAATATATATCTATGAATAAGAGACATGATCATCACACAATCATGAATTTACGATAGATTTGGTGAAATATAGATTATTGCAATATATTGACCATCTAATAATGACTCAAACTAGATGCATAAATGATATAGATATGACACAATGAAAAGATCATTATTTTCAATGTTTACAATATTGTAATTGCAATGAAAAATGATGAAATTCAAAAAAAAATCTCCACTTATGTGATCCAATATAAAATAAAGAAATTTGAATATAGTGATGCAAAGTAATAATGATATAACCTCATACCTCATATTGTTGTAGTGATGGTTGTGAGAAGAAGAAGAATAGTGGAGAAAACAAAAAGGAGAAAGTGTGATGATAGGAATATTCGTTATGAATGGAAAAGTGATTTTGAAGACATTAAGTACAAACAAAAAATAATTAAGTCTATACTTCTACATTTATCATTAAGTATGTCTTATCAAGGTAATCAAAATCTAAATAGTTAATAAGAAATAATTTTAAACATGAATCTAGGCTAGGTGATATATGAAAATATTTGTTATGTGTATTAGCTTAAAATATGAATAGATAGAAAAATTTCATGGAAAATATATAATTACAAAAATAAATAAATAAATTTTTGCAACCTCTTTTTTTATATCATTTTTTTTTTTAATAAAATGATATATCTTCACATAAAATAAATTCATTCCCATCTCTATAAAATTACATACTTTAACATTAAGTTCTATATATCAGAATACATAAAATAAATTCATTCCCATCTCTATAAAATTACATACTTTAACATTAAGTTCTATATATCAGAATGACATTAAAAAAATGTGTATATAGTTTGATAACAATTTTGCAAGTAGACTTTTATAAAATTTAATATTACAATGCTAACATGAAATTGGCAAGTGGAAAGACCACAGCCACTATAGATGAAAAATCTAAATAACATTATCAAAATAGTTGAAACACTAAGGATGCTAAATAACCTAGGTATGATGCAAAAACATAACTACAACTTTTTTAATGTTTGCTTGATCGTAAAGTAGATGTATATTTGATACAAATTCATGTCATAAAATATCAACGCACAGTAAGCAAAAATTAGAAATAGGAAATGAGTTGTTTCATCAGAAATATAAGTGACATTCCAACCCTTATTGTTCTACATGCCTTCGACTTTGGTTTTCTTCATATCTGGGAATCGGAAATGATGTTAATATATCATTTTTTTATTGTTTTGGGTTGATTTTTCAGATAGTAAAGCAATTGATTTGCTAATACATAAGATTTTGTTAATTTATATTTTTAAATCAATTATTTATAATGGTTGTCATTTTATTATCATTTAAAAAACAAAAGTATTCTATTACCATGATTATTGTATAAATTTAATTTTTTATATGAATTAGTGATATGATATTAGAATAAAATTTCATTTAATAAAGATGCACTTTTATAAAAAAAACTTAAAATTACTTTATAATGGATGCTTAGTTTATTAAAGATCCACTTCTTATTAAAAAAAACTTGGAATTACTTGATAATAAGTGCTTGATTTATCATTCAAGCTAATGGAAGACAAATCATGAATAAACTTTAACATTTTAAATAATTATAAAAAGCTTGATTTCCATTCCACATTTTTTTTAAATTTATATTCTTAGATCAATATATAAGACATCAACAAATACAGTTGTTTGTTGATTTTTATTTGTTTATACACATTCATATGAGTGTATAGCATGAGTGGGACAAATGTTTGAGAAGATGATTTTTCTTCTTAAGTGCTATAAATTTAATTTTAAATGAGGTAGGGATATTTTTGTAGAACTATAAAGTTATTAGATTTTTCATTCGTACTTTTAAGTTAGAGAGGAATGAATTATATTTCTCTAGTGGGCTCTAATGCCCAAAATGTTTTATATGGAATCACGAATGTTAAAATTTGATAGGCGAGATTTGAAATAAAATTTTGTAAAATAAACATATATTTTTAACAAAATTATTAGAATTAATTGATAATTAGTGGCAAGTGAATTATTTAGACTCATTGAAAATTGGTCATAAATGGACATGACTTCGAACTTCTTAAAATGTAAAGAATTTGATTTTCCAATCCATAACTTTTTGTAGGCTTGCTTTCTTATATCAACTATTTGCAATTTCTTTGGAAAAAAAAAGTTAATTGTAATTGAAATCATCTCATATAAGCCAGAAGAAGGCATGGGTTATTTATTGACTTTTGTTTATTTATAATCATTCATAAAAGTGTAGTGTATGAATATAATATGTAATTTTTGAAATAAAATTCCACAGAAATAAATATGCATTTCTTAAAGAAATGAATTACTTCACAATGAGCGAGAAGTGGAATGCTTAGGCTAATGGGATATGGGTCACATATTAATGGATTTCAACACATAGTTAATTTTGAAAACCAATATCTTAATTGGTGAATTATTTGTAGCTACAATAAAAATTAATCAAATTAATAGTCAACAAGCATGGGGACATAAAAATTTCAACTAAAATAATACTCACCCTAGTTGGTTTTTTCATGATTGGGTCACACTAGTATAAAAGGTCAGGGGATTTTTAGAATCAACAATAGGTAGATATCATCCCACCTTCCTCCTACCACTCGTTAAAAACCATTTATTAGATATATTACTCTTGATATTGGTTTTTAGAGGCCACCCATGTACTTTTGTCTACACTAGGCATCTTGATGAAGTGACTTCTCCTATTTAGCTACTCTCTTGATGCACCTCGCTAAGTCTTTCTCATGAAAGTGAAACATAATAAAATCATTATGGAAGACGTCTATATGAAATCAATCTAAGTTACTTAATGGATAAATCCCCATGAAGAGATTATACCCAAGATGGCCTTCTATGCAAGGCACTTCATAGGTATTAGAGACAAAACTTATTATCAAACAAGTTAATACAGCCTACAATTAGGTCCATGCACCTAGAATACCTTCAAGGGAACATTCTAGGTTTGTTCAAATAGGATTCATGTGGAGACATACCACAACCTTGTATGATTATACAAGGTTTGTCAACTCTGCCACTTAAAGTAGACTGAGGAAGAGGATCACTTGATTTTTTGATGCCACACTTACTACAAGATTAGAGGTTAGTTCATTTTCATATGAACCACTTATTACAAGATTCAAGGCTAGTTACATTTCTTTTATTTCCAACCCAAAAGATCTCTCTTTACCTTCTTCATATACTCATATCAATGGTGCTTTTCCCATACATCAAACAATACCTGAAGCTAAGATCTTTCTTGATCATACCATCTCCACCAGACACTGCTAGGATGCTCATCTCCTTCTTCTTAGTACTACCTAAAGGTAGGAATAACACATCACCGTCCCAACTTCTAGATCATTAACATAGCATAGGGGATTCCCCCACCCTCCACGTACAAGATCATTGCAATAACATTGTATCACATTGCTTACTACCAATTTTATCAATATATCTCATCATCTATATGGGCCAAGGGTTTGAACCATTAGGCCTTGAAATATCTACAGTCTCACTATTGGACGTTAATTTTAGATGATAGCTTATCAGGCTTAGATCTCTTCCATACAAGGGTTGATTTCACACCCCCAATATGTTTTGATATTATTGTGCCTAACAATCTCTTTCACATATTATTGCTCACTAGTTGGATTTTAATATATTATGTTTATCTTATCTTATGATGATTTAAACGTCTATTTATGTTATCTTTACCTATAAAACATTGTTTAGTAATAAGATTCTTTTTAATATTTTTTCCACCTCACTTATAACTACAAACCATGATATGTTATGTCATGCAATTATGTGTACCACTTCATTCAATTATCCCTATATATCAAAATATATTACCCTTCTTGAAATTTGACAATCGAACAATTTTTATCAACTCATTATGATTTATGACCTACCAAATAAAATAAAATAGTGATTAATTTATATTGCTTAAATAAATATTTACTTAAAATAAGAAAATAACTATAAAAAATAAAATAATACGTTATATAGATTTTCTATATAATATTTAAAAATATATATTAAATATTTATAAAATAAATTTAAATATTTACTAAAATATCAAAGTCCAATGTCCAAGTAACCTCATCCATAAGAAATGAACTGCTTATACAAACAAATGAGGTTTTTGCTTACATAAATAATATGGGAGAAATAATTGGGTGCAGTTTCTTATTAGAACCATACCTCACTGAAAATTGACTAGGAGCGTTGAACGTGTGAGTGTAGGCAGCATGGGGAATAAATATAATCATTGTAATACTATATTCATGGGACCTTTTAACTTTTGTTATTTATGATTAATAAAATATGATTTATGATTTAAGATAGAAATAAGTTGTCCTAATCAATACTTTCTTGTGTTAGACTCTCTCACAATTTATTTATAGTACAATTTTTTTAATCAAATGCACATTATCCTATATCAACGCCATTTTTTAATAAATAAGCAACAATGTCTATATCAACAAAGGAAGTACAATGAATTATAAATTTTGGAGAACACTCTGTAGCTTCCCATAAAGCAGGATTGAAAAAGAAAAAGCAACGACACTTTGTATTTTTAAAACAAACTTTTTACAGAAATTATTAAAAATTACGAAAAGTTGTTGCCGCGGTTTTATTACATAACATTCCAAGACGTGGTTACATTTTTTCCTACAAAATAATTTATAATATATATATATATATATATATATATATGTATGTATGTAGGATAGAAAATTCTCTCTATATATCTGGTGGATTATGGTCATAATTTTTTAAGAATCTTTAAGGTCACAGGAGAATGGGAGTTAATACGTTCTACATGTCTATTTATTTGGTTGGTTTACGCTTTTTAAAAATAGTTGTATATGCGGAAATGAAGTATGAATAGAGGAGATGGGTCATTTCAACAAGTGGATAAATATCTTTGAACTAATTGAGCGTAGTTTCTTTTCAAAATTTTGAGGCTTGTTTTATCCCTTTTGATTATGCATGCAAATATGTTTTTCATTACCTATTCTATATTAAGCACAATAACTTAGAAGAGAGAGTTATAGGTTTATAAGAGGTTTTAAAATCCCTTAGAGTGAATAGCAAGGGATTGGCTATTTCTAATCATCACTCAATTATGTTTTCTCTCTTTCTTGAATTTAAATGGCATTAACTAGGTCTTATGCATTTTTTTTGGTGTATCTTGTCATTGTTTTACCAATCTTTGTATTCTATCTATATCTTTCTCCTCGTTTTAATGGCTTGGAATGCTAGGCTTACAAACAAAATATAATGCTTGGTGATTGAGGGAAACTTTACTATCTATATTTCTTTTTGTTGATTATGCCATTTGTGAATGAACTATTCTTTTATCTCCTATTTTGAAGGATGTAGTCCTTGTTTGACTAAAAAAATATTCAACCAAGGGATGAGGATTACTAGAGAAACTAGGTTTTTATTATAATAACATGTTTTTTAGACCTTGTCTGAATAGTCAGACATAAGTATATGAATGTTGTTCTTACTATGGTTAGAAGAAAGAAAAGCATATTAGTGGTGATAGAGAAACCTTTAACTACATAAGGTAGTGACATATAAATTTGAAAGTCTTTTGTCCCGATACACTATTCTTGAGTGGTTGATATAACCACTACTTGAATATAATTGCTGTAAAAATGTTGATAAGTAGGACAAGGCTCACAATTTTCACCATACATAGTTCGATCAAGGATGAGTATGAAACCTTTGATTAACCATTTGCAATTTTGGTAGTAGTTATAACTGAACATCTTAACAATCCTATATTTTAGATACCTTAGGTAATGAATTTTGAGGTAATGGTAGAAAAATTTCAATACTAATCTTATTAGGATAATTCATGAACCAATAGGATGGTATTTAAGCAAATTTCAAATAACCTATTACATGCTCATCATACCTCTACACGTAGGCACACACCCTTGTGGTTGGGTTCATTCTAAAAGAAATAAGCCTTAGAATAAGGACGGATAACTACCTATTGTAATTCTTATACTCCATTGAATTTATTAGGACATTGGTAAAAATATCAATGTACTACTAAAAACCTATAAATGAATTGTTTAGTGGTGTATTAATTAATAGTATCAAGCTGCATCTACCAATAATTATAATAGAGATATTATAGGTTTCCATGTTTTTCATATGTGTAACACTTGCATGTTGGCTTAAAAAAATTAATATTTAAAAAATAATGTTAATATGATATGTCTAGACAAATATATATACAAATATAAGTAAAATATCTCTATATATATGAAAGAAAGAGACTTGAGATGTTCCCATTTAATATAAAAAGGCTATATACAGAGATAGAAAGAAGCATATATCTTTACACATTAATGGAAATACTCATTTACACCTAGATCCATTCTAAATGATAAAATAAATTTCACATCAAAATATTTGACCCCTTTATAGATCTAGTCTTCACATGGATTTACATTGGTGTTTTTTTTCCATAAGAAAAAAATCATAACTTTATTTTCCAATAAAGGTTACATTCTTCATCTCTGTAACAAGTCAAAACTTGAACATCAAAACCAGATAAGCTTACAGTTGTTTTAGAAAATTACAAATCAAAATGTAGTCATCCGCACTTTCAACAAATCAACACAGTTACAGGTACATACCATTGCATTCTTAAACTCCGTAACAAGTCTAATATTGAACATCAAAAAATATACTAGCATGTCATCTTATAGTTGCTCTAAAATATAATCAAATTTTTTTAATCTATAGTTCAAGCGTTTCAACACAACTATGGGAGAATTGAACCAAAATCTAACTTCTTAGAAGTAAAATTCTCTCGAAGTATCTCTACGAAAGTTTTTGAAAAAAATTTCATGTACTCATTTATGCAATCATCTTCATAGCTTCCAACACATATAAAAAAGGCACAACAATTAACAAAAACTACTTCATAATATAGTTCAAAGGCCATTTCAGTCTTCATATTAATCAATTATTACTTGTTCATGGAGGTTCAAAGATTGGTGGATGAAAAAAACCTGTAGAAACTTCTAATATTTCCTCTGAAATATACCAATCACCTCACCCCGTAGCCACTCCAAGTTTTGAAATATTTCCTCCCTAACAATTCCTTTCCTTGAAAGTATGAGCGAAGGTCACCTCTTGCAAATGCATTTTCAACCTTAAGAATTCTTCGAATAGTGGTTGCAACAAAATGTTGTGACACTTTTTCACCCCTGTAACCAAATCTATAATAATTTTTTAATCAACCAAATACTTGCAAATTGTTGATGTGTTTTTCTACTACTAGTAATAATAAAAATCTAGGAGCACAAAGTTCTACAAAGTTGTTCGTCTCAGATCCTAGGCCTGCCTTGAAAGTAAGTTTTAAATATTTTGATAAGTATAAGGTACCACCTACATTTGTTCTCTCTTAATGTGATTGTGTTTGTTGACATAGTTCTGTTGACAGGGGTTCACTTCGCACTGTTGTCAACAAACACCAACCAAACACCCTTAAGCATCGACCCATAAAGTTTTTACCCTTTCCAGCAACACTTGCGGAGTGAGTGAGGTATCACCCTAGATGATTAAGGGGGATGCAGGAACCAAGTTTCTGCAGTAGCGGGAGGACATGTATCTACTATCACTCTATCGCTACAGAAACCATAGATTTATCTTTGCATCATTCTTAACAATTCAAACATGCATTCGTCATTCACATTACCAATGTATAATCAACATTCGCACCAACATTGTATAATTGATAGTTGCATCAACATACAGATTAATCGACATAGAAACATAACTTAAGAACAATGCATTATTGAGGTCACATTCATCATTCAACATAAACAGAAACACAAAAAGAGACATAGCCGAACATCTTCATGCATTAACTCATCCCAAAAACCTACGGTACAACCTTCGTAGGAACAATTCCTTGAGCGACTTATCGTGAATCCATAGAACCAGAACAAAACTCACCAAAGGCAGAGCAAAACATAGCTGTGGAATATCACATTACACAATTCATCAATCACTTGATTACTTCCTCATAGGATTACAATCATAGTTCTATTTATAGAAAACTTAGAAGGTGGTTACAAAATAGTCCAAATGACCCATTCTACCTAACTAAACCAAACTTGTGTTTTCTTTAGCTCATTGTTCTTCGCGAATGGTCCTTTCTTCCACAATTGCTCCTTCTCATCACTGCCGGCTTCCATAATTTATGCACCCTAACCCCGTGCCAATAGTGTTTCTCCATCGAAGTAATACTAAGGAAGGTCAAAGTTTATATCATCTTCCTTTATTTGTCCATAAAGAACAATTTTACTATTCTAAGGAAATATTTTCAGTATAGCTACACTTCCCTCGATTTTCCATGGTATATATAATTGTTTCCAGCTTGAAATCACTGCCTCTAGATCTTCTAGAAGCCTCTTAGTTCTTTGATGGTCTAGCTAATCTTCATTAAATTCTCATCTTCCTCTCTCATTGTATCCTGCCATCTACCACTTCCCAATAACTACCATAACTGTGCAATAACTACTTCAACTACTTTGCAATTGCTAACCTTCTGTGTCTTGGCTTCTCGTCAGCCAATTTTTGTCATCGTGAGTTTGGATCAAATGTTCTCCCCTTGTTATTTATCCTTTAACTTCTCCCCTTGACTCCCTTATATTTTCTAGTCGGTATGTACTCTGATTGCTTCACTTTCACGACTCAATGTACAATCGATATTCCACCCATTGGTCTTCGACTGACCAACCTCACTGTCGACCTTCCCTTGTTGACTTATCCCACCACCTAACTAATCTTCTGACTAGTTGTCACCTCAACTTCCAAGGCATTGTGTCACAACCCCAAATTTACTCATTTAAAAAAAAATTATATAAGTATTTAAGACGACATTGCTTCTTATGTCACAGGTGTATAGGTTAGTGAAGGGTGTGACTCAGCTTGAAATCCTAGATGCGACTTAGCTTGACATCCTTCCTAAGGTATAAAATGATTTTGAAGATAATTTATAATCTAACATCTTATTTTGCCGAAACTAAAGATAGTCTCTAAGAGACTATCATGTCTTTCTTTTAAGATAAGGCATACATATAATAACATAGTCCACATAATTTTTTATTGTTTGTTCACTCTGGTTTTCATGCTATTTACGCACGTAGTTTACTAATCCTAGTTCTAACATATGTTTTAAATTTCCTAATCGAATATAATGCATATCCCTTGTACTATCCCTAACTAGGATCAAGTTCCAAGTTTATGAACACACCCTTTGTAAACACTACCGCTATTAACCTAACTATATATTTATATATTCCTTTGAATAATATAAACCTTATGTTTATATCCTAACTATAGTCCTATTGTTATGTTTGAAGGGATCGTTTTGAACTTGCATACATATTGATCTATTCATTGTAAACGTTGTAAACCATAGTTTCAATATTTTTCATTAAACATATCCATGGAATATCGATAGACATTAATGATACGATTTTGTTTGTTGATTCACAGATTGAAATCATTAATGTTGATGTGGTAGTGAGTTGGTAACCCATGTGAAGGAATTTACGAAGGGGAAGTACACTGCATGCATCCAATTACATGACTTCCTCTGCGTCTTCGATTCCATTTCTTGGGATCGTAACTACTCCTTTCGATGTTTAATCAGACAGGGTCACCGATTCACCATTATTCTCTTTATCTTTCGAGTTATGTTGGCTCACTACTGAGCCTCGACTCTGTGCAGATCCCAACTCATTTTTATTGTTTCTCAAATGTGTTTAATGTGGTTTTAGTTCCTGTAACTATTAGGTGTATCAATGAGCACAAGCGACCTCATTATCGAGTACTCGCAGTGCTCTTATGAGGGTTCTCCCTCTGCTTAAGTATAATCAAATGACTCCTTAGTATGGAGTATTACTCTATGTTTCTTCTAGTTTGGTTTATTTGGCCACAAGCTTGGGTCTGTGTTTTACTCTTTGTTTCTTGCTCATACTTGTGTCGAGCTTGGCTTTGGTTTTTACTTGGTTTCTTGCTCAGACTCTTGTCGATCTTGGCTCTGTGTTTTACTTTTTGTTTCTTGCTCAAAATTGTATCAATATTGGCTCTGTGTTTTACTTGGTTTCTCACTTAGACTTGTGCTGAGCTTGGATCTGTGATTTACTTTGTTTCTCGCTCAGAATTATGTCGAGCCCTTGTCTCATAAACTTCCCATGTTACTACAAAGCCTTCGGCGCAATGCAAAGCCTAGGCTCAACTCAAAGATTTGGTTATATGTGATATGGTGGAAGTTTGGCGACGGTTCAAGCATAGGAAAGAACATAATGTCTAAAGTGTTGGGGTTTAGTATCGAAACGATATTGGGTTAACCACCATATTTCAATTCTCCACTAGTAAGTGCGATTTGTAAATACATTACATGCAATAGTTTAATTATAGCGATATTTATAATTGACAATAACTATTGTCGTCATGTTTTTGCAGGTATTCCTGTGAACCACGGAAGTTTGGAAACTTGTTGTATTTCAAAAGGTAAAATAAACTTGCATTCATTTATGTTCTATGGTTTCAAAGAGCAATAGAGTAATATTCATATGGGGTTTGGATGTAAGGCCATGAATGTCGACTGCGACTTCAAATAGTTTGCAATTGAGTTTACAGTATTCTCTCTTTTTTTTTATAAGTAATAATACCTTAACAAGCAATATTTATGTGCAGGGTTGGCGAAGGTATTGATTCGGCATTTAGGGTTTGATGCCGTCCAACATTCTTGTATGTCGTCAACCCTGTAAGTTTTTAATACTTACTTCATCTTGTTAAATGATTATTAATTTTACCTTTCTATAAAACCTAACTACACTCGTTACTGATTTTTTTACATATGGATGCGACGACCTCGGTTGCAAATATAGGTAGGTGTCCTACTCTTGTTTCTACAGTGGCGAGGCCACCAGTTGCATACCTCGTGTATGAACCTTGTTAACGCTGTGGGAAATGATTCACATTACCCCACGTATTTAGGTTTTATTTAAAACGAGTGAAGTCATACGACTTCCCTCAATGTCTATCCGAAATTTGATGTAATACATATACATTATAGCCTGTCAGCAACTTGTACTAGGTATTAATGACATGAAGCCTTTTGGCTCCATGGAATCCTTAACTTCTTGTGAAGCTTTATTCCGACTGTATACATTTTGTTCTATATTTTTATATGGTCGTTATGCTATCTATCTATGAATAAAATGGTTTGTTTGGGTAACCTTTGAGCTATATGATTATGTGTATAAAATAGCTTTGAGTAGTAAATAAATGTTATATCTATAAATATGGATTTTTCATTTCTGTTCCAATTTCAAATGTATGTATTATTTGTATTGAATATATATTTATACTTTAGCTGATAAATAAGCATTCGTTTATCTCTGGATAAAATCTATATATAAACCCTAGGTTTATACACATATATAAAATGATATATATATATATATACACACACACACACAACTATATTCTTCAAGAACTTGAAATAACCATTATTTTACTATTGTAATCCAATAATTAAAATCTACTTCACCATAATAGTAATAGAAACTTAACACAATTAACCTATATTTATCAAAATAGGAACATTGTAAACAAAGACTATGAAGCATGAGATTAGTAAATTCTAGGATACATCTATTAATGTAAATATTTAGACATTAGTGAATAACAATACATTTATCAATCTATTAATGTAAATATTCAGACATTAGTGAATAACAATACTTTTATCAATATTCAGAATCTAATCGCGGTTTCGAAGAACCGTGTCAACTGCCTAAACTGGTGAACTTTTGGGGATGTATGGAAGAAGAATTAGAGGTGCCTCACCATTGACTACTTCATATGGAGTCATTTTAGATGCAGTCGTGTAGGAGGTATTGTACTACCATTCAGCGATAGGCAGCCATTTTGTCCACTGATGTTGTTGTTCGGAGGTGAAGCAACGAAGATAAGTTTCCAAACATTTATTGCTAATTGCAGTCTGAGCATCTGTTTGTGGGTGATACCCTGAACTCATCTGCAGTTTGGTGCCAATGTGGAGAAATAGGTCTATCCAAAAATGACTAGTGAAAGTTTCATCGCGATTTGAGACAATGGAAGAAGGGATTCCATGAAGACAAAAGATCTGGTCCAAGAAAATTTGTGCAACGGAGGAGGCTGTACAAAAATGATTATATTTGGAGAGGCGATCAACCACAACCAAAATCACTGTCTTCCCTCCATATTTAGGGAGCCCCTCAATGAAATCCATAGAAATATCTCTCCAAACCCATGTCATTTCACCCTGGTTGAGTTGGCAAGTATCACATTCAACCACCATCTATTGAATTAACCTTTTCATTCCCTGCCAAAAGAAGTTTCGTTGTGCCCACTCATACGTTTTGAGGAACCCAGAGTGCCCTGCCAATGGAGAAGCATAGAGTTGATTGTAGACATCCTGTTGAAGAGTTGTGCTATGGGGAAGAACTAGATGACCCTTGTATCTCAGGGAAGCACCATACCAAGAGTAATGTGGTACAATAGAAGGGTTGTTGGCCAACCATTGGATGATTTGAGATAATGAGGATTCATTGACATAGCCCTGTTGAACAGATTGCAACCAATTTGGAACATGAATAGAAATAGATGAAAGAGAAATGTGGTAATCAAATGTGCGAGAAAGAGTATCACCACCAGATTTTCCATACCCTTCTTGTAAGTGATCTCAGGGTCATAACCCATGAGTTTTCTAACCCATTTATGTTGTGCGAAGAAAGAGACCCGTTTTTCCAGGAAATATTTCAGAATCTGGTGATCAGTCTTAATGCAGAAATAAGTCCCTAATACGTATGGCCGCCACTTCTGTACTGCCTGAAAAATAGCCATCATTTCCTTCTCATATGTAGAGGCAGATAAATTATTACCGGAACCGGCCCTTGAAGGTGGAAATCCCACTGGTTCAACAAAGACACCTTCATAGATATCCAAAATTTGTTGTAGATCCAAAGGACTAGTCAAGACTATTGATGGATGCATCTGAATGGAATGTAGTTGAGCGATGACACCATGTGAATTCCTCTTAAACATATTTTATAGGCAATGTGAAATGATGAGGCGGAGAGACCCTGGTTGTAAGCCTGCCAATGTGTGTTTTTCCCAAAGTCTTAAAACTACATCCAAAGTTCAACAAAATCCCATAAGATGGGGCCAAGTGTGCATAACCATTGAGCTTCCAAAACCACATCACATCCTCCTAAGGCCAAGGAAAATATGTCAGAGCGTGGGTTATAATCTCCCATAGAGATACACACATTGCAACACTTCCCCTGTCAAGGTAAGGTACCCCCATTAACAACCATGACTTCAAAGTTGGAGCAAGGATGGACCAAAAACTCAACCTGTTTGGCGATCCGAGGGTCAATGAAGTTATGAATGCTACCATAATCAATGAGTATTGTAAGAGGGAGCTTCTTGAAGTAACCCTTGACCCACATTGTTTGTGGGACGGTGACTGTGGCTAAAGCATGGAGAAATATCTCTAGGTGGTCGTCCTGAGATGGAGGGTCAACAGGCGGTTGCTGCATGTCGATCGGATCATCTATTGTATCTGGAGCTTCTTCACCAAGTTCAAAGGTAGGCAGAGAATCCACATCCAAGAGATAGAGCTTTTGCTCAACACATCTATGTCCCCAAGTGAATTTCTCATCACAATTAAAACAAAGCCAATTTTCTCTACGTGCCCGCATCTCTACTTCAGATAACTTCTTGACAAGAGTTGGTCGAGGAGCTGACGTGATGGGAGGTGATTGGGAAACCATATTTATGAATGGAAAAAAAGTGGATTGGGAGTGATGTTGGGATGTGATCTTGTCCTCCTCCAACTTATCCAACCCCGGGACATCCATCATTGTGTTGGGACAGAAAATTTTAACCTCTGATCGGATTTCATCCTTGAGACCACTGATAAAACAACTCCTGTAGAGTTCATCAGACAATCCTTCTATGTGATTGGCCATTTTCTCAAATTTTGTCTGATATTCTCTTACAGTTTCAATTTGATGAGGTTTAATGAGTGCTCATGTGAAGTCCTCAAAAGCACTAGGACCAAATCGTTGCAAAAGGAGTTGCAAACATATGTCCATTTTGGCTCGTCATGAGCCTTGATGTACCGAGGGTACCATTGAAGGGCATCATGTTCCAAATGAAAGGATGCAAGTGGAAATTTGTTGACATCAAAAGTATTATGCAGACTAGAATGTTGCTCTTCCCAGTATATCCATCTAGTCAGATCAATACCATTGAAGCGAGGAAAATCAAGCTTCGTCCCACAGAAATTGGTTGAAGAAGAGAACCTAGTGTCTGCAGAATATTATGGATATCGTTTATTGTTCATGGCTGAATGCTGAATATGGAGGCTGAGAAATTTTTCATCCAAATCTTGAAGTTTGGTTTTGAGGGCTACAAGTTCTCCCTCCATGATTTTTGCTTATGAGCGGGTGACAACGATAACTAAGATTTTTTTTTTTTTGAATGAGTTGAAAAAAAACCAGAAACTTCTTTAGTAAATGAAAATTTGGATTTGGGAAAAGCTCTTATGGTTATTTATTAAAAATTAAAACTATTTAACATAATTTAAGTTATAATTCAAAAATTGTAACATAAAGTACAAAAATCAATTACTAAATGTGATTAAATAACATGAATTGGAACATAAATTAAAATTCACATTTGTGTCTCAACCCGGCCCGTGAGGACCATCGTTGTCCTCATGTCCATCATTGAGATCTACCCCCTTTCCTTTGCCATGTACAATTTGAAATTCATTTGAAGTTAAGATCTAAAACATAAAATCTCGAAAATTAAAAAATAAAACATAAATGATTTAAACTGGGAAATAATAAACTCAAATTAAATTATAACATAAATTATAACTTACCTCGACTACTGCTGCTCATGGGTTGGGATGAGCGTATGGACCAACCGATGGCTCACTATCAAAGAGCTAATCCATGAATGTGCTTCCCTGCATGGAGCAATAGAATACAACTCCCTTAAGTATTATTAACCATTCAATTTACGACATATAATATGATGTAACATGAAGAACATATATACATAATTGTACAAAAGTATACCTGCCCTATAGCGACGGATCTACAATATGACCGAAAGTATGCATCTTGGGATAACTCAGCATACCTTAGTAGTGCCTCACCATCCAGAATCCTGAGCATGTCACTAGGGACATACTCTATCTCTTGCTCTGCAGGTGGAGGGGGTGGTATAGATGCCTCTCCATGCGCAACAACAACAACACTGCCCATCACAGTGAACAATAAGTCTACAAGGTCAGCTCTAGCCTTTGCAACAAGATGAGATGATTGTACCACATCCCTCGATCTGATAACTGCCCTGTCTAGAAGCAGTCCCAACCTATGAGCAGGTGGCACGAAGGCAGGGTCTCTCTGAGCTCTAGGACTTTGGTAGGAGCGTCCCCTACCCACCCCATAGAACGTGGACCCTGTGCTGGTGTAATATGGGTTCATGTCCAAAACAAAATCTGCATAAACATGTTTTGCAAAGTACAATGAGACCTGGTCATGGTGGGGGAACATGCCCCACACTCCCACAAATCTATCATATAGATGTGGTGCAACGAACTCCAACTTAAACTCCCTGAGTCTAAGCGGTTGACTGGAAGGGCATTCAGGTGGGATGTCGAACAAAGTACCCTTGACGCCATTCCCTATTATGGCGAATTTGACGTCCTTCCATTTGTGGATCCCAATGACACCTTGTCTCCTCCTATGGCATGAATGATGCCAAATGTCACTGAGAGGTCCCACGCTCTTGTAGAGGGCCAACATCTCATCAACTACTGATAACATCATGGATAAAGATCGCCATGTGGGAGAATCCTCCCTCAATGTACACACACATGAGTTCACCCACTCTCATTGGACAATGATATCAGCGAGAGTGATCCGTGCGACCTCATCATTGTGCGATCCCCTTGATGGGGCACCTGTGATCCAAACAAAAACACAAATGTTACTAAAACTATATATTATAACTTGCAACTGAAATTCAATGCATTATATAGTAAAAATTTACTGAAAATGTATCTAACCCAAAATATGCACCTGATGCCCCTGATGCACTCGATTCTGGCCACCCATCCCCCACCTGGGGATCACCATGTATGTCATCGAGATGAACAGACACACTAGCTCTCTTGCTACTTCCACCAATGACAGCCGACCCCAGCGTGGCTGCACTCGGTGAATGGGAGCGATGTCGATGGCCTCCCTCTTGGGCGATGTCAGATCCTCTCATGCGTCGTGGAGCACGAAGCAATGAAGATCTCTCTTCAGAACTCTTTGCATCACATTTCAATTTCTAATTCTAATTCTTTTTCAAATTTCACATTTCAAATTCAAATTCAAATTTCAAATTCTATTTCAAATTTCGCATTTCAAATCCAAATTCAAATTTCAAATTCAATTCAAATTTCAAACTCTATTTCAAATTTCACAATTCAAATTGAAAGTTCAATTTCAAATTCCAAGTTTCAATTTTGATTTGAATTCTAATTATATTTCCAATTCTTAATTTTCATTTCTCATTTCAATTTCAATTTTCGATTTTCAATTCGAATTTCATTTCAAAATTCAAATTCAATTTAAATATCAATTTCCAATATCAATATCATTTTCATTTTCAATTTCAAATTAACATTTCAATTCCAGTTTCAATTTCCAATTTCAATTTCGATATCATTTTTATTAGCAACGCTAGCATCATAGGGTCCTAGGCATCAAATTTAGTTGTTCAACAATTGTTGCGTCAACATACAGGTATGGGATGGAGGGGAAATTGAATCAAGTGTAAGTCAACTGGGGCTCGCTACATGTTTGAGTCTCGATAATCTACCTTTAAATCTAACCATACTAACCTATGTAAAGGTATGATGCATACTAACCTATTGCTTGATATTGTAATGATGATCCTACTTGGTTATAGATAATGATGCAAGTTCTTCATATGTAAAGGCATGATTGGTGAATGTGAAGTGTTAATGTGTCTATGCATGGAATGGTTAATAACAACATCGTAATCCTATGTGTTTATCATTGGGAGAGGGTTGGAGTATGTGATAAAAAAATTCAGTTGTGTTCAATGTATATATAGGGTTATCACTCACATGAGGTAATTGACCAATGTATCCCAAATGAATGATGTATCTACCACCAAAAGGAATTGTTTTATTATCTGGAAATGCTTCTTGTAAACGAGAATCAATTTCAATGAACAACCATGGACCTATAAATCTCATAAGTTAGTACTAGTTGAGCAATCATGGACCTATGGACCTCTACATTGGGCCATAAAATAAGATTTTAGGAATCTAGGACCAATAGATATGGTCAACACACATGTCTTGTTGAAAATATTCAGTCTCTATGTGTAGGAATTAATGTCATTTTAAGGTTTTGATTACTAGTGATGGGTTTACATTTAAAGCTGGATATGGATGGAAACATTCAGTTTTGTGCACTAGGGATGGGTTTTGGACCATGGTTCAGGAAGAAATTAATGACTAAACAAATATACTAACCTCTCAAGGACTAAGCAAATATACAAACACAATCAAATTTTAAGGAGAAATAAATTTAACATTATATTATAATAGAAATTCAACCAAACTTGAGATATTTTTATCATTTGGCAATGACTACCTATTCATGTGGTTGTAATTGCACAACAAGATTATTACCCATTTTATAAATTCAAACTAGATATAATGACATGAAAACAATTAAACAATATCACTCTTAGTTCCAAAATTATAACACATAGCATAGAGGAAACCACATAAGAACTTGGATTGATAATTAATAGAGAATTTTAGGCTATTACATTTGTATGTATAATCTAAATAGTGCATGCAAAGACCTTTGAATCTAGAGGTGAATGTCCTATGTAAGGCCTACTATACATGTCATTTCACAGAATGAAACAAATTTAAAATTAAATATTTACATTTCAACATTAGTGATTGCACATATTTGATATATCATTTATATTTATTCTTTCATTTATAAATTGTTGTTTTTATAAGATAAGCTTCAATAACTATTAATTATAGAGGTTATTGCAAAATATTTTACAAAATTATTAGTTTATATTAAAATATAATTATATTAATAAATATTGAATTTAATAAACATATTTAAATTTATATACATAATATTTAAATTTACTTTTAAAATGTTATATAATATATATTATTAAAAAATTAAAAACAATTATATATTTTGAATATTATTTAGTGTGGTGAAATGGAAGGCAATTTAGTGTATATTCTATTTGTATACACTTAAACATGTTTTTAAAAATGAAAATGTGTATATATTATTAAAAAGTGAGAGTAACATTACAATAATATTTTTTATATATAAGTATTTTATGATATTATATGTATAAATATAAAAATATGTGTTTATATAATGTTATTAATAATAAATTATTAATTTTATTAATATTATTAATCTCATTAATATTATTAATCTTATTAATCTTATTAATCTCATTAATTTATCGTAGTTATATTGATTAATGTTTTATTATGATTTATGTTTATATTTTGAATCAATATTATTATTAATTAAATATTAAAAAATATTATTCTTTTAATTTTTAAATTAATAAAGTTTTATATTATAAATATTCAATTTCAAAAAATTAATAAATATTAAAAATATAATAAATTATTAATTTTATTAATATTATTAATTTCATTAATAGTATTAATCTTCTTAATTTATTGTATTTATATTGATTAATATTTTATTATGGTTTATGTTTATATTTTTTAATCAATATTATTATTAATTAAATATTAAAAAAATATTATTCTTTTAATTTTTAAATTAATAAAGATTTATATTATAAATATTAAAAATATTCAATTTAAAAAATATTAAAAAATATTAAAAATATTAAAAAATATTAAAAATATTAAAAATATTCAATGTTAATGGTTTTTGTTAAACCGGCAACTTAAAATGATTTTTTTTTTCAATCTTTTTGGCATTCTCAGAGGATTGAAAAAAAAACGGGCAGCATTCTTGCTTGTCAAAACACATTTTAAAATAAAACCGGTACCATTTATGCGGTGAAATGCTACCGGTTGACAAAAAAAAATATTAATAATTTAAAAAAAAATAGAACATAAATTTAAAACAAAAAAATGTTTTGAAATGGTTTTTATTTGCTTTCAATGGTGTTTTTTAGTTTAAATGGTTTTTGGTTTGGTTTTGATGGTGGTTTTACTTTCAATGGTTTTTGGTTTCGATGTTGGTTTTCATTTTCAATGGTTACATTCACAAATTCATAAAAACTAAATTAAATCTATGTTTTAAACACCCATTTTTACATACAAAACAAATCAAATTTAGGTTTTTTTTCAAAACAAAGGACAAAACAAAAAATAAAAAAATTGAGATTTTTTTTTAAAACAAATAACAAATTTAAGTTTTTTTGAAAAACAAAAAAAATGTGGTTAAAATCCACCTACCTTGTGGATTTGAAGCCATGGCGGATGAAGGTGGACGCATGAGCATGTTGTGCTGGCTGCAGACGCTTGGTCGAGGGGCTTGGAGCCGTCGTACTCGGCACGGCCTATGCTTTCACTGTCGAACAGGGTCGGCTGATAGGTCAGGCCTTTTTTTTTTTTTTTTTTTTCTGTCTCATACCCTCGATCGAGGGTTTAAACTAGCGGTCGAGCTATTTAAATACCCTCGATCGAGGTATTTTGAATCCCTTGATCGAGGTATTTTCAAACCCTCGTTCGAGCATTTAAAACCTTGATCAAGGGCTTCAAAATACCTCGATCGAGGGTGTGAAAAACATTTTTTTTCGCTCTTGCGCGCCAAAAATTGTGAACCACCTTCGTGGAATCACCCAAACATAATGGAAGTAAATAACAGGAAAACACATCCACATGAGAAGAAGAAAGAAACAGACTGTAAACTAGACAACACAGGAATCTTAGTCGAAATCAGCCTCAGACACTACCATTCTATTGGAGGTTATGTATCAAAACAAAGCTTATCTCTCCCAGGCCCTCAACTACATGATTTTCCAACCTCTTCTACTTGTATTACATAGATATTTATAGGCTCTTAGCCTCGAATTATTCATCAGAAAACAACTACAACTAGGCTGCCACCTACACGGCTCAATTCACCACCTTTGGCAACACATCATAAAATGAAAAAGACTACTAATGGGCCAGCCATGATTGATTCCACATGCGTTATCAGCAGGCTCACAGACCCTAACAACCCCAAAATGGTCACAAACCTTAACCAGTCTCAAAATTAGAAATATTACATATGTGGTGAGCTCAAAACAGATTGATTAAGATGGGAAACAGGAACACTATGCACAGGATGCCATCTTACTCTTGGGATTTTAATTGTCCCTGTAGATCAAAGAAATCCTCTATTTTCAAGGAGTCGCTCATCTACAATTCTTCTACCGGAGGGGGAAGTGTCGCTTCCTCAGTGGAGATTATGAAGTCCTTGAGAATCTCCACATCTGGGTGGGTGTCTTACTCATCTTCAGGGGTCTCCTTCTTCTTCCGACGCCTAACCCTCTTGCACACATGTGTCTCCTCGGGCTCTTCATCTTTGCTGGTGGTGCTTTTGCTTATGTGGTCGAAAATCATAGGAGATGTTCTTCCTCCACCTCAGACCACACCTGCTTGGGCATAAAGACCACTTCGGCTCCTTGGCCCCTTTCCATGACCAGACTCTAACTGAAAGACACCTGAACTACTAGGTGCACCACCTTTCTCATGCACTAATTTTGAAGAGGGGATGTAGGGACGACAACTACACGTGATTGCCTTCGCCATGATGGCTTGACCGAATCTCCCAATTGAGAAGCAATGACGTCTGCAACTCGAGCTGACATAAAACATGGTCAGCCAGGCCTTTCGAATAGGTGGAAGACATATGTGACGGTGGTGAGGTGGCCTTGGTCTCATTGGCCATCATTCACCTGCCGCAGAGATGCCACCCGGCCTCAAATACCATGAACAAACCATTGCCATAGATATTTGACCTTGAATGCATCTGGTCCATCAAACAGCACGCCTTTACCATGTTCGCAAATTTGGAATGTGTCGGTTTGGTGCACAAGTTGTATTAGCGAACAAATCCTGAGCCGTCGATCTGCCTTTTGCCAAATCTACGCCGTTGAAAGGTGCAGGGTGTTAACAAAAGTTCACAGATTTTCATTATGACCTTTTTTGCGCCAGTTCAAATCATGAACAAATTGCCGACCGTCGATCCTCATCGCTCATCGTTGATCTAATTCTTACATGCCTAGTGGCTAGCACCTCCGCTTGCGCCTAAATCACCCCTAACTCCTACTGTTATGTACGCCTACGACCGTCGATCTTTACCGCCTTTGACCTCGGCCGTCCATGTGCGTCTTCACATGCTGCAAGCATATCTCTTTGTTAATAACCCCTTGGTCACCCTTTAAAACCATGGGCTCTAATAAATAACACTCCCTTAGGCCAAACCCACCGTGTAGGGATTTTTTAATTTTCTACCTTTAGTCCATGTAGACCAAAAGCGAAGCTTCTTCTCGTTAATTCCATGGGTCTAAACCCCTCCCAACACTTAGCACAATTCTAGTGCTAACAAGGGGATTGGAAGAATCAATCTTGACCATGGCTACTTCTCAGATGTGTTTTATGTTCCTTCTCTCACAACAAATCTACTTTCAATGTACCAAATGACTCATATTGGAGAGCCCAAAAGATTGATTTTTTCTCCAAATGAAGTTGAGATACAAAACATGGTTTCAGGTGAAATTATTGCAAAAGGAGTTGCAAATCACAACTCTAAACTGTATGAGCTCTCACACCTCTTACCTCTCTCAAAGAAATCAGCTCTCCATACTCATGCCAATGAAGAAAGCAGATTGTGGCATGAAAGATTTGGGCATCTTAACTATCAGTACTTGCATGACATGCATACAAAGGAGATGGTTGATGGGATGCCCAAGATCAAGTTTGCCAATGGAAACTGTCATGGTTGTTTGATGGGGAAGTATCTTGAGAAGAAATTTGAGAATGGGAAGGCTAGGAGAGCCTCTCATCCTCTAGATATCATCCATAGTGATGTGGTTGGTCCATCTCGAAAGATCTGTCTCTGAACAAATCAAGGTATGTACTCACTTTTATTGTTGATTATTCTAGATTCACTTGGGTATATTTCCTTAGATTGAAATCAGAAGTATTTGACTTCTTCAAGTTTTTCAAGTCTTCTATAGAGAAATTTTCAGATAGGAGGATAAAAGCCATTCGCACTGATAATGGTGGTGAGTACATAAAGGGTGAGTTTCAAAACTTTTGTGCTAAAGAGGGCATTGAGATGCAACACACTATTCCCTATACACCACAATAGAATGGTGTAGCTGAAAGGAAGAACAGGACATTGAAAGAAATGTCCATTTGCATGCTAAATTCAGAAGGGTTGCACCCTAGTATTTGGACAGAAGCCATTAACTGTGCCTCCTATCTTCATAATAGAGCCCCTCACAAAGGAATCAATGACACTACTCCTTTCGCAGCATGGATGGGATACAAACCTGATGTATCTCATCTTAAAGTGTTTGGATCCAGAGCATGGGAAAGGATTCCAACTGACAAAAGGAGAGCCCTTGATCCACAAAGAAGAGAGTGCATTATGGTGGGCTATGCATTGGATGCAAAGGACTACAAGCTACTTGATCCTACTACCATGACCACATTCCTGGAAAGGAGTGTACAACTTGAGGAGTGGCCTCTCCATGATACTCCTTCTGTTGAGCAAGATAGCTTGCCTACCACTCCTGCTTTGATTGATGATCTAGAGAGTGAAGCACCATCGAGTTAGATTTCAGATTTAGAATATGAAGATGGAGATGGTGACGAGCTAATGCTAGACCCAGATCCACAAAAACCTGAAGGTCTAGCAACTGATGATGAAGATGAGCGAATGGAATGTCCAGATCCACAAGAACCCGATGATCTCTCACCTGATGATCCTCCTCTTCCTCGATGGGAAGCCAATATTCTTTGATCTATCGGTGATTTAGTTGGTGATCCAACTGATCGACGGAGAACCAGATTAGATTTTCAGAATGGAAGGTTTCATCCTTCTCACATTACTGATCCATTTCAGATTGATCAATCCTTCTTTGGAAAAGAAGGACACTTTCCTCCTTCTGGAGTGAGTGATGACATGCTACATTAGCATCCTTCAGTATATTTTGAGGGAGGGATTTCTTTCCACTAGGTTTTCCCTCTTTCCTCATTTATTTTATTAGATTATTTTATGGGGTGACCTTTGATCTAAGTTACCAGGGCCCTATTATTTAGTTCTTTAGTACTACGTCATAGTATAGCTTGAGGGAGGGTGTTGAAATATTGTCTCCATCATTTTTCAGTTTTGCATGCCTGCATGGATTTTGCATGCATCCAGTCATCATGCATGCAATTGCATGCATCCAATCATCATTTTGGTGTTCTCCCCAGTACCTAGAGCCTAGTTTTATCTCCCTAGAGCCTGTCTACCTCCCGTAGTAGCCCTCCTACCTACTTGATGCACCGTATTTGACTCTCTTGCATGACATGTGCACCTTTTCTCACCTACCAAGAGTTATCATTTAGTTAGAGCGCCTTATCTCACCTACCAGGTGTCTGACAGTCAGTTATAGCATTGATTGAGCAGTTCTTCCACTGATTGCTCATCCTAACTACCTATAGGTCCTAGTCAGCTAGTTCTAGAGTGCCACTTGACCTTTTGACAACCTCATGCGCCCTCCCTGGAGTTTGCATCCCCTGATTCATGCCTAGATGGTTCTGCTAGACTCAGTTATACTCATTTGACTGACCTTTGACCATTTATGACTGATACTACTGATTGGATAATGTATCCAATGTTATCCAAGCCACACTTTGAGTATGATTCGAATGACCTCTTGGTTAATTCAAATTCTATTTACAATTATTGTATTGTATTCAGTTTTCATAGTGCCAACTCACAGCTAATGTATGCTTATACTTCTATTCTCCATTTTTTGTGTTCATGAGTGATTATTGACTACTTTCTTTTCTTCTTCCTGCACTTCTTGAGTGAGTTTTGTGTGAGGCTTGTTACAGCTGTCAGATCCTACTACAGATCATCAGACGAATCATGTTCCAAGAGTTGATAAATATCTATATATAAACTCTAAAAAATAAAATACTTTATGTCATTGATAACTTATTACAACCACACAATAGGAATGTACTTACTTGAAAATAATGGGGAAAGACACTTCTCTTATAAATTTAAAATGGATGACTAAAAACATGACTACAATGTTCCACCCATCCAATTGGTCTCTTTCCGATGTAGGTTTTTCTGCAAGAGACCACCCTCGAGTTGGGAACGAATCCAATAGGGCACGAGAGTATTATTCCATTTTTTGCATAACCTTTCTGCTATCGATCTTATTCCTCTTTCTTTGTATTCTTCACCTCCAAGAATCCCCCCCTTATAAACACATCTAGTGCCCTCTTTATAGCCAAAATTATTTTTTTGTTCTTTGACTTCCAAGATAAGTTCTTGTTTGATCTTATCTTTAACTTAACTCATTAACTTTAGTTAACTTTAATTGATTGACTTAATTTAGTTAATCTTTAAATAATTAGCTTAAATTAGCTAATTTTTAATTAATTAACTTATCTTAACATAACTACTTATTTTAACTTATCATTAACTTCAACCTTATATAGTAAAGATAATAGGTCTCATTAATAGCTAAGGGTTATTCATACATTAGGTGCCATTTTTTCATGCATATCCATACATATCCAAAATGTTTTCTACTTTTGTAGATAAGCTTTTATAGCCTTTTAAAACTTTAAAATATTTGTATTTTTAATAAAAGACAATCACTCCTTCTTTTAGATAATAATCTAACTTACTCTATTTAACTTATTCACAACAAATAGTTATTTATGAATGCTCACTATACCAATATATGTTCTTAGTATAATAAATATTTTCATTTTTATTCCTAATTTATAGTTAAGAATATATTAACCCTTTTCCATTTGAGTGCTTAACAACATCCCTTCAAGAGCAAAGTGAGAGGGCCACGAAGTCGAAACCATATTCATTCTCCGCCTCCTCTAACAGCGTCCGGAACAGAGGGTGATAACCGATTCCGTCTTGATCACGAACCGGCTGTGAGCCGGTCCGACGTAGACTGCGAAATACCCTTGGGGAGCCATGTCATGATCAGTCGCTGTCGGCCCAAGAACGGTAACGGCACAGCTTAATGAGAAGCATCATCGTGCACGAGGCCGTGAGCGATCTAGTGCTACGCACCGCCGGACGAGGCAGATGACATGTCTTCATAATCTGGCTCAGCAATCTACTTTTTTTCTCTTTTCCCCGCATGGGATTCGAAGTCACAACCTCAGTACCAATCCAGAAAACCTAAAAAACAGGCTGGCTGTAAACCTCTGAGTATCACAGAGCTCAACCTCTGTCATAAGCCATATACACATGCATCTTCGTCGGTGGCCTCGTATCGTTGTTCAAAACCATTCAAGTGACTTGTGTCCTTCCATGAAGGACACCATACTAATCACGCTACCCTTAATGTCTTCGATTCAGATAACCTCCCGGCATCTACAGACAGGATCTGATATTAAGAAAGGGCTACGGACCTGCTACAGACATTGCAGCTATTCACAATGATTTATAAGAATGCTCTGCTATCGGTACTAAAGATGAATGAACTCCATTAAAGCATATTTGTAGCACTTGGGGATCATTAAAATATTGAAGAAAAGCAAATCACTCTGCGGGACTCAATAGGGACATTTGAAACAAGCTGGGACTACTATTGTTTTTCCTTCCGATCAGTGGTGCGTCCAAGGGAGATGACATTGCTCAGACCTTTACTCTGTCCGTGACGAGATTTATAGATAATATTAAATGAAAATTATGATAATAAGTGAATTATAAGTTGGTGTTTAATGGGTGGAGTAATTTCTACCTCTTAATGTGGTAGACCATTCGATGTGTTGTGCACGATAACATATAAATTCTAAAATATCATGATTCTTATTTCGAGAAAGTATTTTAAATGCAGTTTCAAGCACCTAGTTTTACTCATATGTTATGAGTAAAACCAGCTTTTCCCCTCGAAAAGGTTTAAAATAATAATGCCAATGTCATTTTGTGTCTTGTTTTTCTCCAAGAAAGTCTAAATTAATAGTCCAAGTTAATATGGTATGTTATTTTGTTATCATGTGTTATAAAAAAAGCAATAATCCAATTTAATATGGAGGTTTATTTTATCATACTCTAGAAAAATTAAAGTTTAAATAAATTTGATGGATAATAATGATGGTTAAGTTCATTCAGATTAATTTTGATAAATTTAAATAAATTAGTTTGATAGTATAGTTTTGATAGGTTAGAAGGTTTCAATGCTCATTGTATGAAATAATTTCGTGAATTTACTAATGCTTTAATCAAGAGGGCATTTTTATACCAAATTTCTTGAGATTTTAAAACATTTTTAAGAATTCTTTGGTCTCCCATGTTATTTATCTTGTGCATGTACATCAAGTAACTAGTCATATCCATGCTCTCACATGGAAAAGCTCAACTTCGATAAAAATAACATATCATTATTAAATTATTAATTTTCCATGTTAACATTGAATTATCATTAATTTGTGCATGTATATATATATAATAATTGAGCTTATCATAAATAAATTTGATACATGATGTTTTATATATATATTTTTAATTTAAATTCTTCACAATTTTTTATTTTATGAGCAGACATTAATATTTTTATTATTATGTTAGACATGAAGGTTATAACATCTACTCCATATTGGGCTGTTGAGCACCTAGCTCCTCTCGGTGCAATAAAATTTTTACATTATAAATTATAACCTAATCTTGAAAAAGAAAAAAGATATATATCCAATTAACTAAAATAAAATAAAAATGAATTATACTTTTGTTATGCAATATGAGAATTGAGTAATCATTAAACCATGATTTACATGTAAAACATTTGAGCACATACAATTTTAGATCTACAATTAAAATGGAATTATAATGATAAGAAAATAATGGATTCATATTGTAATTATGTAAATTTAAATAAACCAAAATTATTAATTCATTTTAATGCATTAAAATATTATTAATTTATTCTCATCCATAAATATAATGTATTTATATTATTATTTTATAGATTTAAATATATACAAATCAATCCATCAAGATTTGACTTCACCAATTAGTAAGCATAAAAAATAAATATATTTTATATGTTTGATTTTTAAAAATATATTATTTGCATTATTTTCCATATATATTTGACTCGGACTTGAACAATCTACCCAACCCATCTACACTTGATGGCATATATAAATAAATATTTCAACTAAACATAAGGGATTAAGGGATTGTGATTAATAATTTATTATAATTTTTAATATTTTCAATAGATGATTTTTATTATATTATTAATTATTAAATAATACTTAATAATAACAAATTTGATAGTTATAGAATAGTTAGCAAGTGATGAGTTAATAAACCCTTAAGTTGAATGAAAATTTAGCCATGTTAAAGGTCTGTACGATCAACAAAAAAAAACTTAATAATAACAATTAATTATTAATTAAATATAATTTTGTTATTAAAAATAAATTATATTAACTTTTAATAAATAATTTTAAAACCCACTTAGATCTTAGACATATCAAATTATATCAAACTCACTAAAATTAAGTTACTTGTTACTTGTTAGGGGAGAGTTCTCTAACATGAACGATGCATTTTTATGTTCAATGTAGTGTATTAAGGTAAGGTTTGAATAGAGAAGGATGAATGTCTACTTAACTAAATGAATATATATTTGCAATCTCTTGTTGTATATTGTTTCCTTCATACTTATCTTATGATTCTTCACATAAGATTCTATCGTATCTTTTAAAATGATTCATTCCTCATTTCAAGAATTTTTCTAAATGACCACCTATAACTCCTTGCAAGTTGAGAACAATTCGATAATCCATCATTTTGTTTTATTGAATAGAAATACAAATAAATGCATAAAATGAAATAGATATGACACACTCAAAAGCAAATTTTTTTAATGTTTACAACATTGTAATTTCAATACAAAAATGGTAAAATACAAAAAAAAAATTACTATCACAAGAACATGATGTGCTCCAACATAAAATAATTAATCAAAGAAAATTTGTTTGTAGTGATACAAGCTAACAGTGCTACAACCTCATATTGTCGTAGTGATCATGGTGAGAAGAAGGAGAGTGGAGAAAACAAAAAGGGAGAAAATGTTGGTTACAATGAATCCAAAGGTAATGATAAAGATAATAAACACGAAAAAAATAATCTAAATCCATATTCCTGCGTCTATATTAAGTATATTTTATTAAATTCATCAAAAAAACTATTAAGGTGATCTAGAAGATAATTTTTTAGTATGAATCTATAAAAATACTAGGTACATATAGTAGTTTTGATAGTGACATTTTCTTTTTAATGATGTGTATTAGCCTAAAACATATAGAGAAAGAAAAGTTTCAAAGATGATGTATGATTGCGTAAATAAACAAATAAATACTTGCAACCTCTTGTTTGATATAGTTTTGTTTCAAATAAAATTATGTTTCTTTACATAAATTGTTTTTCATTCTCATCTCAACGAAATTACAATTTTTCACATTATGTTTTATATATTGCACCTTTTAGGTTTGTTTGATATATTGTACCGTGGTCTAGAACTCTATAGAAAAATGACTTCAAAATGCGTGTAAATATAATAACAATTTTACACTATATAAATATTATAAAATTTAATATAATTTGATACAATGTTAATTTATGTTTATATATATACACTTTAATGCAACAAAACGGAAAGACAACACTCATTATGCATGAAAAAGCTAAACACCATTAAAATAATTAAAAATAAAATAAAACTATGATGCTAAATGGCATTGGTATGGTGCAAAACATACATAAAACTTTTTTAATGTTTCCTTTATCGAAAAGTAGATGTATATTCGCTACAAATTCATGTCACAAAATATCAACGCGCACTAAGCAACAAAATAGAAATAGGAAATGAATTGTCTAAAGGCAAATATAAGTGACAATACAGCACTTAGTGTACTGCATGCCTATGATTTTGATTTTTTTAATATAAGTGACAATACAGCACTTATTGTACTGCATGCCTATTGAAATTTATGGAAGTGGGAAATGATATTAATATATTATTTTTTCTTTAATGATATTGGGTTGATCTTTTTAATAGTAAACCAATTGATTTGCTAGTACATAATATTTTGTTAATCTAAATTTCTAAATCAATTATCTTGTGAACGTTGTCTTTTATTCTTTAAATTTAATTTTTTATATGGATTAGGGATATGTTATTTGAATAAAATTCTATATAATAAGGATGCATTTTTTATAATAAAAATTTAGAAATATTTAATAACAAGTGTTAAATTTATTATTCAAGATAATGGAACACAAGTCATAAAGAAATAAATTTAACATTTTTTAATCTCATATATAAGATATGACATAAGGTTATTTGTTTATATGTATTTATATGAGTGTAGCATGAGTGAGACAAATGATTGAGAACATGATTTTTTTCCTTAAATTCAATTATAGAGGAGTAGATTCAATTATAGAGGAGTAGATGTGATAAATTTATTGTTTGTGGATATTTTGTAAAATTAGAAAATTACTAGAACTTTCACTCTAACTTTCAAGTGAGAGAGGAATGATTTGTATTTTTCTATCATATATGAATGTCCACGATATTTTATCTAAAAACTTGAGTGTACAAATGTGATATGTGAGATTTGAAATAAAAATCCATGTGAAGAATTTGATCTCTCAATCCATAACTTTTTGTAATCTTACATTCTTAAATCAATTATTTGTAATTTCCTTTGAAAAAAATAAATTATTTGTAATTGAAATCATCTCATATAAGACATCAAGGCATGGGTTTATTTATTGACTTTTGTTTATTTAAATTCATGAATACAATGTATAAATATGATATGAAAATTTTCAAATAAAACTCCATGTAAATAAATATGCATTTCATAAAATAAAATAATGAATTACTTGACAATGAGTGCAAAGTGGAGTGTTTAGGCTAATGTAATACATGTCATAGATTAATGAATGTGAATAGGTAACTAATTTTGAGAATTATTATTTTAATTGATGAATTATTTGCAGTTACAATAAAAATTAATCTTTAATAGTCAAAAAGCAGGGTGACATATAAAGCTTTCATCTAAAATAATACTCACCCTAGTTGTTTTTTTCATGGTCGGTTCACGCTAGTACAAAATGTCAAGGTCTTTTAAGATTGAACAATAGGTAGATATCATCGGCCCTTCCTTTCCTACCACTCATTAGAAACTCTTTCCTAGATAGGCTACTCCTGAGATTGGTTCTTAGAAGCCACCCATTTAATTTCTTCTACATTGTGCATCTCAGTGAATCGGCTTGTCCCATTTATGTACTCTCTTGATGCACCTCGCTAACTCTTTATGATAAAAGTGGAACTGAATAAATTCATTAGGAAAGACACTTATAGGTAATCAATCTAGGTTACTTCATGGGTAGATTTCCATCAAGAGATTATAACCAAGATGATATTCTATGCAAAGCACTTCATAGGGATTAGATACAACCTTATTATCAAACAAGTTAATGCCGTCTACCATTAGGTGTATGCACCTAGAATACCTATGGATAGGTTTTCGGTTTGTTCAAATAGGATTTAGGTGGAGACATATCACAACCTTGTATTAATATATAGGGTTTGTTAACTTTGCCACTTACAATAGACTGAGAAAGAGGATCACTTGATTTTTTTATTCCACACTTACTACAAGATTCAAGGTTAGTTCATTTTCAGATGAACCACTTATTACAGTATTCAAGACCAATTGCATTTATTTTATTGTGAGCCCAGAAGCTCCCTCTTCACCTTCTTCAGATACCCATACCAATGGTGGTTTTCCCTTACATCGGAAAATAATTTAAGCTAATATCTTCCATGATCATACAACCTCCACTAGACACTGCTAGGATGATCACCTTCTTCTTCCAAGTGCTACCCAATGGTAGGCATAACACATAATGATCTCAACTTCTAGATCATTAGTATAGCATTGGATAGGCACACACCCTCCACCTACAAGATCATTGTAATAATGTTGTATCCCATTTCCTATTACCAATTTGATAAATATCTCCCCCCTATCTATATGGGTTAGGGGTTTGAGTCATTAGGCCTTGAAATATCGCCAATTTCACTATTAGATGCTAATTTTAGATAATAGATGATCTATCTTAGATCTCTTCCCTGTAGGAGTTTATTTTATACTCTCACTATGTTTTGATATTATTGTATTTAGCAATTCATTTTAGCTATTGATGACCAATAGTTGGACATTAACATAATCATAATTATCTTATCTTATAGTGATTTCTTTATATTTATGTTATCTTATATTGCATATAAAACATTTTTTGATAGTAGGACGCTTTCTAATAACTTTTCCCAGTCACATATATCTACAAACCATCATGTGTTATTGCATGAAATTATGTGCACCACTTCATTCAATTATTCCATATAATATATGTTCTTAATATATCATTGTTCTTAATATTTGACAATTGAGGAATTTTCATAAACTCATCATAATTTATTATCATAGTAGTTTATTATTCTGCTTTTTGGACATTCTTGTAGATTTTGTCCAAATAAAGATAACTTTCTTCAAGGTGAAATCCAAATTTTGAAGTGTTCAAATTATGTTTTTGAATGCATAAATATATTCAAGACCCTCAAAATCCTATGTGGCACTCACATTATGCAATTTTCACAAGTGATATCAATGATTCTAAGAATGTTTTAAAACCGACATAAATCCATCTTAAACCTAGATCTATCTTGCGTGATAAATTTTAGTTTAAATCATAATTTTTATTTTTATTTATTTTATGAGCATAGAACAATATCCCAAACAAACCAATCGTAAAGTATAACAAAAAATGATTAAAAATATAGAATATTTAAACTACAGTTTATTATCTACAAAATAAAATAATAATTGATTTGTAATGTTTAAATATTAAAGATTTATTTAAAATAATAATATAATTTTAATTGATACAAAATACTTCTCCATAAAATTTTCTAGATTTCATAAAATATATTAAAAATTTATAAAAAAAACCTTAAATAAATAAAATATACGTAATTTTTTTTTTCAAATTTTAAAAAAATATGTCTATTTATCAAATTGCAATGTGTAAGTAACCTCATCCATAAGAGATAAAGTCCTTATCCAAACAAATAATACGGGAGATGCAACTCGACAACGTTGGTTATAAACATACAACGTTGGTTCTAAACAAAATTGGTTGCATTTTCTTATTAGAACCATACCTCACGGAAAATTGGCCATGAAAGTTGAATGTGTGAGTGGAGGTTGCCTCGGGAATAAATATTATCATTGCACTACTATATTCATGAAAAATTGGCAATCCTTCTTCTTTAACTTTTGTTATTTATGACTAATAAAATATGATTTAAGATTTAACAAAGAAATAAGTTATCTTAATCAATACTTTCTTGTGTTGGAGTGACTCACCATTTGATTATAATACAAATAATTGTGTATATTATATAAAAACATTTAATCAAAAGCACATCATCCTATATCAACGCAATTTTTTATATAAATAAACAACAAAGTGCAGCGAGTTACAGATTTTAGGGAACATTTTGTAGCTTCCCATAAAGCAGGATTAAAAAAAGAAAAAGGGAGGATACCTTTGTATTCTCAAGACAAACTTTTAATAGAAATTATTAAAAATTACAAAAAGTTGTTTCGTCACTGTCACTATATAACATTCAATGACGTGGTTACATTCCTTCCAACAAAATACTTTATATATTATAGGTATCATTTACGGAAAGCCAAATGACCATATCTTACTATGTTGTGATCTAAATTCCTTAGATATTGTGGATTTTGATCATAAATTTTTAAGAATATTCAAGTTGAGAAGAGTACGGGAGCTAATACTTTCTACAAGTCTATTTATTAAATGATTGGTTTATTTTTTTAAAGAAAAGTTGTATGTGAGGAAATGAAGTATGAAGAGAGGATATGGGTGACTTTAACATATGGATAAACATCTTGAATAAATTGTGTATAGTGTCAAATTTATTATCTCTAAATTTTGAGGGTTGTTTTATCCGTTTTGGTTATGCATTGAAATATTTTTTTAATTATCTCTTCTATATTAAGTATAATAACTTAAAAGAGAGTTATAAATCCATTGAGTGAATAAGAAGGGATTTCCATGTTCTTAATTATTAATCATTATTCAGTTCTTTTTCCTCTCTTCCTTGAATTTAAATTGCATTAACTAGGACTCAAGCATCCTCTTGGTGCATCTCCTCATTTCTTTACCAATCATTGAATTCTATCCACTTCTTTTTTTTTGTTTGCATGGCTTGGAATGTTATGGTTATAAACAAAATATGATGCTTGGTGAGTGAGGGAAATTGTGGGGAAATTCTACTATATAGATTCGTTTTCGCTGATTAATCCATTTTTGTATGACCACTTATTTTATCTTGAGTGGTTGATGGCTCCGGTTTTGAAAAGAGGTATAGTAAAAAAGCTATCAAGGGTTCAAATCCCTCTCTCTCATGTTGTTTTTTCAACAATATGGTCTAGTACAAAAAAAGAGAATATCTGAATTCTAGGTCTTCCAGAGTGGTATCTCACTCGTGTCTCAGGCCTTCCCAGAAGGGGGCCTTCTTCTTCCTCCACCTAAGCTGCGCAAGAAGAACCCAAGGAAAATCCTAGGGAACAATAAAGATTCATAGGTTCTTTCTGTCCAGGTGTAGGTAGTCCCCATCTTCACAGACATGTCTATTTTACCAAGTCTCTCTCTTTGAGACCGTTCCCATATCATTACGTCTTTCGTGCGGCTCATATTCTTAAGGATGTAGTCCTTGCTGGATCAAATAAATCTTGTCATGTCCCCTCTTCATCAATCCAACCAGCATTGAAGGGGTGTGAACCGTATCTTGGGGCCTCGAGAACTCGCCCTAAATCCATTTGATACCACATTGTCACAAGCATGCATACAAGTGCAAACCCACGATAAAATATACAACAGAATGAGGCCGATCCACACAATGACAACATGCATGTAGAAGCAATACATCTTAGTCATACAATCAAAATTATTCTAATTTAAATATAAGAGAAATACTTATCTTTAACAATGTAGATCTGCAAGCAAATGGCTATGTAAAAGCGATTTTCCACCCAACCATAGGCACTTCATCCAACATATACTCTTTATGTTACAGGGCCACTCCAAGATGGGTTATGAGGCCACCACAGAGAAGGAAAAAACCTACAGGTTTCTATCTCTCATCCCACAACATTTTTTGCTCTCCATGCTTAGCCAATTTCCCTTACAAAGCTCTACAGGATCTCACTTAGCAAATACAGCCTTGGCTTCCACAATACCTTCCCCACACAACACCCTAATGGGCTCAGGCATCCTCTTCAACAATCCATGGTTCTCTTGGGATATCCATCTTTCTAGGTGCTTCTAGTGTGTGCATAGAAGAAGACCAATTTGTTATGATGTTGGAGAACCACATATAGCTTCAAATTCATGGATTTCCAAGAATCTATGAGAAACAAAACCCAACCTACAACCATCTCTTTCTCCTTCAAATTAGCAACCCCCTTCTAAACTCGAATTTATAGGTTATACACCGCAATGGGGAACTCACGTGAGGTAGCTCTGCATGAGAAAAAATGATAGAATGTGTGTGTATGATAGAATGACCCCAAGAGATACGGGAAAATGGGTGAAAAGATAACATACATTTCTTCTGACTATAGAAGAAAATGACTGTTGTCAATGTAGCACTTGTAACATCCCCAAAATTCGTAAAAATTTAAAAATTTTCTAAGTAGTCTATTCGCTAATAAATGTTATGCAGAAGTATAAGGTCTTGGCATTTAAATTTACTGTTTAAATAAAAAGTGACATTTAAACATCTTATAAATTATCATAAATTATTTAATTGTCTAAATGACAATTAAATAGATAATATTGTAATACTTAGATATATAATTGTTAATATCTACGTGTCGTAATGCCCTTCGGTTGAATCTATAATTGTATATTCGAATGCTATAATGCAACCTATTTTATTGTCCTAAACTTACATAATTTCTTTGACTAGAATAAGTATTACTGTCTTGTTTATTATATTCACTTGGTCTTTTCATCTCCAGTGTCGACATTTATTTTAATGTATCCTATGATGCTTGTACCACTGTGGTTCCATTTTCGTTTATGAATTTATGCGTAAGCCATGCACCCTTTGGGTTGTTGTTTTATTACTACAAACTTATGTGTCTTTTGTCGTAAGTTAAATTCATTTATACATGTTTTCCTTATCAATATAATTTCGGTAGTTTGATGCATGCAATTCTTTTGTTTTGACAAGTGATTCCTGGTGTAAGCCTAATACTTACTTAGCTTAATGCTAAATCAATATACCTTCTATTTTGTTTAGGGTACAGGTCTATTCTAGCGAGGTATAATAATTTTCATGTTTTAAGTTCAACTTCGAAGGTAAAGAGGCATACCAAAGGATATTATATTTAAAAATTCAAAGGAGCTAGGTGTCTAGCCAAGCTCCATGTTTTGAGACCTTAGACTAAACATTAGTGTGCTCAAACTATTGTAATGATTTATTAAATATGCGCACCAACTATATGCTATGCATAATGTGGTGGCTCAATAATCAAACAAATATTATACATTCAACAAGAAATGAACCCAAACTATAGAACATGTAAATGAATGGTCCACATTCAAACTGAAGTCAAGTTTATATAATTCGACAAGCATTTTGCATGCATCAACTATAGAGTGTGGTCTAAAAATCTTGGTTTGGTGGATGACTCAGCAAGAAATTTATTGCGATCACATGAAAGTTATTAATGATGCCTCGGGTATCAAAACCCTACAGCGAAGCTTCAGGGTTTGGTCTTTTTGTTGGTTTTGTTTTGGCTCTGCGTTGTGATGGCGAGTTGGGCACCACTCGATTGCCATGGAGGTTGAGCACCACTAGCTGTGGTGGTTGTAACTTTGTGAGTGCCAGTAGTGGGACTTTATGGTGTTCCTTAACATACGCCGGAGTTTCTTGCTGCTTGGTTCTCCCTTAGCTCGGGTTCGAGTCATGCAAGGTAGCATTCATCATAAACCATGAATATTTATATGTTACAGTTGTAAGTTGGTTTTGAAAGTTATGGCATTCAACTTTTAACCAGTTTCAAATGTAATGTCAGGTACAGGTTCAATCCTCGGTGATGGCACTTGAGTGAAGAACTAATTCTAAAGGTTGTGATCCACGGTAAGTCTCAGGCTCATCCAGATGGTACCTCTGTCAATGCTCTTTCTATCTAGATGTTCTTCCAGTGTTTGTTTGTTGTGATAAGGGCTAAGAAAATAATTTAGAGCAACATTGTAGTAGTAGATAGTTGGCTCGGCACATCCCGAGTTGGGGTTTTGATTGTTAAGTTAAAATACAACTTTTAAATACTATGGTTACCCTTTGGTTTCCTTAAGCAACTGGACTGCATATGCAAAGTTTTTCTATGAATACAATGGTTCAATGTGTTTAGCAGACTTTATTCCCTGCGTTGAAATCTCGAGACTTTACTTCTCGGCTCCTGTCTGTTTGTCAAAATACTATAAGTTTATTTATTTAAAAAGATGGCTAGGTGTTAAACGATACTAGGAATGAACCCTAATCTTGGTTTTGATAGTATACTTGCGGTGGTACTATGTAGATTTTTTTTTTGTATTTTGTTGTAACTCAAAATGGGGGTTCAACATTTAAAATATTAAGATTCTAATGTTGCGGGTTTTGAACCTATCACTATATTGAGTTTTGGTTTGGTATTTTAAGTGTTAAGATCAATGTCCGATTGAGTTCTCGAAGTGGATATTCGAACCCTTGAACCTTCGTTTGAATACCTGTGTATCGTTACTTTTATTATTAAAATGTTATTACTGTGTTCAGTTGAAAATGCTAGTTCATATTGATTCCATGAACCCTTGGGTGAGATCTTTCGTTTCGAACTCGAGTCTTCTAGAACTTCTTTAGTGTTTTAATGTTTTGAGTTTTCATTGTAATGAACCAGTGTTAATATGAGATGCCTAATCTTGATATACTGGTTAAGGTATTGAAACCCACTGTATATTTAATTGGTTCATAGAATTTAACATTTCGACTATTCCTTAGGTCAATACAGGGTTTTTATAATTCTTGGTCATTTGACAATAATGAAACCTAAGGTTTTGTCCCTATCCTCCGAATATTTTGTTAGCGGTTTTAAACCCTGATGGTTTTTTAAGTTGTTTGAATAATTTGTTAAAAGAATTAATTTGAAGAATATGAACCCCGAAATCTTACTTTGATTTGTGTAAGGTTTGTTTTACTTAAGTGTTTTCCCTTAGTATATTTTTTAGTTTCGAAAATAGTAAATTTTAAAATGAAACTGTGTTTCCTCCAGACATGTAACTCGACTTAAATTAGATATATATATATATATATATATATATATATATATATATATATATATATATATATATATACTAATACTTGTATTAATAACGTGTGATGCCTTGATGTATCAAGTATATTCTTTGAGAGATAGTCTTGAATATTAACTATCTTGGACAGTCTACGATTCTGGATTATCTTAAGGTTCTGTATGAAGGCATAAGATTTTTATGGATATAGTTTGATTTACTTTATAAAAATGTACAGTGTGTTTTTCTGAAAATTTTGCTATGTAGATAATATCTCTGTGTGATTCAGTCTATATTCCAAGCATATGAAAACCTAGGGTTTTATTTATGGTTCTGTTTTAGAATATGACATATATATATATATACAATATAACTATGTTTCCACTTTATGACCTTACAGGTATAAATATATATATGTAGATTCTATAATGACAGAAATATAGATAATTTCTTTGTTGTGTATTATTTAAATTTAAATATTTGGAAACAGTAAATATATATAGTTTATGAATTGCATACTACTGTATAGAATTTATAAGACATCTTTTATCAGCATAAAAAAATAGAAGACGATTATTTCAATTTACTGTTTGGAAATCATATCTGATCTATGTTAATTAACTCTCTTTGTGTACTAGAGTACATCGCTTATGGCGAAAGGAAAAATATAGGAAGGCATTTTTATTTCAATCACTCCATACTTTTCAACTTTTATCCTTCATTAAAATAACATAACTTAAATACTAGATTAACTACAATAGTTTTAGAAATTATCATTTAAAAATAGCTAACTGATATCTGCCTAATATACAGTCTTCAAAATAATTCAACAGATCAAAAAAGAAATAAAATATAACAAGTAGAACCTGATAATTTGATAGGGTGGACAAACACCCAAGGAGGCCTGTTCCTCCCAACCTTCTCCAGAAGAGTAGCCAAATCACTTGCTGCTATGGACCCCTGAGCCTGTTTACTGAACCACTAGGAAGAAGTCTCTATGTAGGAGAAAGGCCCTCAAGTTCACTCAGGTTGTACTTTAGCAATCAATGGATACTTGCATACACACCTCACATATGTACTTCATCAATCAATGGGGACTTGCATACATATCAAAAACCTCTGCACTCAGCAAGAACAGTCGGCATTCAGTAGGAATAAGATAGTCTTACTCTGCAACTCAAAACATAGCTTCGCCTCATCGAATCTCTTGTTGTAATTCCCAGCAAAACCACAAAGTAAATTCTCTCCTCAGAGAAAGTGTGAGCCTCTGCTCAAATTCGATGGCTATAAAACGATGCTTAGGTCTTTTTGGTGGTCAGTTTTCATTTAGTGAGCCATAAGCTCCAGTTCCACATTCCTAAGAACTTGACCACAATTTAAGGGATTTGTCCCATAACAAAAGCTAGTTATTGAGTTCAGATGCTACCACTTGTCCATTGCCTTCTACCCCAAATTCCATTCCTCCTAGTGGGTCAATAAACACTCTTTCAACAGTCTCTTTGGGTGAATGTCTCCTATTTTAATTTATTAAATAATAATTATTCATTTACATTTGTCCTTGACACTTGGTCAAAATAGAAAACTTTACAATAAAAGTTAAGGTAATGTTTTTTCCACAAACATAAAATGTCTCGAGTACTAGGTACATTACAGCACTGAGTTTTAGTAGCTGGCGGAACTATCCCCAAATTCAGTCACCCCCATGCTTCAATAACTATGTGAGGTGACTTTTCCCACCAAACTCACACACACATTCAATGATTGGGTTAAATAGTCAAAAGGAGGTGATTGGTTCATTTAAAAACACATGGCATAGTTTGAATTAGTTTTAAGGTTAACACTTGGTAGCTTAGGATTTAGTCACTCATGGTCCCCCCATCCTCTTCCCCTCTAGTGGAATCATAGCCCCTTTGGTTCTATTTACACAACCACTATTGGACCATTTTATTATTTATCCACATAATATTTACATATATTTCAAGTTTACATATGAAGCCAAGCATACAGTCCAAATAAAAATATTACATCTTACATGCCTAGCCATTCACTAGTCGAGTGTTGGCCTTGAGATCTGTACTAGGAATCCACACTAGCATATTTACATCATTTACATCATTTTGGTTAATTCCATTTAATACCACCCTTGTAATAACATCATCCTCAGTGTTCACATCATTTATTTGCCTCGAAAAATGATTTCTTTAGCTTCTAGCTACTCACATGATGCATTTCTTTATCTTCAGCAACATCCATTGGATCTCTTCTCAATATTTAGCTGCTCATATTGATATTTTAAAGACAACCACATTTCCAACTACATCCTTAAGATTCCTTCAAGGTCCTTGAATACATCAATAACTATTCTCAAACAATAAGTAAATTCACATGTCAAATTTGTTCTCATAGGATTCATTCCTTAACAAGATTTTCATAACCATAGTTGAAGCATATACACATGTATATTCACATTAAATAAGCAAGAACATGAAAAATAAACCAAGTACTTATTTGCATAAGCATCTTTCTTCGGCTCCACAGGTATCCCACTTTGACTTTGGATAACTATGGTATCCACAAGACCTCCCCCACCCAACACAAGGATGGTATCTCTTATCTTCTATATAGTCCCTCAAGTGTACACACCCCTTCCAGTGCTCTTCAGGGTGTGCATAAAAAGGTAACCAAGTTTCTACAAGCCTTAGATCACCTATGTATACATATAAATCAAATGTTAGTCCAGCATGCTGGCTGTGCCACAACATTCTAGTAACCAATGCAAAGCTAGTAAGCCAACTAGGTTTATTGGGCATTCCATTAACTAGTATGATAAGCCATCTCTCTGATTGGTTTTATCAGGCATACAAAAACTATTGTCAAGCTGATCCGGATTTATGTGGGAACGAAACAAAAGATAGCATATACAGAATCATATACAGAGATATATTGCAAATAACACAGTGATACATTAAACACATATTCTATTAAATAGCGGAAATAGAACAGACTGTAAAATATAATAGCTAGAATGGTGGTAGCTATCTCTGAGGAGAGATGTCTCTGCCATGCTCATTCGTGACAAGATCCATACAAAGAGAGGATGGAAGGCCTATTTATCATAAGCATGAGGGAAAGAATCCCAAATATCCAAAAACCTAACCCTAGAAGATGAACCGTCATAAAGTTTGCGGCCCCAAGGTGGTTAGTTGAACAGTCAACTTCCCGGGGTCATAACTTTTGTATACGATCTCCGTTTGGGGCGCTCGGTAGCCCGTTGGAAAGGTCTAAACGAGATTTACAACTTTTGACTAGGCCCAAATGCATGTTATTGGAAACCATTGGGTCCCCCAAATCGCCAAAAAATGTCATTTACGGCCTCAAAATGGCTCCGGAAGTTCAGGACCTGAAAAACTGCTAAAAATAGTAATTTACCAAAATTGCCAGAAGACTTTTTTGAGCCAGTTGGAAGAGGTGGGCCACCACTGATATCCACCTGGATCACAAGCTATCACCTCTACTCAGTTTATTAGGAAATATAAAGGAATACAATTCACAAACAATTCAGTTTATTAGCATCTTTCCTATAATGTGTCATTCTCACACAATTCACAAACATCCAACCAGTCAACAACATTAATAGTCAAATTCAAATATGAATTTACAATTATGTATCGTATAGAAATTAGATTTATTTTTCCATGAGGCCATCTTCATATTGTTTGGATTTTGTAAGTGGTATCACTATGTCCCTTATAGTTTTACACTTGCTACCATAATATAGACATCCACCTACAACGTGTCCTCTTGATACAATTCTATAGTAGCCAAATAGTCATTTGTAATTACTAGCAAAAATTTCAAATATGAAATTTACAAGTCTGTTGCCTATATAAATCAGATTTCACAACCATGATATCCATCTCATAATGTTTTTCCTTTTCACATGGTAGATTCTAGTCTTTATTATTGACTTACACCCATTTCCATGTCCAAGACAATTCTACTTGCGATATGAATTTTTCAATCATACAAACAAGTTGTTAGTACCCATGCATATAATCTTTTCATTGTAGCATTTATGACAATCACTGTAGTGATCTCAGAATTATAACAAACAATAACTCAAGCATTTTTAGCTATCAATATCTCAAATGAAATGAAATATATTTACTTTATGTGCATCATTCTCACAATAAAATTGCAAGACATCGTCACATTATATATGCAATCAAATAAGTCTTCCAATTGTGACATGACTACCTTCTTCATGCAATTCCTTTACCCTACATCCATAGCAGCTCATGTAATAATATCATAATTGCGAAAATTTGTGTATAGAACTCAGAAAATTTGAATATATCAGCAAGAGAAGAGTTCAAGAATTATCCCTTTCCAATTCCTCATCATAGCATGAAATTTCTTGTTCCACATCATAGATGATCCACTTTATGGCCTCTCTACCAAACATACAAGAAGTCATTAGCTATGATTTTCTCACCAAGCAACAATTCAATACATATATTCATCTATAACATTCCTACTTGCTACTTTCCAAACATGCAATTCTTATGTTATAAACATAAATAGTTTAAGGTGAGAAATCTCCCTCTTTATCAACATTTCCTTATGGGGATTATTCTCCAATTTATGTTGGAACCATATTATCATCCATATGTAGCTCTCCTTGGTCATTACAATAACTCTCATTTCATTCTATTTTCATTGCCTTGCTGCTCCAATTGCTTAGAGCATCTATGGCCAAGTCCATCTTGACTTTTCTTAGACTTCCTATAATTTAATAGCGTTGCAATTTATTCCATTCCAAATCCATATGGAGTCCCTTCAAGGTCCATTATATGCCCTTTTTACTCATTCACCAATGATATTTCCTTTCCTTTCCAATGGAAATAGTTTCCACAATCATGAACCACACAATTGATTCACACATGGGAACGCCTCATTCCCTGATTCGAAGCCTTTTCCCAACCACTATGTCACTATTATGAACTACATGACATGTCCACATACTGCAGTGTCTTACCCTACTAGAAACGTATAGGTGGATGGGATTTTCTTTTCCACTCTCATTACTTACTCGTAAATTGCTGACTCATATCCTGCAATATCCTACAATCTCTCTTAGCATGTGTGCACTTTCCCACAAGGATGATTCAACATCACCCTTCCAAGTTGCATGCCCTTTATCTGCTGGTATATTCCATACCTTGCTTAGCATTCTCTTATGGAATACAATATCCATCTCCAATAATCAATAGCTCCCATGTCTCTTGCTTTCAATTCAAATTACACATTTTGTACATAGATAATGCATTGCGTGCATTCTGGATAAAGAACCATCGCTTCTTCTTAGTTCCTTTCTTCCATCATGAGTGTTTAAATAAAATTCAATCTACAAGAGTGTATTCTTATCCATTCAACATGGTTTCCCACATGTTAACATATAAATTAAGATAATACTCTCAATTGAGTATCCATGCTCATTAATGGTATTTCCTTGTTGCCAAGCATCCATCCAAATGGTTCAATTCTTTCACATTTCTAGCTAACAAGCAATTTTACCATGATTGATTTCCCAACTATGCCTCCACTTTATTGTGGGACGATTATTACCATGTAATGGATGTCATAATATTTACTCACTTTGAGTCACTTCATCTCTAGTACATTGTTATACCATTATACATTTTTTTTTCTCAAATTTTTGGGTTACTTTGGAAGTCACCCACATTGAGAATGTTATTGTTCAATCAAGCCCAGAGGCTCTATTCTACATTCCTTCTTAAACAACTAGAAACATGTTTCAAAATAAGAACATTATACTTTTATTCTCCTATGGATAATATTTCCAATGACTATAAGTATGTCCATTTCTGATTATTGAGCAATAAACTACAACCCTTCAAAATTCTCAATTTCTATCAAATTACCGAAACATTTGAATCACCCTTCTATAATCTGCAACTTGCCCAATTTTCCCTGGTAGTTTTATCATAGTGTAACATTTCTATTTCTATCAGTCTTGTCATCACCATAGGAATTTCTTAAAATCGATGATCACTCAAGGGGACGATGGGGGTCAAGGGGGCTTGCCCCCTTTTTTTGTAAATATTTTGATTTCGTGCGATCTAGCGCATAAGATCAATTGGATTTTATTTATTTATTTCTGGCACCTAAAATTCACCACGGCTTCCCAGTGCATTGGTATTGGAAAAGCACGGGTTCATTCATATTAAAATAAGCGCACCAAAAAAAGAAACTTCGCTAAAACCTCTTGCCACTCACCTCCACTAGTGAATTCTTATATAAACATATATTTGGACTCTTTTGAGGGGAGTATCCACTATAACCTACACTACAGGGTCTTTTCCTTGTAGTGAATTTTAACTTAAATAGAGGAATTCCCTCATTTTTTTTTATTTCATGTGCTATTAACAAAAATACTATCTATCTATCTAATGGATGAAGTTATACCTATAATAAATTCACAATTGAAATAGGGTGTTGATGAAGGCTTTCAATTGCAAGCCGACTACAATTCATACAAGTATCATCAATAACACTTGAGCTAGTAACAACTCCAAACAAAAACTATGGAAAATGTGGGGGAATTGATTCTCTTCCCAACCTAAATCATTGAATTAAGCAATGAGTACCTTGAGCTCATATACTTTGAACAATCATACATCTCATTCAACAAAAAAATCAAAATCATCATCAATCATATGCCTGCAAAGAATTCAAGCACTTCATTGACAACATTCAAGCAATTAACTAATACATATCCATACTATATAGGTCTCAAGAACAACCATAACATCAAAAATCTATTTCCCTTATTCTCCCCCAAAATAAACATTAAATGAATTCCTTAGTTCTCCCTCTTCCACCTTTCAACCTTTAATCACTTGGCCCAAAATAAATAAATATATATATATATATATATATATATATATATTTTTTTTTTCTTTTGTCATGCTAAATGGGACAAATACCAATTTCCCAACTTTTTTTATTCATTTATTTTATTTTTTATAAAATATAATACCATATAAGACTTTATATATAATTTTATTTAATTTTTCCAAAAATGATCTTTATACCCAAAATGACGTAACACATAACTACATAATATGAACAAGAATTAAATCAAACAAGCACCCAACTCACCCAACTATTTGAATAAGACATGTATGTATGAATGCAAAAATGTAGTCGTTATTATCACATCCTATATACATCAATATGAATGCATACTCCTATTCCCAACTCATGTCGAAAGGTGCTATGATCTCCTTCGTGATCAGGGGTCATCATAAGGGTGTAGGGGCACTAATGTGTTTGTTATAGAGCATCTAGTTGATAACAATATCATTTAACTTATGGCACATTCCATCACAATTAGTTTATTGTTATTATTGATGATTGTTATTATTGACATAATCAAATGAATAACATTCTTAGTAATCAATTTTTTTTAGAAATTTAGATTCTATTAAAAGAAGAGATAGTTGCTGGGGTGACCAGACTACTACGGAAACATGGGGAAACTAGACTAGTCACCCATCCATAGTTCAAAGATTAGTATCCCGTTATAGTTGTCACTACTAAGGAAACAATAAGTCTAAGACTATGATTGGTGTTCCTACCACTGTCTATGAAGATCCTGATACTAAAATTAAAATAATACTTCCCCATAAGCTAAGGTTATTGGCCACTAAATGTAAAATCACTCAATTTGAAGAAAAACAATATGACAAGGTAAACACAAAACCCTCCTAGAGGGGTAACAAAAAATAAGACTAAGTATCGTCCATAATGGTAATGGGAGGAGTCACATTGGAACCTGTAGCTTTAGCCCCAGCAGTCACATTGCTTATTTTCTTAGTGATCGGTTTCCAGCGAGAGATAAGTCCAGCATGAGCAAGAGCGAGATTTCTATGAAATATCTTATCGAGCCAAGGCATTTATCTTAGCATCCTTCTCCAGCTCTAGTTGGCCCTTGACAATTTTTTGAAGCTAGTTTTCCATTCAATCCATCTGAGCCATGATACTAAGGCCTTGGTCCCCATGCTCGAGCAAGCCATTGGCACTATCTATGAGCCCACAACTCAGGAACGTTTATTTTTCTAGAGGAGAGCGAGAGTCTTCATATAGCAGGTGTCTCTAGTGTGGGTGTTACCACGGTCGTCTTCTATCCTACCAAAATATTTAGCTAATTCCCCAGGCGTCAATACATCATACTGATTGCTAATTCTATTTTCCATGCGGTGAATTTGTTCTTGCAAGGGTGGCGATATAGTGCCACTAAAAGACGCTTTCACTTTCTTCTAGTTGGCTGTATCTTGGATAATGTGTGAGCGTTTAGGTCTGGAAAGAGTATTACGCTCGATTCTCTTCTTATAAAACATTTGAAACTATCATTGAGATCTAAAGGTGACCCAGAAGGGATAGTGCAAAGACGATGAGGGAGCAAACAAAACAATGAAGCAACCAAGTCATCTACTCGTCGAAGCTATACATCATTTTCCTAACCTTCTAGCTAAATATTTGAATGCCAAAATGAATCATGATGGTGAGTCAAGCATGCATTCTGAACCAAATTACATTCGCAATAGTGGAGAGCCAGGTTTCCATGATCGAAATTGAAGCCATCAGAGAAAGACCTAGGAGCTTGTACTTCTGACAGGGGATATAAGTGTTACCATGTAAGTTAGCATGATGTGCACGATCATTAAACAAAAACCACCTTAAATGAATTTAGAGTCATTTACCATGACAGGGGATATGTGTTACCATGTAAGTTAGCATAATGTGCACGATCATTAAACAAAAGCCACCTTAAATGAATTTAGAGTCATTTACCATGGGGAGGGGGAAGACATCCCTCTATCTGGATGAGGATCCGTCATGCAGAGCGCATCGCAAGAGGAGAGCACCCAACGAGGGGAGCCTTAGTTATCAATTATTTGAAAGAATCATCATAATCATATATGTAATGACGACAACATGTAACATTTGAACATAAACTTAAACAAGAAGCTTGAAATAAGGTTCATTCATTGATATAACTATCATGACTTCTAGATCATTAATATAACACAACCGAGGAACCCACTTTCCACTTACATATCCTTATAAAAATGTCATATCCCTTTGTTTACTACCAATTTAATGAACAACTATAGCCATCAATGTGGGGGAGGGGGGAGGGTTGGAGCTATTAAGCATTGAATCATCTATAGTGTCACTATTGGATGTTATAGCAACTATAGTCATCAATGTGGGGAGGGTTGGAGCCATTAAGCATTGAATCATCTATAGTGTCACTATTGGATGTTATAGTTAGATAATAACTAATATATGATAGATATCTTTTAATAGGAGTTTATTTCACACTCCTACTATCTATAATAGTTGGTCTATCTTAGATCTATCTCTTGGAGGATTTCCTTTCATGCTCCTATTATGTTTTGGTAAAGTTGTACCTAGTAGTCCCTTTGACCTACTCATCATCACTACTTGGACACTAATATAATTATATTTATCTTATCTTATAGCGATTTTCTTTTATTCGTGCTATCTTATATTTTCTATAAAACATTCCTTTTGTAATAATAATCTTTCTGTTACTTTGGTTACCTCAAATATAGATATAAATACTCTTGTAGTATTGCATGCAGTTTTTTATACAAGTTCATTATATTATCCCTATATAATATATCTGAATGGATCATCATTGTTAAGGTTTGCTAGATGAGGGATTTTCATATACTCGCCATGATTTATTACCTAGAAATATAGTTCTAAGCATAGTATGAGGATTCGACTCATATTAGCATATGTGTATGGAATACTTTCATGGAATTCGAAATTCACCAAATATTCAAGATAGTATGGATAGAATAAGGTTGATAAAAATATTAAATATATTTACAATTTTAAATTTTTAAACATTGTGAAAATGTTATTATTCACATTTAATGCTTAAGATAAAAGTAGAATTTCAAACTAAAATAGCTAATGTTGATGTTGTAATATCACTTTTAAAAATCAATTATACATTAATTATTAATATAAAAGCCAAACTAGAATCACACTCATGTCTAACACTATTCGTAACTTCATACTGTCACAAGACAATGTCCACATTTTCCAATCTTCAGCCTATATGCTTTTTCATATAAAAGATAAACAATGTAAAAATGGAACACACATAAACTAGGAATCATTTAAAAAAAATTGTGACTATTGAAGTCACACATGTTACTTAATCAACAGTAAAAAACAAACACATATATTGAGGCCATGAGGCCATACTCACTTATTAAAATTTAGTAAATTTGAGATGTGTTTCAAGTTACTTACAATGAAGAATGAATATTACATTAAAATTTTGAATGAACATGTATATTTCTAAATTTTCTTAAAATTTTCAAAAATTACATGTTTTTGTATTGATGAGATATCTATTTTAATGGATCAAGTATTCTATATAAAATAATGTTATTTTTATGATTATAAATAAGAAAATGATTCATTTTTAATATATAGATATTGAACAATTACTTAAAATAATAAAAATAAGTTTAATTAAAAGAATAATACCATAAAATCTATATTTAATAAAATATATTGAAAATTGATAATAAAAAAATGAACCTGAATAAACATCCCATTATAATTATTTTTTCTAAATTTAATAAAATATATTATTTATCAAATTTGCTTCTCTATGTAATAAATAAACTCGTTATGCAAATGAATACGTACTTAAAAATATAGCCTACAATGAACTTTAAAAAAATCTGAAACATTTTCTCTTTATGGTCAAAACAAAAATACCTCATATTCCATACAATCATCATCCCTGAGTTACCATTAGATATAATTCCACTTCCTGGGCTATAGCTCCACGTCATGGAAAATTGGCTATGAACATTGAACGTGTTAGTGGAGCTCGCTTGGAGAATAAATATAATCATTACAATACCATGAGAAAAGGAGTACTCCCAATCCTTATTCTTTTAAACTTTTTTTTCTTTTACAAATTAACTTTTTAACAAATTAAATATGGTTTACTTAAAATAAATTCTCACTCATTACTTTCCTGTCGAGTTTCGCACATTCATGTCCACAAATACCACTTTTTAATAAGGGAAATTGAATATATTATATTATATTTAAATTATTTTTAAATAACAATGGGAATTGTGTATATTATATTATTTTAAAATAAAAACACATCATTATATACTAGGTATAATACTTCCTTTTTTATATAAATAAACCAAGCAAATATCACATCACCAAAGGAAGTAGACAGAATTATGAATTTTGGTGAACATTTTCCACCTTTCCAGAGATCCGCTAAAGCATAACTACAAAAGAAAGGCGAGGATATCATTGTCTTTTTAAAACAATTCTTTAATATAAATTATTAAATATTACAAATGGTGTTTACAATATGATCGTATATAACATACTACGTACTCACATTACTTTCTACAAAATAATTGATATATCTTTAATATAAATTATTAAATATTACAAAATGGTGTTTACAATATGATCGTATATAACATACTACGTACTCACATTACTTTCTACAAAATAATTCATATATTATAAGGATCGTTGAAGGAAAACCAAATGACCCAATCTTAATATGTTATCGAAAATTCTTTGTCGGGTGATTTTCATTATAAGAGTAGTATGATGGAGAATTTTTTGGGGTTGAGTTGAGATATTTGGGACTTTGAAGGTAAATTTATAAGAATTTTTAAGATGATAAGATTATGGTAATTAATAGTTTTCATCAAGTTTATTTAATTTTTTAGAGTGTAAATATTTTGTTTTTTGGAAAGCAATTAGGATGAAATTGTTGAAGAATTTCTTTCTAGAAAGTTTATTTATGTTTGAAAGTGTAAATATCTAAAGTTGAATACGAGGAAAAACACAAGTTTGAATTTGGGAGATGGTGAGGTCTAATTTAGATGTTTTGGTTATGTGTGAAAATTCATTTTAACTTCCCATGTTACAATTACAATTGCTTAAAAGAGAGTTTTTTGGATCATACTAAAAAAACAGGATTGTAATGTTCCCAATCATCACTTTGTTTTCTTACCTCTCTTCCTTGAACTTAAATTTAAGTAATTAGGTGTCACACATTCTATTGATATATCTCCTCATTATTTTACCAATTATTGAATTATTTCCATAGCTTTTGCTTTGTTATTATGGCTTTGAATGCTAAGGTTTCAATCAAAATATGGTGCCTAGTTGTCAAGCAAAATTCTATATCTAGATTTGTTGATTCACCCATTTTTATATGGCCTCTTCTCTTATCTCATAACTTGTCATAACTTGTCTTGGTGGACCAAAGAACTATTTTATCATGGGATGATGAGGATTATTAGATAAAGTAGGGTTGTTATTATAATCACATGGATATTATGCCCCATTTATGTAGTCACACATGTGTATGAATACTCTTATTACTATGGTCAAAAGATGGAAAAAACACATTGGTGGTGAAGGAAAACCTTCAACTAGCTAATATAGTGATTCACACATATGATTTTGATATTTTTTTGTCCCCAAACCTTCTTAACAAGTGTTGGATATAACCACTAGTTAAACAGTATTGGATGTTTAAAAGTGGTAATAAAGAGGACACGACTCTTAATGTTCCTTAGGACTTTCACTTACCATTTTTAATTTAAGTAGTAGCTATATTTAATCAACATCTTAAAACACCTATATTTAAGATACCTCGAGGTATTGAATTTCAAAGTAATTGTAGAACATTTAGATTACTCGTTGGATTTAATCATATTAGGATAATTTATGGGCTAATGGGTTGGTACTAAAAAAAGACTTAGGTTATTGTTTTACATGTTCTTGATATTTCCTAACAACCAACTCCTTATCTTTATAGAGTACATGCACACTTGTGGGTTGATCCTCAAGGACATAGCCTTAAATCAACATTAGATAACTAGTTTTTGTAATGATTATAATTCATTGAATTTAGCAAGGAATAGGTTATGCTATCAATGTTGCATCCAATATCTGAAACCTCCTCATGAATTATTTAGTATTAAATGCACTAAATGTAGTGATGTGCATCTATAACACATAGAGATGATTCCCTTGTTGTCACATTGATAATGCTTACACATAGTCTTCAAATAAATTATAATATTTATAACAAATAATAATAATAATAATAATAGCCAAAATATAAATATTTCTATACACATATTAAAGAGAAAGATTTGATATGTTTCTCTTTAATATGTACATTGAATATAAAAATGACCATATCCAAAATAATAATAAAGTAAATAATACGTCATTATATTTGATTTTTCTAATTACTTAATAAATTTAGATTTAAAATAAATTTACAATAATATACACCAAAAACAATATGCTACACCAAATATCATAAAAAACCATTATATACTATATACCATATAACTAAACCACTTTATACTCACATGCTACTAGCATGATTCCCCTATAATCCACCATCACAATAATGATTTAAATAACAATAGAGCAACTACAGCAAAATCCTCTTAACGTATTATAATACGTGCATAAATCACCAAAACAATTGTGAAAGATCCCAAATATAAATTATATTAATACTAGATGTGCACAAATGATTTGGTAATGAGAGATGTTTTAAGCCGATTACAATATTTTACTTCTCTTCTTATGTATAAATTTTAAATAATGGTGTTCTCACATCTCTTAAATACGTCTTTCTATGATAATGGAATCCTTGCAATGACCATCTCTCAAATACACATACATTTTTCTATGATAATGGAATCCTTGTAATGACTATTTATTGCAATGACTCTTTATCGTTTTGACCATCTCTCAAATACACATACATTTTTCTATGATAATGGAATCCTTGTAATGACTATTTATTGCAATGACTCTTTATCGTTTAGGAAATAATTTAAAATTTAATGGTTTTTTATTATTAAAACTCAATGCTATGTATATGAAGAAGATTAGTTTCAATAGACATTAATCATAATCATCATATCATATATTTAGGTAGCATTAACTTTATTAAAAACAGTAAGTTTAAACATCTCACTCATTCCAATAAATATCAAAAAAACAATTGCATATAAGCTTTATGGACATTATAGAATGTTAACAACAAATATTTTCCCGATAGTTTATTTGTTTATATTTAATATTAGTATTAAGATAATAAATCGTAGTTTAGAAATTAATAATGACATTAAGGATGTAATTAAAATATTGTTTTTGAATTGAGTTATACTCCAAAGTATTTGTGGGATGGAGTGTTATCCTCTCCACTTAAATTTTATTCATGCATTTAATTCATTAATGGATATTATGAAACTCTTTTGTTAATATAGATTAAATATGTATATTAATAATTGAAGGAATCATGACACACTAGGCTTAATGGTTAACAACATTTGTTTTTGCTAGAAAGTCACACATTGTATTTTATATTATATGATATAAATACTATAATATTATTATAAAATTTAAATACAAATTAGTTTGCTGTCCTCTATCAACCATACAATCCTAACCATTGAAAAATAAGAACAACTACCCACAAGCAAAGAAATTATCGGCCATTACTTACACTAGAACAATTATACCTAGCCCTAGACCAACTAGACATCAACATAAATGGTAACAATTAGAACATTAGTTTCTGGTTGTTGGTCCCTAAGGTGGGGCTCTAGCTCTCTCATTTTGAAGACTTTCCTTGATGTAAGTTGAGCTAGAACATTGATCTACGACATGAGCTCCATGATCGCACTAGCAATCCAATTAAAACTACCATTAATTTTCAAGATTTGATCAGGATTTCATTGAGCAATCACCTTGGCTCACTTGCTAGTTTCCAAGTAGCCATGATGGGACTCTATCAATGCATGTTCAACCAACAACTTCATCTTCTAGTATAACAGAACCATTTTGGAATGCTTAGTTTTGAAAGTGTGGGACAAGCCTGCATCCTCCACCCATGTCGAACATAACTGCTTCTTATTCAATGATTCTTGCAACTCCTTTCCAGCCTCAATATTCCCATCATCTAATTAGTCTAAGAAATGTCTCATCTCCTACGAGACCTGGTGATACGCTTGCTTTCTCTAAACCACTTCCAAAGTTTACATACAAGGAATATGGAAGCCTCTCACACTTTGACTAAGAACCCTCCCATACTTGGTACTTAGCCATAACGAGAGGACCACTCTCAACAAGACCCCCATAATCCCAAACCCTCAGTTTGCAGGCCTGGTTTCTCAACCCCACATACAAACTACAGAAAATTCAAGGAGTAGCTTCACCAAAAACAAATATCAAGGTCACGCGAGCTCATCCAAGGCCCGTAGATAATCAGTATCGTGAAATGATGCTCCAAGGAGGGGTGGATTTGGTTATTATATCTCAGAGTTTTCATCATTGCCAACACCTATCTTGCCACATCCATTACTTCAACCATATGCCTCTATATGATCTAGATATCATTAGAGCAAGCCTCCCCCAATCTTCCCCTTACGTCATCTGCAATCCAGGTACACAAGCCAAACTCGCCGACAAGATTCACAACTAATTATCCACCTTTCTCTTTCATCCGCGCATCCTCATGCATGTGGACTGGACCAAGATGATTATGGACCTGGCTAGTGGTAAGATGCTGGATCAAGTGATGAGGAGGGTTGAAATTTGACTTCCTATTTTAAACATCAAGAAATTTTTATATAATATTTTAATTTTAACATTGCTTTTATGTTTATATTTTAATTTTAACATTACTTCAAATTTTATATATATATAAAACTGTAAAAACATTCCATTAAAAACTTATTGTATATGTTAGAGAGCAAAAAAACACATTGATCAAAGTGATGACTGGTATATTATCCACTGGGAGAGAAATAATGTTCACTATATTGATTTTGATATGTTTATTACATATACGCACGCTAATTGCAACAGGCGTAGGCAGTGACAATAGAGGCAACCATAACATTGCAGGCACCAAGTACCACAATCTCTGGTGCATCATGTTGAAAAGCTCTTTTCTTACGAATAATTATATTGGAACTTTGACTGAAATTTTTTTAATTCAAAGATACCCAGAACAGTAATTCATCGGTTTCGACTTTTCGAAAACCCTGATTTCCTCATCTCATTGGATCAAATGACCTGAAGATTACAATCAAGGATTAAAACACGGGTGTAATGAAACAAATTTATTTTAGACAACAAAAACAAAATACATGTAGAGTTTCTTTGTTCAGACTCCATAAAAATATAATCCTCAGGAGGCTATATACTTCTCTGTAGCTTGAACAATGATTTCACTGCATAGAAAGGTCTCATAATGTATCACATAAGACAAACCATGAAAGTTAAAATTAAAAGATGGTTACTCTCGTTAAGTGAGAATTCGCAGCAGGCCTACTGATCTATCTGACCTAAATTTTACAAATATATTATAATCATAAGACAGTAATTTACTTCAGAATGTCCGGATCCTGCCGCTGAGAAGCCCTAGCCGGTCTTCGTCCTCGCTCAAAGAATCCAATCGGTATTCAAGGTGTTCATAATCCTCCGAAAAACAGCGACCTCGCAGGGCAAAGTGAGAGGGCCGACGAAGTCGAAACCATATTCATTCTCCGCCTCCTCTAACAGCGTCCGGAACAGAGGGTGATTAACCGTTTCCGTTTTGATCACGAACCGGCTGCGAGCTGGTCCGACGTAGACCGCGAAATACCCTTGAGGAGCCATGTCATACCAGTCGCTGTCGGCCCAAGAACGATAACGGCACAGCTTAATGAGAAGCATCATCGTGCATGAGATCGTGAGCGATCTAGTGCTACGCACCACCGGACGAGGCCGATGCCATGCCTTCATAATCAGGCTCACCAATCTGCTTTTTTTCTCTTTTCCCTGCATGGGATTCGAAGTCACAACCTCAGTACCAATCCAAAAAACCTAAAAACCAGGCCGGCTGTAAGCCTCGGAGCATCACAGAGCTTAACCTCGGTCATAAGACATATACATATGCATCTTCGTCGGCGGCTTCGAATCGTTGCTCAAAACCATTCAAGTGATTTGTAGAGCCTGTTCATAACTATACAACCAACAAAATCTCGGCTCGCAATACTACTAACAGCGATACGAATTATTGTATCCTTCCATAAACGAAAGGATACTAAACACGGTACCCTTAATGGCTTCGATTCAGATAACCGTTCGGCAGCGACAGACAGGATTTGAAATTAGGAAAGGGCTACGGACCTGCTACAGACATTGCAGCTATTCACAATGATTTTTTAGAATGCTCTGCCATCTGTAATAAAGAAGAATGGAGTCCATTAAAGCCTATTTGTAGCTCTCGGGGATCATTAAAATAATGAAGAAAAGCAAATGACTCTGCAGGATTCAATAGGGACATTTGAAACAAGGAACTTGTGTAGCACGTCCACTTTGCTCAGACCTTTATTCTCTCGGTGAATAGATTGATACATAATATTAAATGAAAATTATGATAATAAGTGAAGAATAAATTGGTGTTTAATGCGTTGAATAATTTCGACCTCTTAATGTGGGAGACCATTCGATGTGTTGTGCACGATAACATATAAATTCTAAAATATGATGATGCTTGTTTCGAGAAAGGTATTTTAAATGCAGTTTCAGGCACCTAGTTTTTATCATATGTTATCAACAAAAACAACTTTTTCCCTTGACAAGGTCTAAAATTTTAATCCAAATGTCATTTTCTGTCTTGTTTTTCTTCAACAAAGTCTAAATTAATATGGTCGATCTTATTTTGCAAACATGTGTTCTACAATAATATTCGAAATTAATATGCTATATGGAGGCTTTCAAAATTAAGATGAATTTTTTTTTGTTAGTACAGAGTGTTGAAACTAATTTTGGTTATCCGTGTGTTTAGTTATGGAGTTCAATTAGGATTAATGAACTCCTTAGAATATCTTATTTGTCTTTTAACTTTTTTTTGTTTGGGACATTATAAATTCTTTTTAAATTTAGATGTAATAATAAATTTAATATTATCAATATTTACCAAGTGACATTTTCTTTAATTAGCTAATAGTTCAATCACAAGAGAGTCTCTTACATCATTTTAAAGCATTTGTAGGAAGTCCTTAATTTCCCATATTATTTATCTTGTACTTATACATAAAATACCTAATCATAGCCAATGAAAAAAAACTCACTTCTATAAAAATAACATATCATTATTAAAATGTTATTTTTTGATATTCACAATGAATTATCATATATATATATATATATATATATATATATATAAATCAAAATTGTTAAATCATAAATTATATTTTAATATATAGAAACCAATCAATATTTGAATTAACTAATTAGTAGCATAAAACATACATATATAGTTTATATGTTTTAATAGTATAGATCCATCTTAAAAATGTATCTATCAAATCTCTATAGGGATCCAATTTCTTTAGGTGTAAATTTTTTTTAATCTTAAATTCAAGAAATTTAATCCCTCTCTTGCTTGATAGATTAGGGTTTAAGTTTTAATTTTTTATTGGTAAAGTTACGTTACAACATCTCCCCATACTTAGCTGAAACGTGGCTCCTCTCAGTGATAAAATATCTAATTTGCATTATTTTGAATATTTTTCTTTGGTATATATTGAGTTTTGAGTGATCTCCCCTAAGCATGAGTTGAAATTTACAATAACTGCTTTAAGAGTGCACCCTATTACCAACTGATCTAGACCTAAGGCATTTTATTTGATAATTTGAATGACTTGTTGATTATATATATATATGAGAGAGTACTATTATATTAGTAACTAATTTTAAAAATAATTATAATATGTAATATTTATTATTAAATAATACTTATTAATACAACAATATTAGTAATTAAATAAATAATATTAACTTTTAATAAATAATTTTGAATTCATGTAAATCTTAGATATATCATTGAGTATCTATTGTTAAATTTTTATAAATCCCATTACAATTAAGTAACTTGTTAGGAAATAGTTAGTTCTTTAATATGAATGATGTGTATTTTTTTCAATATAATGTATTAGCATGAACTTTGAATTGAACTAGTTTTATGTATGATGTATGCATACTTAAATAAATAACTATATGTTTGTAATCTCTTTTTGTATATTGTTCTCTTCATATTTATATTATGATTTTTCACATGTTATTTTACTCCATTTTTAACAATAACCATACCATTCCTCACATCAACTTTTACATAATAAACTTTTGTGAATAACCAACATGAACTCATAAAAATTGATAACAATTTGATAAATTATAGTTTATTTTATTTAATACAATATAATGACACTTTAATGATTCTATATATCTATGAATAATGATTCTATATATCTATGAATAAGAGACATGATCATCACACAACCATGCATTTACGATAGATTTAATGAAATATCGATTATTGCATTATATTGGCAATCCAATAATGACTCAAACTAGATGCATAAATGATATCGATATAACACAATGAAAAGAACATTATTTTCAATGCTTACAACATTGTAATTTCAATGCAAAAATGATGAAATTCAACACAAAAATACCGTCACTAATGTGATCCAATATAAAATACTTGATTAAAGAAAATTTGGATGTAGTGATGCAAAGTAACAAAGATACAATCTCATACCTCATATTTTTGTAGTGATGGTTGTAAGAAGAAGAAGGATAGTGGAGAAAACAAAAAGGAGAAAGTGTTGATGATAGGAATATTGGTCATGAATCAAAAAGTGATTTTGAAGACACTAAGGAAAAACAAAAATAAGTAAGTTTATATTCCTACCTTTATCATTAAGTATGTCTTATCAAGGTAATCAAAATAGAAGAAGTTAGTAAGAAATAATTTTTAAGCATGAATCTAGGATAGGTGATATATAAAAATACTAGTTACTTAATAGTAGATTTAATAGTGGTATTTTCTTTTTAATGATGTGTATTAGCTTTAAATATGAATAGATAGAAAAATTTCAAGGAGAATATATAATTACATAAATAAATAAATTAATTTTTGCAATTTTTTTTTAATATAGTTTTTTTTTTTTAATAAAATGATGTGTCTTCACATGAAAAAATTCATTCCCATCTCAATAAAATTACATACCTTAACATTAGGTTCTATATATATTAGAATGACATTAAAAAAATGTGTATATAGTTTGATAACGATTTTACAACTAGACTTTTATAAAATTTAATATTACAATGGTAACACGAAGTTGGCAAGTCTAAAGACAACACCCACTAAGGATTAAAAAAATGTGTATATAGTTTGATAACGATTTTACAAGTAGACTTTTATAAAATTTAATATTACAATGGTAACACGAAGTTGGCAAGTCGAAAGACAACACCCACTAAGGATGAAAGATCTAAATAACGTTATTAGAATAGTTGAAACTCTGATGATGCTAAATAACCTAGGCATGATGCAAAAACATAAATACCACTTTTTTAGTGTTTGCTTGATCGTAAAGTAGATGTATATTTGATACAAATTCATGTCATAAAATATCAACGCACACTAAGCAAAAATTAGAAATAGGAAATGAGTTGTTTCAACACAAATATAAGTGACATTCCAACCCTTATTGTTCTACATGCCTTCGATTGATTTTCTTCATAAATGGGAATCGGAAATGATGTTAATATATCTTTTTATTATTATTTTGGGTTCATTTTTTCATATCGTAAAGCATTTGCTTATACATAAGATTTTGTTAATTTATATTTTTAAATCAATTATTTATAATGGTTGTCATCTTATTATCACATCAGATGTTAAAAAAAACAAAAGTATTTTATTAACCTGATTATTCTATGAATTTAATTTTTTATATAAATTAGTGATATGATATTGGAATAAAATTCCATTTAATAAAGATGCACTTTTTATTAAAAAACTTAGAAAGGCTTAGTTTATTGAACATCCACTTAAAAAAACTTGGAATTCCTTGACCATGAGTGCTTGATTTATATTCAAGCTAATGGAAGACAAATCATACATGAATAAACTTTAACATTTTTTAATTATAAAAAGCTTGATTTTCATTCCACATTTTTTTTTTAAATCTGTGTTCTTAAATCAATATATAAGACATCAACAAATAAGGTTGTTTGTTGATTGTTATTTGCTTATACGCATTCATATGAGTGTATAGCATGAGTGGGACACATGCTTGAGAACATGATTTTTTTCCTTAAGTGCCACAAATTCAATTTTAGATGGGGTAGGGATATTTTTGTAGAACTAGAAAATTATTAGAATTCTTAGTCTTACTTTCAAGTTAGAGAGTAATGAATTGTATTTTTTTAGTAGGTTTCAATGTCCAAAATGTTTTATATTGAATCACGAATGTAAAAATTTAATAGACAAGATTTGAAATAAAATGATTTAAAATAAACATGTATTTCTAACAAAATTATTAACATTAATTGAGAATTAGTGGTAAGTGAACTATTTAGAGTCATTGAAAATTGGTCATAAATGGACATGACTTCGAACTTCTTAAAATCTAAGGAATTTGATTTTCCAATCCATAACTTTTTGTAAGCTTGCTTTCTTATATCAATTATTTGCAATTTCTTGGGAAAAAAAGAGTTAATTGTAATTGAAATCATCTCATATAAGCCAAAAGAAGGCATGGGTTATTTATTGAATTTTGTTTATTTATAATCATTCATAAAAGTGTATGAATATAATATGTAATTTTTGAAATAAAACTCGACATAAATAAATATGCATTTCTTACAGAAAAGAATTACCTCACAATGAGTGATAAGTGGAATGCTTAGGCTAATGGGATATGGGTAATATATTAATGGATTTGAACATGTAGTTAATTTTGAAAACCAATATCTTAGTTGGTGAATTATTTGTAGCTACAATGAAAATTAATCAAATTAATAGTCAACAAGCATGGGGACATAAAAAATTCAACTAAAATAATACTCACCCTAGTTTGTTTTTTTCATGGTTGGTTCACACTAGTATAAAAGGTCAGGGGATTTTTAGAATCAACAATAGGTAGATATCATCACACCTTCCTTTCCTATGACACGTTAAAAACAATTTCTTAGATAGATTATTCTTGATATTGTTTTTTAGAGGCCACCCATTTACTTTTGTCTACACTAGGCATCTTGATGAACTGACTTCTCCTATTTAGGTAATCTCTTGGTGCACCTCGCTAAGTCTTTCTCATAAAAGTGAAACATAATAACATCATTATGGAAGACATCTATAAGAAATCAATCTTAGTTACTTAATGTATAAATACCCATGAAGAGATTATACCCAAGATGGCCTTCTATGCAAAGCAATTCATAGGGATTAGAGACAAACTTATTATCAAACAAGCTAACACAACCTATGATTAGGTCCAGGTCCATGTTAAGATTCTATATGCTAAGATAGATAACATCAGTATTACATTTGATTTCACAACAATAGCATATACGGGATCACTGAAAGAACAACAAGCACAACATAAACACAAGAGACATAATTTATCCTAGGAAACCCTCATGGGGTAGAAAACCCAACAAAGCTTCCTCAGAATAGATGATCAACAAATACAAATATGTAGTCCCCAAACATGAGCTCCTTCTCCTCCATAGCAGATCTCTCTTTACCTATGCACCAATCACAAGTGAGTGAATGAGTGTGTGAGTGTGTTAAATGAGGAACACACCTCCTCTATTTATACACTACTCCAACTTAACTTACTAACTAGGTCGGCCCCAACTTTAACCATTGGGGACTTAAACACCCCATACAACTGACTCTGGGCCGACCCCACTAGGGAAGTCTAATAACTCAAGTTACCAAATTCTCTTGGAGGAATAAACATCTCCGGATATACAATAGGGTCTTCACGGAGGAATGAAACATCTCCGGAGTAATAAAGTACAAATATAATATTCTTAGAAGTTACAATATCTCAACACTCCCCCTTAATGAGAAGGGTATTATAACAACATTTGGAGGAGCAAGGAGTCATCAACTACATGATACATGATACATCTATGAATCATTGGAAGTTTTCTTCATACATCATCAATAACTCAAACAGTTACTAGAACATATTCAAGATCTTCAATATTGGAACATCAACATATTCAGTACCGAGTCTTCATCTTCTGCAGCACTCGAACAACTAAAGTAACATCATCATCTGGATCTCTCAATCAAAATCTGGATCCTCTCGATCAACAGCATCAACATCTGGATCTCCTGATCAACAACATCAAAATCTAGATCCTCTCGATCAACAACATCAACATCTAGATCCTATTGATCAACAGCATCAACATCTGGATCCTCTCGATCAATGGCATCAACATCTGGATCATCTCGATCAACATCATCATCTGGATCATCTCAATCAAAAACATCATCATGGTAGCATACTCTACAATACACATGATCTAATTATGGGATGATCAATCCCTCTCACTTTAAGACATCTCTCATGTCTATGGACGATGCAATCCAAATCTACTTATAGGATGATCAATCCTGATCCTTTTAAGACACCTCTCATGTCCATGGACGATGCAGTCTAGATCAATTCAAGACATCTGTCATGTCTAAGGACGATGGAGTCCTGATCCATTTAAGACACCTCTCATGTCTAAGGATGATCCAGTCCTTGATCCATTTAAGACACCTCTCATGTCTAAGGACGATGCAGTCCTTGATTCATTTAAGACACTTCTCATGTGTAAGGGGCATGTAGTCCTTGATCCATTTAAGACACCTCTCATGTCTAAGGATGATGTAGTCCTTGATTTATTTAAGACACCTCTCATGTATAAGGACGATGCAGTCCTTGATCCATTTAAGACACCTCTCATGTCTAAGGATGATGCAGTCCTTGATCCATTTAAGACACCTCTCATGTCTAAGGATGATGCAGTCCTTGATCCGTTTAAGACACCTCCCATGTCTAAGGATGATGTAGTCCTTGATCCATTTAAGACACCTCTCATGTCTAAGGACGATGCATTTCTATCACGTACAGTTTGAACTAATCGTTCAGTGACGATCCAGTCCTATCACGTACATTTTGAACTAACTATTCAGGGATGATGCAGTCCTATCATGTACATTTTGAACTAGCTATTCAGGGACGATGCAGTCCTATCACGTAGATTTTGAACTAACCATTTAGGGATGATGCAGTCCTGTCACGTTTATTTTGAACTAACTGTTCAGGGATGATGCAGTCCTGTCAGATACATTTTGAACTAACAACGATTTTCAACACCTTATAGAGGATTTTGGTGTGTATCTTCTCATCCTCCTTCTATTTTGTTGTCTTTAATTTTGACGGTGGAGCAATGATATGAGGAATCAGTGTTTAGTCTTGACTATTTTCTGTTAATAGTTCATGTGCCCGTATATTTTCATGTGGGTTTTTTTTAAATTGGGGCTTTCGAGCATTAATTTGTATACACTCTTGGTCTTAATGGTAGCCAGGATTTTCTGTTAATAGTTCATGTGCCTGTATATTTTCATGTGTTTTTGTTTTTAAATTGGGGCTTTCGAGCCTTAATTTGTATACGCTCTTGGTCTTAATGGTAGCCAGAGTTTTGTGTGGCTCGGTGCTTGGTCACTTGACCTAATATGAGGCTATCAGATTAATGATGTAGATGAACCTGAGGGCTTAGGCTAAATCCCTTTTTGTTATATATACATATATATAGTTTTCTCATTTTCTTCATTGAGGGGTGGAATGACCATAGCTTCCAGGAAGACCTATGAGGGCTTTTCCCATGCAGCCAAATCTATTGGCTTAGTAAAAATCCCTACTGTGCTCGCTGGAAGAGATGCTAAGTATGGAAAGACTGGTATTTTTGGGAGTGTCATGGGCAGGTGGATGTGCGAAGCTAAATTTTTTTTCCTCCCATTCCCAGGGGATCATGGAGTGTCAATGTTCTTGGAAGACATTCTCATTCCACCTTTCAATGCTATGGCACGCAGGCTAATCATAGGCTTCACAGTCTACAAACCTAAGGAAACATTAACCTCACTCAACACATATACCTCAGACCCGCAGGCTCTTTTATCTCACCCTTACTTAATTTCAAGCTATGATTACACACCAATGAAGAGCCTCTTGCCATACGTATCAAGCACATCCTCTTGTAGGTAACATGTTATATCACCTGCATGAGAAAAATAGGTTATAGGGTTCGCTTGAGATCAGCTCCACTTTTATTGCTTGGAATATTATCCAATCCTTTAATCCGAGGACTAGTCATGCGATACTAGCCTGTACTTTTTACATTTCGTTCCATACAGTGAGAAGGAGGGAATGACAAACTGTTAGATTAGGTCTTGGTGCTAAATTTTGAACAGCCAGTGTCATCCAATTGTTATACGCTCCGCATTTTCATAATTGGATTTGACCACGTTGGGCAAATGTTGTGATAAGTAATATAGCCTCCTTGCAAAACGGTCTGAATTAAATAGCATGTTATCAATATAACTAGAATTTTTTGTACTGCTGCCATCATTTCATTACTGAAGGGATTTCTAGCACTATCACATGCTGTTATCCTAGATGGAATAGGTGAATTAGCCATCTATAGACCATTTCCTTTCAGATTTCTTGAAATGTTACTGAAGAGGCCTGAATGAGAGTTGGTGTTAGTCCCATCAACCCGAGCAAAAGATTCTAAGTTTACTAGATTATGCAAAATAGTATTAGCATTTGATGTCATCATTGATGGATGGATATAATTCTGAGTGTTGGATTATAAGTGCAATTGGAGGTCATGATTCTGAATAGTATTATGTTCTTGTTTGCACCATCCAGCTGCAGCCCTTTGCTGACTATATAAAGATGCTGCATGTGGATTTGTTTGATGTTGAAATGCAATTATCGACCATCTAGCGTGCCCATGTGGATAACTGGTTAAGGTGTCTGCTTTCTGTGAACTAATTGTGTTGCTTATTTCATCATCTTTATGATGACCATCTACACTTGGATCAGATAGCTCTGCGTCCTTGATGCGCTTTGCAGCAGCTCCTCCTATGTCAAAGTTTGTCACATCATTGATACCTCTGAATTTGATGGAAGCGATGTCATAGGCTTCAGCTGCCTCTTCCTGTGAACCTATGAAATTAAGTGAATTCGTTAATAAGTATATTCATCATTTCCCTAACAAGCAAAGAGCTTGAGAAATCTCAAAACACCTTAAAGGAGCATAAAGCCGTCGAGATCTAGGTATTTACATAAAATGATACTTACTAAAGTTTCCCATATACAAATCTTTGTTTCCAACAGCTCTTCCTATTCGGGCTTGCCACCTTCCATGTTATTGATGGATGGTAGGTGTTCAATACAAAATGATTATTAGCACTGAAATCCTAAATGACTTATAGTGAGCTTCAATATTAGGTGCATATAATTATATAGAGTGCAACTTCCAAAAAATGTGCACTAATTCACATGGCTAATGCAAGTTATAGAAAATTTAACTTGGACTAATAAATTTTCTAATACCTATGTGAACACTGTATGATTTAATGTTTTAGCCTTCTGAATTCAAAAATACACCCTCATAAAGGATGACACCATTTTACTCCCAATATCTTTTGATTTGATGAATTTAAATTCAAGTTTGATCTTCTCTATATGGATATGAAAAGTTTCATCATTAAATCACAATATGTATCTATAATGAAGAACCAATCGTGAAGCAGGTAACTGATCTTACAGACTGAAGTAGTGCCCTTAGAAATAAGGCGGTGAGAGTGGAATCATTGTTGAAAAATGTTATTTTAGATAGCTGCCAGTATTGGATCCCTTTTGAACATTACTGAATGGCTTAAGGTAAAAAAAATGCTTTTCATCCATCTCTAAATGTTTTTTAATGAAATAAAAAACAAGTTTATTTTAATAACCTATTTAGGCAATTTGCAGCGATTAATGTCGTTTCATTATTTTGCAGATAAAGCATGATATTATTTGAGCCCCTAATTTGATTTTGTGAAGTCACAATCCATGCATTGCTCAAGTAAATTGAAATTGAAGAAACTCCACTAACAAAGAAAATATGTTTTCCGGTGAAAGCTGTTTACTTTCTCAACACCTTCATAACATTCTTTTTCTAAATTATAAAGCCATTCCCATATTCCCATGGTGGTGTTATAGGATAAATATTTGAAACTACTTCTAAGAGTTATGTTCTTCTATCAACAAGCCATCCTCTTCTTAGATGTGCTTATATGGACAAATTCAGTAACTTTCATATTATCGTAAATTCAGTGAATTGGCTCTTCAATTCCTATTAGAAATATTAAAGAAACCAAGGAATGTGTTCCAAATTTTCCCTCTGAACAATGGAATGAGGGAACTAAAAAGAAACCTTATCCACTTCATTGTTTATGAAGTGCTTCCAAGTATTAAAAAACATGTCAAGGCATCCAAGGAAGCTCAATTTTCAACTACTTCCAGAAACTGCAAGCTCATCATGATATTTTGAACGTCCAATTTTGGGTTTCTATCTACCAGATGGAAGAAAAACCTTGAATTGTCACTGGATTCCTACCCTCCACATTCTACTGGAATTCGAGACATAAAAATATAATATTCATTAATTTAAAATTCAGTTAGCCTAACAAGATTTTTGAAGTACGATAGAGCATATTAATCTATGGAGCTTTTAGAAGTTTTAGGTAAGAAAGATTTGAAAAACTATTTTATGTTGAAAATTAGATATATTATAGAGGAGCCATATAGGTTTTTTCTGGAGGTTTACTGCCAACCATTGTTTGCATTTATTGAATGGTGGTCCAGTCAAAAGTGGCAAGACGGTGACATCATGAACAAGGAATATTCTTTGGCAGATTAATTTTAGTCCACATCCTCAACCAGTATTATTTTTTAAAACTCAAATGTTTTGAAACAAAATCAGGCAACAAAGACACAATTCAAATGTTGTTCATGTCCCTCCCTCATTCAGAATTTTAGTATAGTTTGTAATTACACCAAAATCTGCTCTATATTGATCCATTGATAATCAGATATAATAGTATGCCATTAGTGATGTCCTCGAATCTCTCATTATTTTCTATTTTAACTCGCTTTAACTCACCTTGTTCGTTAATGAAATCTTCAGATGTCTGTCTTTTCTTCTGTGTCTTATTTATGGGTTGTTTTTGTGACTCAGATTGTGAATAAGAGTTTGGTAAAATTATTCTTCAACACAACTTCATGAACGAATTAATGTAGATTCTCTTCTCTCATCTCCTTCTTAGCACAGCTCAATTGGCAGCTATGTTGAGCATTAAAAATGAAAAAAAAAAACATAGAAACGAAAGGAAAATTCTCCTCCAATGCAAATAATACATTTAAAGGGTATGTTGCCATAAATTAATTTGTAATATACATTAACATTATTTGTAATATAAATTAATTATCTGGCATTTAAATTTATTACCTGGTGAATTGTCCACATTTTCTTAAATAGAACATTATATGTAGATTCATCTTTCGTTTAAAAAATTTAATTTTCAATTACATTTCTTAATGAAAACATGTTATTGAGTACGTTATGTTTCAAAAGCAATTCTCAATTAAATTTCTTAATGAAAAGATGTCGTTCCATATTTTATGTTTTGAAATGTGAAAATTAGATATGATTTTTTCAAATTAAAATAATATTTTAAACTCAACAATTCATTTCTAATACTTAATTAATATACTTAATAAAAATGACTATTTTAATTTAAAGATTTAAATGTTTTAAAAATGAATACATATTTTTATAATTTTTATCAAATAAATTTTCTTCATATATATGTTAACGTTAGCTATAGAAGCCTTTGAGAAAGCTAATCTTCTGTTTTGCAGGTGAGGCATTCCGAACAAGGAAGATTAGAGAGTTCAGTCACATTGGTTCCAAATAAATCGCACTGTATGCTTCCATATGGCCAGCATAATTTCATTTAACTGAGTCCAGATTATCAAAAAATTGGAATGCAAAGTTCAACGTTTTTAATCCTTATTAAATCGTTCTTGGACGACAGTGGTTGTTTAGCTATGGTAATTAATATCAATTATATATATTATATTTGTCTTATGACATAATTTTATGTTCTGATAAATAAGAATAAGTTAAATTCTATGATATCTATGGTAATAAAAAAAAAATCTGCTCTTTGTATTTTCATACCACCAAATGTGTAGAGACAGTGGCTTTGTGTGTGGCAAAAAATATGTAAGTACTGAGCCGCAACATTTAGACCAAAACCATATGAGAACTATTGTCGAAAATGAATATAATACTGCAATGACCAATCCAGAATACCTGGCCATGTTTGCATGGCATAACATCCCACAAAAATAATCTTGCAAAGGAACATCCACCATAGCAGAGCATCATGATATGTACCATGAATATAGGAATTGTGGCCTAGAAGCCAGGTGCTATTACAGTGCACCGCGCAATTTGTTTAACAAAATTAGATTCTTTTCTAAGTTAAAGTAGCATGATATTAGCACTTGGATTTTCTATCCCTTTGTCTCGGTGCTCAGAGGTTAACATGGATATATGGATACATGTTAATTAGTTTGAACTCAATCTATTTTTAATTCCATACATATTTTTTTATCATAAACATGATTGCAAATAGAAAACTCCCCTTCTATATTTGAATTATTTAGTAGTTGTTGGCTATTTCTGGGTTTGTATGATATGGGCTCCTGCAATTATTTACGTGCATAGATTATTTGTACATTTTTTTTAGGTTTCTACCAACTAAAAATAATTTGTATCAATTGAGATTGGAATAGGAAATTTGAAGGTCTATGGCCAACCTAATCCAAAGGAAGAAAGGGGATTCAAGCATTGGTAGTTCTACTCATGATTTTCTAGGACTGCTACTCATTATCTTCTAGGACTCATGCGAAACGCCAAGGATGGAAGTGTTGAAAATCAGGGCAATACGAATAGCTCTTCTGCTATGAAAATCCATGATATGATGGAGGAATTCAAGACTTTCTTCTTTGTTGGGAGGAAAACGAATTCGAACATGCTAACTTGGACAATGGTTCTTCTAGCAATCCATCATGACTGGAAAGAAATGGCTTGAAAGGAAGTTCTGGAGGTATGCGGGAAAAATATCCCAGATGGAAACGCTGTGAGCACACTCAAAATTGTAAGACATTCCTCTCATTAATTACACTTATCGTATTATTTCTCTCTTTAATTAAACTTCTCTCTCTCAATTTTTTTTAATGTTTTATAAGCGTTAGATATGGAGGAACGTGATACATCCCATTCAACTGGACTCTAGTATATCTCACTTCTCTCGCTTCGATTGAATTTTTAAATTATTTCGATTATACTGAATTGAAATTATACCATGACTATAATGAATTGGGATTTTTTTGTGACAAGATACCATGATTCGCATATGTTCTCTCTATGGCTATACTTGTATTTACATGATATACAAATGGTAGATCGGCATGTTTTGGTGTGAAACATCTGCAATTATGATATTTTCTAAGCATTCCACTAACTATTGAACTATTAGTATTTTACATTCTTTGTTATATTGATCTCTTGACTAGGTTTCCTTTTATACATTTTTCCTTCCCCAGTACTATTCCATTGGGTATTCCACTATCCAGTGCTACAAATTTATTAGTCACCCATGCAATCCTGGTGGGAACATTATTAGCATTATACTATTATTTTATTTAGCATTTTGTTTGCTTATACTAAGATGTGTTAGGGATTTTGTTTGTTATAACTTGATAATATGATATAAATGGGGTGTTAAAAATGGGTTGATAAAAAATGATACCTACAATATTTGGTGAAACTAGGGGTTTTCTTAATTGGAAAGGCATATTGGGAGGGGGGTTCAAAAATACAATTTATGACACATTTTCCAATATTTAGTGAAATTAGGGATATTCTTTAATATCATGCGAACGATCGTGCTATGTAACAAGTTCACTTAGTGAACCCCCCGTGAATCATACTTGACGAATAGTCTTCTCTATAGGGGTAAAACCCTAAGCATCCAAGTTAGATTACTTGTAAAACATATTGTATAAGTTCATGGTTCTAGGATGATGGAATATCAGTGCCATTTAAACCTTCTTCATCGCTTCCCTATGAGTCTCCCAACCTTGCTAGGGTTTCTTCTTACTTGGAAACCCTAATTTTCAATATCCTTCCTCCCACAACATTTTGATGGAGGATCAATATCTATGATGAATGGATTCAAAATACATTATAAAAGCTTCCAATGTTGTATCAGGTGTCTCCAACATTGTATCAGGTCCTTCCAGATCTAAGAACTGAAAATCCTAAGTGAGAGCTTCTTCCTCCTCATCTTAGATTTCCTCTGTTTATCCATTTCATATGCGTCATATTGTTTCTGGTGCATCTCTGAAATTTTGGATCTGTAGGGTCTGAAACTTCGGCATGTGGTAGCCTGACCTGAAACCTTTCCAACCCCATAGGTCTGAGATTTAATGGATTATCTAAGAGAGAGTTATGCCAAGTGTCACAACATGACCTGTTTATGGGATGAAATAACATAACAAAATTGTACGGAGTGCCATGTGTCACTGTTTCAACTTCGGCCTCTGAAACATGGACTTGTCAAACCATAGTCCGCTACCTAACTGTTACTTTTAACAAAATTTCATTTGGAGCTTCCTAGCCCGAGATATGACCTTTTTCCTAGGTCACCTAATTACGACTGCATTCTGGAAGAGGTAGAAACCATAACTCGTACGGATAATAAATCACAAAGTAAAATGAATATGAGGCTGAGCTTTGGACATAAGGTACATGGGGATGTTATCTTTGGCCTGTACAAGTTTCAGATCATGAACCTTCTCCAAAATGGATTTATAGAAAAATTTCCACGATGACTAGTTTTTGCTATACAAAACCCTAACTTTCAAATTGTCACAAGTGAGACAAGTGTCATAAGTGCCATACATTGCCTTCCTTTAGGATAGCTCTGATACCATGTTAAGATTCAATATGATAAGATATATAACATTAATATTACATTCAATTTCACAACAATAGAATATACAAGATCACTGAAAGAACAACAAGCACAACATAAACACAAGAGACACAATTTATCTTGGGAAACCCTCATGGTGTAGAAAACCTAGCAAAGCTTCCTCAATATAGATGATCAACAAATACAAATATGTAGCCCCCAAACACGAGCTCCTTCTCCTCCATATCATATCTCTCTCTCACCTATGCACCAATCACAAGTGAGTGAATGAGTGTGTGAGTGTGTTAAATGAGGAACACACCTCCTCTATTTATACTATACTCCGACTTAACTTACTAACTAGGTCATCCCCAACTTTAACCATTGGGGACTTAAGCACCCCATACAACTAACTCTGGGCCGACCCCACTAGGGAAGTCTAATAACCCAAGTTACCACATTCTCTTGGAGGAATAAACATCTCCGGATATACAATAGGGTCTTCACGGAGGAATGAAACATCTCCGGAATAATAAAGTACAATTATAATATTCTTAGAAGTTACAATATCTCAATAGTCCATGCACCTAGAATACCTTCAAGGGAATATTCTAGGTTTGTTCAAATAGGATTCATGTGGAGACATACCACAACCTTGTATGATTATACAGGGTTTGACAACTCTGGCACTTAAAGTAGACGGAGGAAGAGGATCACTTGATTTTTTGATTCCACACATACTACAAGATTAGAGGTTTGTTCATTTTCATATGAACCACTTATTACAAGATTCAAGGCCGGTTGCATTTATTTTATTGCCAACCCAAAAGCTCTCTCTTTACCTTCTTCAGATACCCATATCAATGGTGATTTTCCCATACATCAAACAATACCTGAAGCTAAGATCTTTCCTAATCATACCTCCTCCACCAGACACTGCTAGGATGCTCACCTCCTTCTTCTAAGTGCTACCTAAAGGTAGGCATAACACATCACCATCCCAACTTCTAGATCATTAACATAGCATAGGGGATTCCCCCACCCTCCACCTACAAGACCATTGCAATAACATTGTATCACATTGCTTACTACCAATTTGATCAATATCTCCCCTCATCAATATGGGCCAAGGGTTTGAGCCATTAGGCCTTGAAATATCTACACTCTCACTATTGGATGTTAATTTTAGATAATAGTTTATCACGCTTAGATCTCTTCCATACAAGGGTTGATTTCACATTCCAATATGTTTTGATATTATTGTGCCTAGAAATCCATTTCACATATTGTTGCCCACTAGTTGGATTTTAATATAATTATCTTTATCTTATCTTAAGATGATTTATGTTATCTTTACCTATAAAACATTGTTTGGTAATAAGATTCTTTTTAATATTTTTTCCACCTCACATATAACTACAAACCATCATATATTATTGTACCGTTTCATTCAATTATCCCTATATATCAAAATATATTACTTTTCTTGAAATTTGATAATTGAAGAATGTTCAATAAAATCATTATGATTTATTTGGTAGTAAAATAGTGATTAATTTATATTGCTTAAATATTAAATATTTACTTAAAATAATAAAATAACTTTAAAGGATAAAATAATAGATTATATAGATTTTCTATTTAATATTTAAAATTATATATTATATATTTATAAAATAAATTTAAATATTTACTAAAATATCTGCTATTTATCAAAGTCAAATGTGCAAGTAACCTCATCCATAAGAAATCAAGTGCTTATACAAAAAAATGAGGTTTTTACTTACATAAATAATATGGGAGAAATAATTGGGTGCATTTTCTTATTAGAACCATACCTCACTCAGAATTGACTATGAACGTTGAACGTGTGAGTGGAGGCAGCATGGGGAATAAATATAATCATTGTAATACTATATTCATGGGACCTTTAGCTTTTGTTATTTATGACTAACAAAATATGATTTATGATTTAAGATAGAAATAAGTTGTCCTAATCAATACTTTCTTGTGTTAGACTCTCTCACAATTTATTTATAATACAATCGTTTTTAATCAAATGCACATTATCCTGTATCAACGCCATTTTTTAATGAATAAGCAACAATGTCTATATCAACAAAGGAAGTACAATGGATTATAAATTTTGGCGAACACTTATTAGCTTCCCATAAAGCAGGATTGAAAAAGAAAAAGCGACGATACTTTGTATTTTTAAAACAAACTTTTTATAGAAATTATTAAAAATTACGAAAAGTTGTTACCACAATTTTACTACATAACATTCCAATTCCAAGACGTGGTTACATTTTTTCATACAAAATACATTATATATATATATATATATATCTCGTGGATTATAATCATAAATTTTTAAGGAATCTTTAAGGTGACAAGAGAATGGGAGTTAATACGTTATATATATATATATATATATATATGTATGTGTATGTGTATGTGTATGTGGTGGATTATGATCATAAATTTTTAAGGAATCTTTAAGGTGACAAGAGAATGGGAGTTAATACGTTTTATAGGTCTATTTATTTGGTTGGTTTACGCTTTTTAAGAAAAGTTCTACATGAGAAAATGAAGTATGAATAGAGGAGATGGGTCATTTGAACAAGCGGATAAATATGTTGAACCAATTGAGCATAGTTTCGATCTTTTCTCTCTGAATTTTGAGGCTTGTTTTATCCCTTTTGATTATGCATGGAAATATGTTTTTCGTTACCTATTCTATATTAAGCTCAATAACTTAGAAGAGAGTTATAGGTTTATAAGAGGTTTTAAAATCTCCTAGAGTGAATAAGTAGAGTGAATAAGGAGGGATTGCTTATTTCTAATCATCACTCAATTATGTTTCCTCTCTTTCTTGAATTTAAAAGGAATTAATTAAGTTTTATGCATTTTTTTTGGTGTATCTTTTCATTGTTTTACTAATCTTTGTATTCTATCTATATCTTTTTCTTCATTTAAATGGCTTGGAATGCTAGGGTTACAAACAAAATATGATGCTTGGTGATTGAGGGAAAATTTACTATCTAGATTTGTTTTTGTTGATTATGCCATTTGTGTATGACATCTTCTTTTATATCCTATTGTGAAGGATGTAATCCTTGCTCTACTAAAAAAATATTCAATCAACGGATGAAGATTACAAGAGAAACTAGGTTTTTTATTATAATTACATGTTTTTTAGACCTTGTTTGCATAGTGAGACATAAGTCTATGAATGTTGTTCTTACTATGGTTAGAAGAAAAGAAGAGTGTATTAGTGGTGATAGAGAAACCTTTAACTATATAATATAGTGACATACAAATTTGAAAGTCTTTTGTCCCCATACACTATTCTTGAGTGGTTGATATAACCACTACTTGGATACAATTGTTGTAAAAATGTTGATAAGTAGGACAAGACTTAGAATTTTCACCATACATAGTTCTATCGAGGATGAGTATGAAACCTTTTATTAACCATTTGCAATTTTGGTAATGGTTATAAATGAACATCTTAACAATCCTATATTTTAGATACCTTAGGTAATGAATTTTGAGGTAATGGTAGAAACATTTCAATACTAATCTTATTAGGATAATTCATGAACCAATAGGATGGTACTTAAGCAAAATTTCAAATAGCCTGTTACATCCTCATCATACCTCTACATGTAGGAACACACACTCGTGGCTGGGTTCATTCTGAAGGACATAAAGCCTTAGAACAAGAATGGATAATTACCTATTGTAATGATTATACTCCATTGAATTTATTAGGACATTGGTAAAAATATCAATGTACTACTCAAAACCTATAAATGAACTGTTTAGTGGTATATTATGTAATAGTATCAAGTTGCATCTACCAATCATTATAATAGAGAGGTTTCCATGTTTTTCATATGTGTAACACTTGCATGTTGGCTTAAAAAAATTAATACTTGAAAAAGATAATGTTTTTTTTTGACAAGAACATATTGGTATTGTATTAGAGCCGGTATTTTAGCAACCGAAAGCGTTTACATAGATAATCTAGCATCAATACACCTCTTTAGTAGAACAGCGATCTTATAGATTCACCCAAAATATGGCAGGGCTCCCTATTCCCATATGCCCTTTGTATTAAAAAAAAACAGTGGCAAGCCACTGGGTTCGATTACCACCAGAGCATAATTCTGTCACTCAATAAGCCAGAATTCATGATGAACCTACAGTCTTTGCTCTAGCTGCTGCTTGTAAGGAACTATTTCAGTGAACCAGAGCGGCTTCGCGTCATTACTTCTTTTCGGGGTTGAACAATTTTTTTCTTTTTTGATACAGTCTGCCACTCGTTGCTCTGACTTTGATCAAGATTTACTGGTTGAACTGGTGCTTCTTCGGTTTCGGCAATGTCAGCCCAACTTGAGCCTCGCTGGGAGGGATTTGGCGAGCTAGGCGGAACTGCTTCTGCTGGATCTTTCTCCTTAGCTGGATCTTTGGGGGCGGTTCCTGCTTCCCCTTCTGCAACTGGTGCTGGGATCATCCCTTCAGCTTGCTTCTTTGGGGTTGCTTCTGTCCACCAAGTGGGCTTTTGGCTTCGAGACTGCCTTCTTTTTCCGAGTTGCTTCTCACAGTTACGGGCGATATGCCCTGTTTCAAAACAAACCCTGCATCTGAAACAGAGGTTCTCATAGTCGATCTTCTGGGATCTAGAGTAGTCCTTGCCAGTTAGGTAGATTTCTGCTGGGAATCCCTTGTTGAAGTCCATCTCTACACAGATCCGAGCAAAAGTTGATTGAGAAGGAGAAGTATCGGGACTTTTGCATAGAAATTTTCCGAGTCCATTTCCAATAGCTTCAAGAGATTGGTCCCCCCAGAAATGTAAGGGAAGGGACGGGAGTCTCACCCAGATCGGAGCAGAAGAAATAGAGGCCTTGGCAGGATCGAAGTCAGGAGTCCAAGGCTGCAAGGACAGTCCTGCTCTGCCCCAAAACCACGGCCCGGAGCTGGAGACCTTGTCTCTATCTTCAGAAGAGTCAAAAACCGCCGCGAAGAAGCCCCTAGCAAAGGGGCAAGCAAAAACCTCACCCTCAAGCAACGGAGACCACTCGGAGGAGATCCAGGAACGCAGGTCTGCAAGGCTCGGCCAGAAGCGGTGGAACCTGCAAACCAATGCAAATTTGTTGAACTGGGAGGCAAGTGTCTGGGCTTCCTCAGGCATGCAAATAGTGATAGCAGGTCCTTCAGGGATCGAAGAGGGCCGAGCAGATAGATCTCCCCGTCGAGAGGTCACGTCCTTGAAGGAAGGGCCGCCAGGGATGATGCTCGAGTCTGCAAGAGGAAGCCCGGATTTCAGCGAAGGGACGGAGGTCTTTCCTGCTGCGGAGGCGCCAGGGAGAGGTCCAGCCGAGGGAGCCAACTCAGGAAACTCACGCGCAGAGAAGGGAGAGCTCCCAGGAGGAACGGAGCCGCGGACAGGCGCAGAAGCTGCAGGGGCGGCCGCCATGGCAGACTTGCCCTAGTCAGAAGTTGCTCAATACTTGAAAAAGATAATGTTAATATGATATGTCTAGACAAATATATATACAAATATAAGTAGAATATCTTTCTATATATGAAAGAAACAGACTTGAGATGTTCACATTTAATATAAAAAGGTTATATGAAGAGATAGAAAGAAGTATATATATTTACACATTAATAGAAATACTCATTTACACCTAGATCCATTCTAAATGATAAAATTAATTTCACATCAAATTATTTGATCCCTTTATAGATCTCGCCTTCACGTGGATTTACATTGGTGGGCCATCGCATGAAGTTGAGGGACCCTTTAGATGAAATCGTGCATTCACAAAATGTGCTAGCATTCAGTAAAACGAAAACGTGTGCACGTTTCTTAGAACTAGGCATGGGTGGGCTCCAAGCCTGCCATGTGAGTGAACATGTAGGATAGGATTCAAGAACGCACGTGCGTTATGTATCACTATAACGTGTGTACATTTTGGTTAATATAACAAAACAAAAAAACAGTCTGTGGACCACGGCCACTCTTTGTTCACAGAAAACCGAAATGCTCGAGCGATCAGAGCTTCCAAAAAACGCCTTGGATAAGTGAAGGGAAGGAAAATTCAAAGAGGGAGGGAAAATTCGACATTTGGTTATTATGTCTCACAGTTTTCATCATTGCCAACACCTATCTTGCCACATCCATTACTCCAACCATATGCCTCTATATGATCTAGATATCATTAGAGCAAGCCTCCCCAATCTTCCACTTACGTCACCTGCAATCCAGGTACACAAGCCAAACTCGCCAACAAGATTCACAACTAATTATCCACCTTTCGCTTTCATCCGCGCATCCTAGTGCATGTGGACTGGACCAAGATGATTATGGGCCTAGCTAGTGGTAAGATCGTAGTGGTAAGATCGTGGATTAAGTGATGAGGAGGGTTGAAATTTGACTTCCTGCCTTAAATATCAAAAAAAATTATATGATATTTTAATTTTAACATTACTTTTATGTTTACATTTTAATTTTAATATTACTTCAAATTATATATATATATATATATATATATAACTGTAAAAACATTCCATTAGAAACTTATTGTATATGTTGGAGAGCAAAAAAACAAACTGATCAAAGTGATGACTGGTATATTATCCAGTGGGAGAGAATAGTGTTCACTATATTGATTTTGATATGTTTATTACATATACGCACGCTAATTGCAACAGGCGTAGGCAGTGACGATAGAGGCAACCATAACATTGCAGGCACCAAGTACCACAATCTCTGGTGCATCATGTTGAAAAGCTCTTTTCTTACCAATAATTATATTGGAACTTTGACTGAAATTTTTTAATTCAAAGATACCCAGAACAGTAATTCATCGGTTTCGACTTTTCGAAAACCCTGATTTCCTCATCTCATCGGATCAAATGACCTGAAGATTACAATCAAGGATTAAAAGACGGGAGTAATGAAACAAATTTATTTTAGACAACAAAAACAAAATACATGTAGAGTTTCTTTGTTCAGACTCCATAAATATATAATCCTCAGACAGGAGGCTATATACTTCTCTTTAGCTTGAACAATGAAATCACTGCATAGAAAGGTCTCATAATGTATAACGTAAGACAAACCATGAAAGTTAAAATTAAAAGATGGTTACTCTCGTTAAGTGAGAATTCGCAGCAGGCTACTGATCTATCTGACCTAAATTTTACAAATATATTATAATCATCAGACAGTAATTTACTTCAGAATGTCTGGATCCTGCCGCTGAGAAGCCCCAGGCGGTCTTCGTCCTCGCTCAAAGAATCCTGGCCGCCATAATCGGTATTCAAGGTGTTCATAATCCTCCGAAAAACAGCGACCTCGCGTCGAAACCATATTCATTCTCCGCCTCCTCTAACGGCGTCCGGAACAGAGGGTGATTAACCGATTCCGTTTTGATCACGAACCGGCTGCGAGCTGGTCCGACGTAGACCGCGAAATACCCTTGAGGAGCCATGTCATACCAGTCGCTGTCGGCCCAAGAACGATAACGGCACAGCTTAATGAGAAGCATCATCGTGCATGAGATCGTGAGCGATCTAGTGCTACGCACCGCCGGACGAGGCCGATGCCATGCCTTCATAATCAGGCTCACCAATCTGCTTTTTTTCTCTTTTCCCTGCATGGGATTCGAAGTCACAACCTCAGTACCAATCCAAAAAACCTAAAAACCAGGCCGGCTGTAAGCCTCGGAGCATCACAGAGCTTAACCTCGGTCATAAGACATATACATATGCATCTTCGTCGGCGGCTTCGAATCGTTGCTCAAAACCATTCAAGTGATTTGTAGAGTCTGTTCATAACTATACAACCAACAAAATCTCGGCTTGCAATACTACTAACAGCGATACGAATTATTGTATCCTTCCATAAACGAAAGGATACTAAACACGGTACCCTTAATGGCTTCGTTTCAGATAACCGTTCGGCAGCGACAGACATGATTTGAAATTAAGAAAGGGCTACGGACCTGCTACAGACATTGCAGCTATTCACAATGATTTTTTAGAATGCTCTGCCATCTGTAATAAAGAAGAATGAACTCCATTAAAGCCTATTTGTAGCTCTCGGGGATCATTAAAATAATGACGAAAAGCAAATGACTCTGCAGGATTCAATAGGGACATTTGAAACAAGGAACTTGTGTAGCACGTCCACTTTGCTCAGACCTTTATTCTCTCGGTGACTAGATTGATACATAATATTAAATGAAAATTATGATAATAAGTGAAGAATAAATTGGTGTTTAATGGGTTGAATAATTTCGACCTCTTAATGTGGGAGACCATTCGATGTGTTGTGCACGATAACATATAAATTCTAAAATATGATGATGCTTGTTTCGAGAAAGGTATTTTAAATGCAGTTTCAGGCACCTAGTTTTTATCATATGTTATCAACAAAAACAACTTTTTCCCTCGACAAAGTCTAAAATTTTAATCCAAATGTCATTTTCTGTCTTGTTTTTTTTCAACAAAGTCTAAATTAATATTCCAAATTAACTTGGTAGATGTTATTTGGCAAACATGTATTTTAAAATAATAATCAAAATTAATATATGGAGGTTTATTGAATTGTATTTAATAGTATAGCTACAAGTAAAGTGGTTTGTGAACATTTATATGTGCAGCTAACCTTAATCTTGTGGAGATAACTAGTTGTTAAATAAAGATTAAACTAATTAATATAAATATAAAAATAAATATTATTTAATAAATATACTCATTTTCTTATCCACCTTTTAACCGAAACTTATTTACATCTTAATCAAGATGTATTTGAGCATAACAAGATACGACTGTACACTTGTTACACTCACTTTAATCTTGTTGATCCACTCAAAGAAGTCAAAATCTCAGATAATATCTAAACACCTATGGGTGTTGAAACTAATTTTGGTTTATTGTTCATTGAGATGAATTTCTGTTTTAATAATATATTATTAAGAATTTGTATCCTCATAATTTTACATAGATCCCTGTTTCACTATGGAGTTCATGAGAGTTAATTTTATATTGGCTATATTAATTTTCTTTCTTACACTAGTTAAAACAAAGAAATACTTTTGATCCTCTAGATTAGGGTTAATGAACTTAGAATATCCTATTTGTCTTTCAACCTTTATTTTTTGGTACACCACAGATTTTGTTTAAATTTAGATGTAATAATACTTTTAATATTATCGATTTTTGCATAGTGAAATTTTTGTTGGCAAATGGTTTAATCAGAATAGGGCCTCTTACATAACTTTTAAAGCGTTTTTAGGAAGTCTTTGGTTTCCCATGTTATTTATCTTGTACTTGCACATCCAATAGTTAATCATAGCCAATGAAAAAATGCTCACTTCTATAAAAATAACATATCAATATTAAAATGTTATTTTTTCATATTCACAATGAATTATCATTATTTTGTGTGTGTGTGTGTGTATATATATATATATATATATATATATATATATATATATATATTCTATTTTAATTTAAATAAACCAAAATTGTTAAATCATATATTAAAATAATATATATAGAAACCAATCAAGATTTGACTTAACTAGTTAGTAGCATATATGTGTGTGTGTGTGTGGGTGGGTGTTTTAATAATAACCAGTTGAGATCCATTTTAAAAATGTATCTATCAAATCTCTATAGAAATCCAATTTTTCGAGGTGTAAATTTTTTTAATCTTAAATTCAAGGAAAAATATATAATTTGCATTATTTTGAATATTTTTCTTTGGTATATATTGAGTTTTGAGTGATCTACCCCAAACATGAGTTAAACTTTACAATGAATACTTTAAGAATACACCCTATTTCCAACTATTAATAAATAATTTTGAACTCATGTGAATCTTAGATATATGATTGAGTATCAACTATTAAATTTATATAAATCCCATTAAAATTAAATAACTTTTTAGGGAAGAGTTCGTTCTTTAATATGATGTATTTTTTTTTCAAAGTACTATATTAACATGAATTTTGAAGATAACAAGTTTTATGCAAGATGTTATACTTAAATAAATAACTATATATTTGTAATTTTATTTATTTATTTTTTGTATATTTTTCCTTTCATATTTATTTTAAAATTTTTCACATACAATTTTATTGAATCTTTAACAATAATTATACAATTCCTTACATCAACTTTTACATAATCAACTTTTGTGAATGACCAACATGAACTCCTTAGAAATTGACAACAATTTGATAATTCGTAGTTTATTTTATTTAATACAGTATAATGACACTTTAATGGTTCTATATATCTATGAATAAGAGACATGATCATCACACAACCATGCATTTACGATGATTTGGTAAAATATAGATTATTGCAATATATTGACCATCTAATAATGACTCAAACTAGATGCATAAATGATATAGATATGACACAATGAAAAGATCTTTATTTTCAATGTTTACAATATTGTAATTTCAATGCAAAAATGATGAAATTCAAAAAAAATCCCATCATTAATGTGATCCAATATAAAATAAAGAAAATTTGAATATAGTGATGCAAAGTAACAATGATATAACCTCATACCTCATATTGTTGTAGTGATGGTTGAGAGAAGAAAACGGATAGTGGAAAAAACAAAAAGGAGAAAGTGTGATGATAGGAATATTCGTTATGAATCAAAAAGTTATTTTGAAGATATTAAGTGCAAACAAAAAATAATTAAGTCTATACTTCTACATTTATCATTAAGTATGTCTTATCAAAGTAATCAAAATCTAAATAGTTAATAAAAAGTAATTTTTAAACATAAATCTAGACTAGGTGATATATAAAAATATTAGTTACTTAATAGTAGATTCAATAGTGGCATTTCCTTTTTAATTATGTGTATTAGCTTAAAATATGAATAGATTGAAAAATTTGAAGGAAAATATATGATTACAAAATTTTTGCAACCTCTTCTTTGATATAGTTTTTTTTTTTAATGAAATGATGTATCTTCACATAAAATAAATTCATTCCCATCTCAATAAAATTACATACTTTAACATTAAGTTCTATATATTAGAATGGCATTAAAAAAATGTGTATATAGTTTGATAACAATTTTGCAAGTAGACTTTTATAAAATTTAATATTACAATGCTAACATGAAATTGGCAAGTGGAAAGACAACAAGCCACTATGGATGAAAAATCTAAATAACATTATCAAAATAGTTGAAACACTAAGGATGCTAAAAAACCTAGGGATGCAAAAACATAAATATAACTTTTTTAATGTTTACTTGATCGTAAAGTAGATGTATATTTGATACAAATTCATGTCATAAAATATCAACGCACAGTAAGCAAAAATTAGAAATAGGAAATGAGTTGTTTCATCAGAAATATAAGTGACATTCCAACCCTTATTAGTTGAAACACTAAGGATGCTAAAAAACCTAGGGATGCAAAAACATAAATATAACTTTTTTAATGTTTACTTGATCGTAAAGTAGATGTATATTTGATACAAATTCATGTCATAAAATATCAACGCACAGTAAGCAAAAATTAGAAATAGGAAATGAGTTGTTTCATCAGAAATATAAGTGACATTCCAACCCTTATTGTTCTACATGCATTCGACTTTGGTTTTCTTCATATCTGGGAATCGGAAATGATGTTAATATATCATTTTTTATTGTTTTGGGTTGATTTTTCATATAGTAGAGCAATGGATTTGCTAATACATAAGATTTTGTTGATTTATATCTTTAAATCAATTATTTATAATGGTTGTCATTTTATTATTATTTAGAAAAACAAAAGTATTCTATTATCATGATTATTGTATAAATTTAATTTTTTATATAAATTAGTGATATAATATTGGAATAAAATTTCATTTAATAAAGATGCACCTTTTATAAAAAAACTTAGAACTACTTTATAATGGATGGTTAGTTTATTAAAGATCCACTTCTTATTAAAAAAAACTTGGAATTACTTGACAATGAGTGCTTGATTTATCATTCAAGTTAATGGAAGACAAATCATACATGAATAAACTTTAACATTTTAAATAATTATAAAAAGCTTGATTTTCATTCCACATTTTTTTTAAATTTATGTTCTTAGATCAGTATATAAGACATCAACAAATACGGTTGTTTGTTGATTTTTATTTGTTTATACACATTCATATGACTGTATGAGTGTATAGTGGGACAAGTGTTTGAGAACATGATTTTTCTTCTTAAGTGTCATAAATTTAATTCTAAATGGGGTAGGGATATTTTTGTAGAATTAGAAAGTTATTAGATTTTTTACTCGTACTTTCAAGTTAGAGAGGAATGAATTATATTTCTCTAGTGGGCTCTAATGCCCAAAATGTTTTATATGGAATCACGAATGTAAAAATTTGATAGGCAAGATTCGAAATAAAATTTTGTAAAATAAACATGTATTTCTAACAAAATTATTAGAATTAATTGATAATTAGTGGCAAGTGAACTATTTAGACTCATTGAAAATTGGCCATAAATGGACATGACTTCGAACTTCTTAAAATGTAAAGAATTTGATTTTCCAATCAATAACTTTTTGTAGGCTTGCTTTCTTATATCAACTATTTGCAATTTCTTTGGAAAAAAAGAGTTAATTGTAATTGAAATCATCTCATATAAGCCAGAAGAAGGCATGGGTTATTTATTGACTTTTGTTTATTTATAATCATTCATAAAAGTGTATGAATTATATGTAATTTTTGAAATAAAATTCCACATAAATAAATATGCATTTCTTAAAGAAATGAATTACTTCACAATGAACGATAAGTGGAATGCTTAGGCTAATGGGATATGGGTAATATATTAATGGATTTGAACACGTAGTTAATTTTGAAAACCAATATCTTAATTGGTGAATTATTTGTAGCTACAATAAAAATTAATCAAATTAATAGTCAACAAGCATGGGGACATAAAAATTTCAACTAAAATAATACTCACCCTAGTTGGTTTTTTCATGATTGGGTCACACTAGTATAAAAGGTCAGGGGATTTTCAGAATCAACAATAGGTAGATATCATCACACCTTCCTCCTACCACTCATTAAAAACCATTTATTAGATATATTACTCTTGATATTGGTTTTTAGAGGCCACCCATTTACTTTTGTCTACACTAGGCATTTTGACTACACTTGGCTAAGATCTTTCTTGATCATACCACCTCCACCAGACACTGCTAGGATGCTCATCTCCTTCTTCTGAGTACTACTTAAAGGTAGGAATAACACATCACCATCCCAACTTCTAGATCATTAACACAGCATAGGGGATTCCCCCACCCTCCACGTACAAGATCATTGCAATAATATTGTATCACATTGCTTACTACCAATTTTATCAATATATCCCATCATCTATATGGGCCAAGGGTTTGAGCCATTAGGCCTTGAAATATCTATAGTCTCACTATTGGACGTTAATTTTAGATAATAGTTTATTAGGCTTAGATCTCTTCCATACAAGGGTTGATTTCACACCCCCAATATGTTTTGATATTATTGTGCCTAACAATCTCTTTCACATATTATTTCTCACTAGTTGGATTTTAATATAATTATCTTTATCTTATCTTATGATGATTTAAACGTCTATTTATGTTATCTTTACCTATAAAACATTGTTTAGTAATAAAATTCTTTTTAATATTTTTTCCACCTCACTTATAACTACAAACCATAATATGTTATGTCATGCAATTATATGTACTACTTCATTTAATTATCTCTATATATCAAAATATATTACCCTTCTTGAAATTTGACAATCGAACAATTTTTATCAACTCATTATGATTTATGACCTACCAAAAAAAAATAATGATTAAGTTATATTGCTTAAATAAATATTTACTTAAAATAATAAAATAACTATAAAAGATAAAATAATACGTTATATAGATTTTCTATATAATATTTAAAAATATATATTAAATATTTATAAAATAAATTTAAATATTTACTAAAATATCAAAGTCCAATGTCCAAGTAACCTCATCCATAAGAAATCAAGTGCTTATACAATCAAATGAGGTTTTTGCTTACATAAATAATATGGGAGAAATAATTGGGCGCAGTTTCTTATTAGAACCATACCTCACTGAAAATTGACTAGGAGCGTTGAACGTGTGAGTGGAGGCAGCATGGGGAACAAATATAATCATTGTAATACTATATTCATGGGACCTTTTAACTTTTGTTATTTATGATTAATAAAATATGATTTATGATTTAAGATAGAAATAAGTTGTCCTGATCAATACTTTCTTGTGTTAGACTCTCTCACAATTTATTTAGAGTACAATTTTTTTAATCAAATGCACATTATCCTATATCAACGCCATTTTCTAATAAATAAGCAACCATGCCTATATCAACAAAGGAAGTACAATGAATTATAAATTTTGGAGAACACTCTGTAGCTTCCCATAAAACAGGATTAAAAAGAAAAAAGCAACGACACTTTCTATTTTTAAAACAAACTTTCTACAGAAATTATTAAAAATTACGAAAAGTTATTGCCGCGGTTTTATTACATAACATTCCAAGACGTGGTTACATTTTTCCTACAAAATACTTTATAATATATATATATATGTGTAGGATAGAAAATTCTCTCCCTATATATCTGGTGGATTATGGTCATAATTTTTTAAGAATCTTTAAGGTCACAAGAGAATGAGAGTTAATACGTTCTACATGTCTATTTATTTGGTTGGTTTACGCTTTTTAAAAACAGTTGTATATGAGGAAATGAAGTATGAATAGAGGAGATGGGTCATTTCAACAAGTGGATAAATATCTTTGAACTAATTGAGCGTAGTTTTCTTTCAAAATTTTGAGGCTTGTTTTATCCCTTTTGATTCTGCATGGAAATATGTTTTTCATTACCTATTCTATATTAAGCACAATAACTTAGAAGAGAGAGTTATAAGTTTATAAGTGGTTTTAAAATCCCTTAGAGTGAATAATAAGGGATTGGCTATTTCTAATCATCACTCAATTATGTTTCCTTTCTTTCTTGAATTTAAATGGCATTAACTAGGTCTTATGCATTTTTTTTGGTCTATCTTCTCATTGTTTTACCAATCTTTGTATTCTATCGATATCTTTCTCTTTGTTTGAATGGCCTGGAATGCTAGGGTTACAAACAAAATATGATGCTTGGTGATTGAGGGAAATTTTACTATCTATATTTCTTTTTGTTGATTATGCCATTTGTGAATGAACTATTCTTTTATCTCCTATTTTGAAGGATGTAGTCCTTGTTTGACTAATGAAATATTCAACCAAGGGATGAGGATTACTAGAGAAACTAGGTTTTTATTATAATCACATGTTTTTAAGACCTTGTCTGAATAGTCAGACATAAGTATATGAATGCTGTTCTTACTATGGTTAGAAGAAAGAAAAGCATATTAGTGGTGATAGAGAAACCTTTAACTATATAAGGTAGTGACATATAAATTTGAAAGTCTTTTTTCCCGATACACTATTCTTGAGTGGTTGATATAACCACTACTTGAATATAATTGCTGTAAAAATGTTGATAGGTAGGACAAGGCTCACAATTTTCACCATACATAGTTCGATCAAGGATGAGTATGAAACCTTTGATTAACCATTTGCAATTTTGGTAGTAGTTATAACTGAACATCTTAACAATCCTATATTTTAGATACCTTAGGTAATGAATTTTGAGGTAATGGTAGAAAATTTTCAATACTAATCTTATTAGGATAATTCATGAACCAATAGGATGGTACTTAAGCAAATTTCAAATAACCTGTTACATGCTCATCATACCTCTACACGTAGGCACACACCCTCGTGGTTGGGTTCATTCTAAAGGAAATAAGCCTTAGAACAAGGATGTATAACTACCTATTGTAATTATTATACTCCATTGAATTTATTAGGACATTGGTAAAAATATCAATGTACTACTAAAAACCTATAAATGAATTGTTTAGTGGTATATTAATTAATAGTATCAAGTTGCATCTACCAATCATTATAATAGAGATATTATAGGTTTCCATGTTTTTCATATGTGTAACACTTGCATGTTGGCTTAAAAAAATTAATACTTAAAAAATAATGTTAATATGATATGTCTAGACAAATATATATACAAATATAAGTAAAATATCTCTATATATGTGAAAGAAAGAGACTTGAGATGTTCCCATTTAATATAAAAAGGCTATATATAGATATAGAAAGAAGCATATATTTTTACACATTAATGGAAATACTCATTTACACCTAGATCCACTCTAAATGATAAAATAAATTTCACATCAAAATATTTGATCCCTTTATAGATCTAGTCTTCACATGGATTTACATTGGTGTTTTTTTTCCATAAGAAAAAAATCATAACTTTATTTTCCAATAAAAGTTACATTCTTCTGTAAAATTAGTCACAACATATCTAATGAACAAGTAAATCAATCACAATAGATGAAACTCATAAAAATGGTGTAAAACTGTGCAAAACATGCATCAATGCTCAATATCCCAATGAGGGTGAATAATTACAATACAATATAGTAACAATGACTGAGCAATTAGAATTGCCTAAGGAGTTCATTCGAATCACTGAAGGAGTAGCTTGACTCCGACTAGGAGTCCTCATCATCAATCAGTGGTGGTCATCAATGCACAAGAACCAGTCATCGAGGTGTCAATCTGAGTCTAACTGAGTGTAACATGTGTAACTGAAGTGTGTAGCACTGATATAGGGAAGTGGGCTCAGTGGAGGGTGCATGGGAGGCTAACTGAAGTCAAAACAAGTCATCTAGTCAATTGGGAGGTCCAACGGAGTGAAACTAGCCTCAAATCAGAGAGAATCGGAGCTAACTGAGTGTAACTGAAGTGGAACTGCAGTGGTAGGTGAAGAAGTGCGCCCTTCTTTGGCAGTAGGAGAGAAGTGGGCACCTTCCTGACTAGGAGGGCTAATGAACTGATGTAAGAAGCTCTCGGGTGCTAGAATAAGGTGGCTAAGGTGCTGGAGGCATCAACCTGGTGACTGGGATGCATGCAAAGTGCATGCAAACCCTAGAATTTGAATGCAAACCCTAATTGCATGCAAGATCTTGAAAAAGATGATGTGGATATCCAAACACCCCCCCTCAAGCTAGACTATGATGTGCAAAAAATAATGTGGGGCACTAGTAACTAAGACCAAAGGTCACCCCAATAAAATAATCCAAAAAATGCTGAAAATAAACCAAGTGAAGAAAGAGGGAAAATCCAGTGCGAAGAAAGCCCCCCCTCAAGCTAAAGCATAATAATGGATCAATCTGTCTCCACCATGATGGAAGTCACCCCTAATAGTGAATGGAGGTAAGAGAACTTCTTCTCAGTGAAGCTCTTGGTGAAGATGTCTGCAATTTGCTCATCAGTAGGGAAATATTGTAGAATGATGGTGTGATCATGCACCAACTATCGAATGTAATGCATATGAATCTCAATGTGTTTGGTCCTCTTCCGCTGAATTGGATCTGTGGAGATCTTGATAGCACTTTGATTGTCACAAAATAGGACAGTCGAAGTAGTGCCACCAAAACCAAACTCGGAAAGAATACCCTGCAACCAAACTGGCTGAATGTAGGCATTGACTACCCCTCGATACTCTGCCTATGCCGAAGAAAGTGCAATGGCTGCCTGCTTTTTGCTGTACCAACAAATAGCACCATGACCAATCATGAAAACATAACCGAAAGTGGACTTCCGATCAATGCTATCACCTGCCCAATCTGAATCAATAAAACTAATGAAATCAAGCTCAGAATCTGCAGCATAATGTATGCCAAAATGTTTCGTACCTTGCACATACTGCAAGATCCGCTTGGCTACTCGCCAATGAAGCTCATGGGGCTGCTGCATATACCTTGACATAGCACTCACGGCATATGAAATATCAGGCCTTGAGTGTGTCAAATAAAGTAGTGAACCAATCAACTGTCGATACATACTGCAATCTGCAAGCGGTGTACAATCTCCCTCCTCAAGACTGATTCCTAAGAGGAATGGGAATGGGGCTGCCTTACATTCAGCCATATTAAACTTCAATAATAGGTCGGAAGCATATTTTTGCTAAGATATAGTGATCCCATCAATATTTTGAGCTATCCCCAAGCCCAAAAAGTGACTCATCAAGCCCAAATCGCTCATGTCAAAAGATAGATTTAAGGCAGTTTTTAGCTTGTTTATTGAAGTAAGAGTGTTACCAGTAATGAGAATATCATCAACATAAAGTACAATAACCAACAAATTACCTTTAACTCACTGAAGATACACATTCGGATCAGATTTGCATCTTTGAAAATTCTGAGAAAGAAGGAAGGAGTCCATCTTTGCGTACCAAGCTCTTGGGGCCTGTTTTAACCCATACAAAGATTTCTTCAGTCTGCAAACTAATGATGGATCTGATGTGTAGCCCTTTGGCTGCTGCATATATACCTCTTCAGCAAGGTCTCCATGTAGAAATGCACTCTTCACATCCATGTGGTGCACTTCCTAGTGATTGGATGCGGAAATAGCCAAAACAAGGCAGATGAAATCCATCTTTGCAACCGATGCAAAGGTCTTAGTGTAGTCCACTCCTTGGACTTGGGAGAAACCTTTTTGCCACCAACCTTGCTTTGTACTTTCTGATAGAGCTATAAGCAACAACTTTCGTGTGGTATACCCATTTACACTTCACTAATTTTCTTCCAGGTGGAAGAGAAACTAGCTCCCATGTATTGTTCTTTTGAAGAGAACTGTACTCTTCATCCATGGCACTTTTCCATCTCGGATCTCGGTGGGAAGAATAGTATGATGTGGGATCTGAACCGGTCATCAAATAACAAATCTCAGGAACTAATGGATCAGAAATAGAAAGAGCCATACCTACTCTTTGAAAGTCTGCTCTTGTTCATCTCGAATCAGCAGGATTTCCAAGGTTCGAACGAGCAGATTGAAGAGTGTTTTGGGCCCACTTTGGTAACTGAGGAGGATCATAATGGTTGGATTCCGAACCTGATATGTCATCATCATCATGTGCTGCTAAAATATCAGAAATATCAGAACTCATACCTTCATTATCGCTGCACCTATCTTCTTCTGGTGAAGGCGGTGAAACGACAGTTTCTTCCTCGACTAGTTGCAATTCTTGAAGCGGTTCTTCAAATTGCACACTGCGCTCTATGAATATCTTTTTAGATCTGATATCCATGAGTTTATATGCTTTTGATTCTTCCCCATATCCTATCAGTATGCACTCAATACTTTGTGGATCCAAAGCTCGTATTTTCTTGGAAGGAATTCTAGCCCATGCAGTGAAGCCAAAAACTCTCAAATTTGACACATCCGGTTTGTGACCAAAGAATGCTTCGAAAGGAGTCATACCTTTCACGGATAAATGTGGAACACGGTTCTATATGTATGCAGCAACATTGATTCCTTCAGCCCAAATATTTGCAGCCAAACCTTTTGATTCAGTCATGCATGTAGCCATCTCTTTCAATGACCGATTTTTCCTTTCCGCTACACCGTTCTGCTGGGGTGTGTAGGGAACTGTATGTTGGATATGAATTCCTCTTTGGGCACAAAGTTGCAGCGACTCGGCCTTGATATATTCTTTACCATTATTAGATCAAAGAGCTTTGATCTTGCCCTCAGTGGCGGTCTCAACAGAAGCCTTAAAATCCTTGAATTTTCCAAGCACTTCTGACTTGTTTTTGAGAAAGAATACCCATGTAAAGCGGGAAAAATCATCAATAAATGTTAGAACATACCTTGAACCATTTAATGATGTATGGGGCAGCGTACCACTGATATCAAAATGTATCAACTCCAAAACTGTAGAAGCTCTGCTAGCTTTCCCGCTGTCGAATCTGTGCTCGGGGTGCTTCCCAATAATGCAACCAGTGCATATTCCCTTCGAGGAACGGAGTTGTGGAAGACCATCTACCATGGTATTGTTTGATAAAAGCAGCAAATACTTATAATTAAGATGTCCAAATCTTTCATGCCAAATCCTACTAACCTCATTACCATGTGTGCGAAGAGCAGTGGGCTTTGCAAGCGGAATAAAGTTTGTAAACTCATAGCATTTTGTAGTGTGGTTCGCCTTTCCAATTGCAACAAGTCTTCCACTTTTGATATCAGAAATTTCAACTATATTAGGGTTGAATGTAACTTGCTTCGGTTCACCAGTGTGTGTCATTTGATACACAAAAAGAAGATTTGAAGCCAAGGAAGGCACATAGAGAACATTCTGAAAGCTTCCATGATCTACATGAATCGTACCTTTTCCCTTGGAAGAAATTTTTGAGTCATCTCCCAAATGGATGGGGATGGAGCTGTTTGGATCAAATGAAGAAAAATAATCAATATTTTCAGCCATATGATTCGATGCACCCAAATCTATCAAGAGAGTAGTGGGCTTCGAAACAGTTGCCTTGAGTGCTTGTCCTCTTTCATGATCATCATTCCTATCCTTCTTCCTTGCACCGTCAGGAAGAGTTATGTTGTTCTTTTCCAAAAGGAGGGCCGTTTGATCTATAGTCTTCTTCATACATGAACTTTCAGGATGAAAGCCATGGTTGCAATAAGTACATTTAGATTTTTGGTTACCTTCTTTGCCCTTTTGCTTGAACTTCGAACTGGATGGCGCATCCGTTTCTTTTCCTTTCTCTCTTTGCTTGTGAGGTTCGAATTTGGGCTTCTCCTTCTTTTGCTTTCCTTTACCATTCGAGATCTTGGGTCCTTGAACATATAGGGCTGAATCTTTGGGGCTTATGGACCCCATTTGAATCAACTTATCATGCTCTTTTGTGACGGACTCAATGAAGGCATTCAAGGTAGGCATCTTCCAATTCGGGGTAGTTAGCCGACCGGAATTGAAAGTAGAGACAAATACCAAATAATCTTTACCAAGCTTGCTAAGAATGGAGAGGATAAATTGCTTATCCTCTTTGATAACTCCACTATTCTTCAACTACATGTTCAAGTTCTTGAATTTTGTGAAGAATTCATTAATGGTCTCGAAATTCTTAGGACTAAGGGCAATCAATTCATTCTCTAATTGAAAATCCCTAAGCTCGTCCTGCTTGCCAAATAGTGTTTCAAGTTGCTCTCATATAGCTTTTGGAGTCTTTAATCCGCTGAGATGGAAGTGAAGATCTTTGGAGATGGAGAGACAAAGAAGACCATAAGCTTCATCAAGCTTGTTGTAGTGTTTGGTTCTATCTTACAAGGTGTTTGGCTCCAATTCAAGACCAAGAGTGACTCGGTAGTAACCTTTTGAATGTAATATGATCTCCATATCATCTTTCCAATCAAAATAATTGAATGGGGTGAGGATAGGCTTTGAACAAGAGTATTCCATTACTAGGAGAGAGTGCACACTGATGTAGAAAGGATTGCAAGGGCAAGGTAGCGAATGCAATTGATGGAGACAATAACCTGCAAATCACAATAAAACCAAGAACAATGAGGTCGAACAATCCACCCTTTTAGAGTTGCATCACACTTGGGATTGGAGATCAAGCAATGTTGAATGGGTCCAATGTATCAGATCCAAGATTTATGTGGAAACTCAAGCTTCTGGAGTGGTATTGGAAGTATTTTCAAGATTTCCATGCACAGGAGTGAATTCACTTGAGAACTTTCATGCCAAAACTTTTTGTAATATTTGAGCAGATTCACTCAAATCCTCTTGTAGAAACACCTGTAGAAAAGAGATCTTGTCCCTACAATGGCTCTGATACCATGTAAAATTAGTCACCGCAGATCTAATGAAAAAGTAAATCAATCACAATAGATGAAACTCAGAAAAATGGTGTAAAACTGTGCAAAACATGCATCAGTGCTCAATATCCTAATGAGGGTGAATAATTACGATACAATACAGCAACAATGACTGAGCAATTCGAATTACCTAAGGAGGTCATTCGAAACACTAAATGGAGGATCTTGACTCCAACTAGGAGTCCTTATCATCAATCAGTGGTGGTCAGCAATGCACAAGAACCAGTCATCCAGGTGTCAATCTGAGTCTAACTGAGTGTAACATGCGTAACTGAAGTGTGTAGCATTGATATAGGGAAGTGGGCTCAGTGGAGGGTGCATGGGAGGCTAACTGAAGTCAGAACAAGTCATCTAGTCAATCTGGAGGTCCAACAAAGTGAAACTAGCCTCAAATTAGGGAGAATCAGAGCTAACTAAGTGTAACTAAAGTGGAACTGCAGTGGTAGGTGAAGAAGTGTGGCCTTCTTTGGCAGTAGGTGAGAAGTGGGCGCCTTCCTGACTAGGAGGGCTAATGAACTGATGTAAGAAGCTCCCGGGTGCTAGAATAAGGTGGCTAAGGTGCTGGAGGCATCAACCTGGTGACTGGGATGCATGAAAAGTGCATGCAAACCCTAGAATTTGCATGCAAACCCTAATTACATGCAAGATCCTGAAAAAGATGATGTGGATATCCGAACACCCCCCCTCAAGCTACACTATGATGTGCAAAAAATAATGTGGGGCACTAGTAACTAAGACCAAAGGTCACCCCAATACAATAATCCAAAAAATGCTGAAAATAAACTAAGTCAGGAAAGAGGGAAAACCCAGTGGGAAGAAAGCCCCCCCTCAAGCTAAAGCATAATAATGGATCAATCTGTCTCCACCATGATGGAACTAACCCCTAATAGTGAACGGAGGTAAGAGAACTTCTTCTCAGTGAAGCTCTTGGTGAAGATGTCTGCAATTTGCTCATTAGTAGGGCAATATTGTAGAATGATGGTGTGATCATGCACCAACTGTCGAATGTCATGCATATGAATCTCAATGTGTTTGGTCCTTTGCCGCTGAACTAGATCTGTGGAGATCTTGATAGCACTTTGATTGTCACAAAATAGGACAGTCGAAGTAGTGCCACCAAAACCAAACTCGGAAAGAATACCCTGCAACCAAACTGCCTGAATGCAGGCATTGACTGCCCCTCGATACTCTACCTATGCTGAAGAAAGTGCAATGGCTGCCTGCTTTTTGCTGTACCAACAAATAGCACCATGACCAATCATGAAAACATAACCGGAAGTGGACTTCTGATCAATGCTATCACCTTCCCAATCTGAAACAGTAAAACTCATGAAATCAAGCTCAGAATCTGCAACATAATGTATGCCAAAATGTTTTGTACCTTGCACATACTGCAAGATTCGCTTGGATTCTCACCAATGAAGCTCATGGGGCTGCTGCATATACCTTGACATAGCACTCACGGCATATGAAATATCAGGCCTTGAGTGTGTCAAATAAAGTAGTGAACCAATCAACTGTCGATACATACTGCAATCTGCAAGCGGTGTAGAATCTCCCTCCTCAAGACTGATTCCTGAGAGGAATGGGAATGGGGATGCCTTACATTCAGCCATATTAAACTTCAATAACAGGTCGAAAGCATATTTTTGCTAAGATATAGTGATCCCATCAAAATTTTGAGCTATCCGCAAGCCCAAAAAGTGACTCATCAGGCCCAAATCGCTCATGTCAAAAGATAGATTTAAGGCAGTTTTTAGCTCGTTTATTGAAGTAAGAGTGCTACCAGTAATGAGAATATCATCAACATAAAGTATAATAACCAACAAATTACCTTTAACTCGCTGAAGATACACATTCGGATCAGATTTGCATCTTTGAAAATTCTGAGAAAGAAGGAAGGAGTCCATCTTTGCGTACCAAGCTCTTGGGGCCTGTTTTAACCCATACAAAGATTTCTTCAATCTGCAAACTAATGATGGATCTGATGTGTATCCCTTTGGCTGCTGCATATATACCTCTTCAGCAAGGTCTCCATGTAGAAATGCACTCTTCGCATCCATGTGGTGCACTTCCCAGTGATTGGATGCGAAAATAGCCAAAACAAGGCAGATGACATCCATCTTTGCAGCCGGTGCAAAGGTCTCAGTGTAGTCCACTCCTTGGACTTGGGAGAAACCTTTTTGCCACCAACCTTGCTTTGTACTTTCTGATAGAGCTATAAGCAACAACTTTCGTGTGGTAGACCCATTTACACTTCACTAATTTTCTTCCAGGTGGAAGAGAAACTAGCTCCCATGTATTGTTCTTTTGAAGAGAACTGTACTCTTCATCCATGGCACTTTTCCATCTCGGATCTCGGTGGGAAGAATAGTATGATGTGGGATATGAACCGGTCATCAAATAAAAAATCTCAAGAACTAATGGATCAGAAATAGAAAGAGCCATACCTGCTCTTTGAAAGTCTGCTCTTGTTCATCTCGAATCAGTAGGATTTCCAAGGTTCGAACGAGCAGATTGAAGAGTGTTTTGGGCCCACTTTGGTAACTGAGGAGGATCATAATGGTTGGATTTCGAACCTGATATGTCATCATCATCATGTGCTTCTAAAATATCAGAAATATCAGAACTCATACCTTCATTATCACTGCACGGATCTTCTTCTGGTGAAGGCGGTGAAACGACAGTTTCTTCCTCGACTAGTTGCAATTGTTGAAGCAGTTCTTCAAATTGCACACTGCTCTCTATGAATATCTTTTTAGATATGATATCCATGAGTTTATATGCTTTTGATTCTTCCCCATATCCTATCAGTATGCACTCAATACTTTGTGGATCCAAAGCTCGTCTTTTCTTGGAAGGAATTCTAGCCCATGCAGTAAAGCCAAAAACTCTCAAATTTGACACATCCGGTTTGTGACCAAAGAATGCTTCGAAAGGAGTCATACCATTCACGGACGAATGCGGAAAATGGTTCTATATGTATGCAGCAACATTGATTCCTTCAGCCCAAATATTTGCAGCCAAACCTTTTGATTCAATCATGCATGTAGCCATCTCTTTCAGTGACTAATTTTTCCTTTCCACTACACCGTTCTGCTGGGGTGTGTAGGGAACTGTATGTTGGATATGAATTCCTCTTTGGGAACAAAGTTGCAGCAACTCGGCCTTGATATATTCTCCACCATTATCAGATCTAAGTGCTTTGATCTTGCTCTCAGTGGCAGTCTCAACAGAAGCCTTAAAATCCTTGAATTTTTCAAGCACTTCTGACTTGTTTTTGAGAAAGAATAGCCATGTAAAGTGGGAAAAATCATCAATAAATGTCAAATCATACCTTGAACCATTTAATGATGTATGGAGCAGTGGACCACCGATATCAGAATGTATCAACCCCAAAACTGTAGAAGCTCTGCTAGCTTTCCCGCTATCGAATCTGTGCTCGGGGTGCTTCCCAATAATGCAACCAGTGCATATTCCCTTTGAGGAATGGAGTTCTGGAAGACCATCTACCATGGAATTGTTTGATAAAAGCAGCAAATACTTATAATTAAGATGTCCAACTCTTTCATGCCAAATCCTACTAACCTCATTACCATGTGTGCGAAGAGCAGTGGGCTTTGCAAGCGGAATAAAGTGTGAAAACTCATAGCATTTTGCAGTGTGGTTCGCCTCTCCGACTGCAACAAGTCTTCCACTTTTGATATCAGAAATTTCAACTGTATTAGGGATGAATGTAACTTGATTCGGTTCACCAGTGTGTGTCATTTGATACACAGAAAGAAGATTTGAAGCCAAGGAAGGCACATAGAGAACATTCTGAAAGCTTCCATGATCTACATGAATCTTACCTTTTCCCTTGGAAGAAATTTTTGAGTCATCTCCCAAATGGATGGGGATGGATCTGTTTGGATTGAATGAAGAAAAAGAATCAATATTTGTAGCCATATGATTCAATGCACCCGAATCTATCAAGAGAGTAGTGGGCTTCGAAACAATTGCCATGAGTGCTTGTCCTCTTTCATGATCATCATTCCTATCCTTCTTCCTTGCACCGTCAGGAAGAATTATGTTGTTATTTTCCAAAAGGAGGGCCATTTGATCTATAGTCTTCTTCATGCATGAACTTTCGGGATGAAAGCCAGGGTTGCAATAAGTACATTTAAATTTTTGGTTACCTTATTTGCCCTTTTGCTTGAACTTCGAACTGGATGGTGCATCCGTTTCTTTTCCTTTCTCTCTTTGCTTGTGAGGTTCCAATTTGGGCTTCTCCTTCTTTTTCTTTCCTTTACCATTCGAGATCTTGGGTACTTGAACATATAGGGCTGAATATTTGGAGCTTATGGACCCCATTTGAATCAACTTATCATGCTCTTTTGTGACAGACTCAATGAAGGCATTCAAGGTAGGCATCTTCCAATTCGGGGTAGTTAGCCGACCGGAATTGAAAGTAGAGACAAATACCAAATAATCTTTACCAATCTTGCTAAGAATGGAGAGGATCAATTGCTTATCCTCTTTGATAACTCCACTGTTCTTCAACTACATGTTCATTTCTTGAATTTTGTGAAGAATTCATTAATGGTCTCGAAATTCTTAGGACTAAGGGCAATCAATTCATTCTCTAATTGAAAATCCCTAAGCTCGTCCTGCTTGCCAAATAGTGTTTCAAGTTGCTCCCATATATCTTTTGGAGTCTCCAATGCGCTGAGATGGAAGTGAAGATCTTTGGAGATGGAGAGACAAAGAAGACCATAAGCTTCATCAAGCTTGTTGTAGTGTTTGGTTCTATCTGACAAGGTGTTTGGCTCCAATTCAAGACCAAGAGTGACTCAGTAGTAACCTTTTGAACGTAATATGATCTCCATATCATCTTTCCAATCAAAATAATTGAATGGGGTGAGGATAGGATTTGAAGAAGAGTATTCCATTGCTAGGAGAGAGTGCACACTGATGTAGAAAGGCTTGCAAGGGCAAGGTAGCGAATGCAATTGATGGAGACAATAACCTGCAAATCACAATAAAACCAAGAACAATGAGGTTGAACAATCCACCCTTTTAGAGTTGCATCACACCTGGGATTGGAGATCAAGCAATGTTGAATGGGTCCAATGTATCAGATCCAAGATTTATGTGGAAACTCAAGCTTCTGGAGTGGTATTGGAATTATTTTCAAGATTTTCATGCACAGAAGTGAATGCCCTTGAGATCTTTCATGCCAAAACTTTTTGTAATATTTGAGCAAATTCACTCAAATCCTCTTGTAGAAACACCTGTAGAAAAGATATCTTGTCCCTGCAATGGCTCTGATACCATGTAAAATTAGTCACAACAGATCTAATGAACAAGTAAATCAATCACAATAGATGAAACTCAGAAAAATGGTGTAAAACTGTGCAAAACATGCATCAGTGATCAATATCCCAATGAGGGTGAATAATTACAATACAATACAGCAAAAATGACTGAGCAATTCAAATTGGCTACGAAGTTCATTCGAATCACTGAATGGATTAGCTTGACTCCAACTAGGAGTCCTCATCATCAATCAATTGTGGTATGCAATGCACAAGAACCAATCACCCAAGTGTCAATCTGAGTCTAACTGAGTGTAACATGTGTAACTGAAGTGTGTAGCACTGATATATGGAAGTGGGCTCATTGGAGGGCGCATGGGAGGCTAACTGAAGTCAGAACAAGTCTTCTAGTCAATCTGGAGGTCCAACGGAGTGAAACATTCAGTCAGGAGTGAAACTAGCCTCAAATCAGGGAGAATCGGAGCTAACTAAGTGTAACTGAAGTGGAACTGCAGTGGTAGGTGATGAAGTGCGGCCTTCTCTGGCAGTAGGTGAGAAGTGGGTGCCTTCTTGACTAGGAGGGCTAATGAACTGATGTAAGAAGCTCCTGGGTGCTAGAATAAGGTGGCTAAGGTGCTGGAGGCATCAACCTAGTGACTGGGATGCATGCAAAGTGCATGCAAACCCTAGAATTTGCATGCAAACCCTAATTGCATGCAAGATCCTGAAAAAGAGGATGTCGATATCCGAACATCTTCATCTCTGTAACAAGTCAAAACTTGAACATCAAAACCAGATAAGCTTACAGTTGTTCTAGAAAATTAAAATCAAAACGTAGTCATCTACTGTTTCAACAAATCAACACAGCTACAGGTACATACCATTGCATTCTTAAACTCTGTAACAATTCTAATATTGAACATCAAAAAATATACTAGCATATCATCTTATAGTTATTCTGAAATACAATCAATTTTTTTTAATCTATAGTTCAAGCATTTCAACACAACTATAGGAGAATTGAACCAAAATCTAACTTCTTAGAAGTAAAATTCTCTCAAAGTATCTCTACAAAAGTTTTTGAAAAAACTTTCATGTACTCATTTACGCAATCATCTTCATAGCTTCCAACACATATAAAAAAGGCACAACAATTAACCAAAACCACTTCAAAATATAATTCAAAGGCCATTTCAGTCTTCATATTAATCAATTATTACTTGTTCACGGAGGTTCAAAGATTGGTGGATGAAAAAAACCTGTAGAAACTTCTAATATTTCCTCTAAAATATACCAATCACCTTTCCCCTTAGCCACTCCAAGTTTTGAAATATTTCCTGCCTAACAATTCCTTTCCTTGAAAGTATGAGTGAAGGTCACCTCTTGCAAATGCGTTTCCAACCTTAAAAATTCTTCGAATAGTGGCTGCAACAAAATGTTGTGACACTTTTTCACCCCTGTAACCAAATCTATAATAATTTTTTAATCAACCAAATACTTGCAAATTGTTGATGTGTTTTTCTACTACTAGTAATAATAACAATCTAGGAGCACAAAGTTCTACAAAGTTGTTTGTCTCAGATCGTAGGCCTGCCTTGAAAGTGAGTTTTAAATATTTTGATAAGTATAAGGTACCACCTGCATTAGTTCTCTCTTGATGTGATTGTGTTTGTTGAGACAGTTCTGTCGGCAGGGGTTCACTTCGCACTGTTGTCAACAAACACCAACCAAACATCCTTAAGCATCGGCCTAGAAAGTTTTTACCCTTTCCAGCAACACTCGCGGAGTGAGTGAGGTATCACCCTAGATGATTAAGGGGGATGCAGGAACCAAGTTTCCACAGTAGCGGGAGGACATGTATCTACTATCACTCTATTGCTATAGAAACCATAGATTTATCTTTGCATCATTCTTAACAGTTCAAACATGCATTCTTCATTCGCATTACCAATGTATAATCAACATTCGCACTAACATTGTATAATTGATAGTCGCATCAACATATATTACAGATTAATCGACATAGAAACATAACTTAAGCACAATGCATTATTGAGGTTGCATTCATCATTCAACATAAACAGAAACACAAAAAGAGACATAGCCGAACATCTTCATGCATTAACTCATCCCAAAAACCTACGGTACAACCTTCATAGGAACAATTCCTTGAGCAACTTATCGTGAATCCATACAACCAGAACAAAAATCACCAAAGGTAGAGCAAAACATAGATGTGGAATATCACATTACACAATTCAACAATCACTTGATTACTTCCTCATAGGATTACAATCATAGTTCTATTTATAGACAACTTAGAAGGTGGTTACAAAATAGTCCAAATGACCCATTCTACCTAACTAAACCAAACTTGTGTTTTCTTTAGCTCCTTGTTCTTCGCGAATGGTCCATTCTTCCACAATTGCTCCTTCTCATCGATGTCGGCTTGCGTAATTTATGCACCCTAACCCCATGCCAATAGTGTTTCTCCATCGAAGTAATACTAAGGAAGGTCAAAGTTTATATCATCTTCCTTTATTTGTCCATAAGGAACAATTTTACTATTCTGAGGAAATATTTTCGGTATAGCTACACTTCCCTCGATTTTCCATCGTATATATAATTGTTTCCAGCTTGAAATCACCACCTCTAGATCTTCTAGAAGCCTCTTAGTGCTTTGATGTTCTAGCTAATCTTCATTAAATTCTCATCTTCCTCTCTCATTGTATCTTGCCATCTAGCACTTCCCAATAATTACCATAACTGTGCAATAACTACTTCAACTACTTTGCAATTGCTCACCTTTTGTGTCTTGGCTTCTCGTCGGCCAATTTCTGTCATCGTGAGTTTGGATCAAATGTTCTCCCCTTGTCATTTATCCTTTAAATTCTCTCCTTTTGTGTCAGTCTCAATTGACTCCCTTATATTTTCTAGTCGGTATGTACTCTGATTGCTTTAATTTCACGACTCAATGTATGATCGATATTCCACCCGTTGGTCTTCGACTGACCAACCTCACTGTCGACCTTCCCTTGTTGACTTCTCCCACCACCTAACTAATCTTCTGACTAGTTGTCACCTCAACTTCCAAGGCATTGTGTCACAACCCCAAATTTACTCATTTAAAAAAAAACATTATATAAGTATTTAAGACGACATTGCTTCTTATGTCGCAGGTGTACAGGTTAGTGAAGGGTGCGACTCAGCTTGAAATCCTGGATGCGACTCAGCTTGACATCCTTCCTAAGGTATGAAATTATTTTGAAGATAATTTATAATCTGACATCTTATTTTGCCGAAACTAAAGATAGTCTCTAAGAGACTATCATATCTTTCTTTTAAGATAAGGCATGAATATAATAACATAGTCCACATAATTTTTGACCGTTTGTTTACTCTGGTTTTCATGCTATTTATGCACGCAGTTTACTAATCCTAGTTCTAATATATGTTTTAAATTTCATAATTGAATATAATGCATATCCCTTGTAATATCCCTAACTAGGATCAAGTTCCAAGTTTATGAACACACCCTTTGTAAATAATACCACTATTAACCTAACTATATATTTATATATTCCTTTGAATAATATAAACCCTATGTTTATATCCTAACTATAGTCCTATTGTTATGCTTGAAGGGCTCGTTTTGAACTTGCATACATATTTATCTATTCATTGTAAACGTTGTAAACCATAGTTTCAATACTTTTCATTAAACATATCCATGGAATATCGATCGACATTAATGATACGATTTTGTTTGTTGATTCACAGATTGAATTCATTAATGTTGATGTGGTAGTGAGTTGGTAACCCACGTGAAGGAATTTACAAAGGGGAAGTACGTTGCATGCGTCCAATTACCTGACTTCCTGTGCGTCTTCGATTCCTTTTCTTGGGATCGTAACTACTCCTCTCGAGGTTTAATCAGACAGGGTCGCCGATTCATCATTATTCTCTTTATCTTTCGAGTTATGTTGCTTCACTACTAAGCCTCGGCTCTGTGCAGATCCCAACTCATTTTTATTGTTTCTCAAATGCGTTTAATGTTGTTTTAGTTCCTATAACTGTTAGGTGTATCAACGAGCACGAGCGACCTCCTTATGGAGTACTCGCAGTGCTCTTATGAGGGTTCTCCCTCTGCTTAAGTATAATCAAATGACTCCTCAATATGGAGTATTACTCTATGTTTCTTCCAGTTTGGTTTATTTGGCCGCAAGCTTGGGTCTGTGTTTTACTCTTTGTTTCTCGCTCAGACTTGTGTCGAGCTTGGCTTTGTGTTTTACTTGGTTTCTTGCTCAGACTCTTGTCGATCTTGGCTCTGTGTTTTACTTTTTGTTTCTTGCTCAGAATTGTATCAATCTTGGCTCTGTGTTTTACTTGGTTTCTCACTTAGACTTGTGTCGAGCTTGGATCTATGGTTTACTTTGTTTCTCGCTTAGACTTATGTCGAGCCCTTATCTCATAAACTTCCCATGTTACTACGAAGCCTTCAGCGCAATGCAAAGCCTGGGCTCAACTTAGAGATTTGGTTATATGTGATATGGTGGAAGTTTGGTGACGGTTCGAGCATAGGAAAGAACACAATGTCTAAAGTTTTGGGGTTTAGTTTCGAAACGATATTGGATTAACCATCATATTTCAATTCTCCACTAGTAAGTGTGATTTGTAAATACATTACTTGCAATAGTTTAATTATACCGGTATTTATAATTGATCATAACTATTGTCGTCATGTTTTTGCAGGTATTCCTATGAACCACAGAAGTTTGGAAACTTGATGTATTTCAAAAGGTAAAATAAACTTGCATTCGTTTATGTTCTATGGTTTTGAAGAGAAATAGAGTAATATTCATATGGGGTTTGGATGTAAGGCCATGAATGTCGACTGTGACTTCAAATAGTTTGCAATTGAGTTTATAGTATTCTCTCTCTTTTTTTATAAGTAATAATATCTTAACAAGCAATATTTATGTGCAGGGTTGGTGAAGGTATTGATTGGGTGTTTAGGGTTCAACGTTGTCGAACATTCTTATCTGTCGTCAACCCTGTAAGTTTTTAATACTTACTTCATCTTGTTAAATGATTATTAATTTTACCTTTCTATAAAAAGTAACTACACTTGTTACTGGTTTTTTTGCATATGGATGCGACGACCTCGGTTGCGAATATAGGTAGGTGTCCTACTCTTGTTTCTACAGCAGCGAGACCACCAGTTGCATACCTCGTGTATGAATCTTGTTAACGCTATGGGAAATGATTCACATTACTCCACGTATTTAGGTTTTATTTAAAACGAGTGAAGTCTTACGACTTCCATCAATGTCTATCCGACATTTGATGTAATACATATATATTATAGCCTGTCGGCAACTTGTACTATGTATTTATGACATGAAGCCTTTCGGTTCCGTGGAATCCTTAACTTCTTGCGAAGCTTTATTCCGATTGTATACATTTTGTTCTATCTTTTTATATGGTCATTATGCTATCTATGTATGACTAAAATGGTTTGTTTAGGTAACCTTTGAGCGGTATGATTATGTGTATAAAATAGCTTTGAGTAGTAAATAAATGTTATATCTATAAATATGGATTTTTCGTTTCTGTTCCAATTTCAAATGTATGTATTATTTGTGTCGAATATATATTTATGCTTTAGATGATAAATAAGCATTCGTTTATCTTTGGTTAAAATCTATATATAAACCCTAGGTTTATACACATATATAAAACAATATATATATATATATATATACACACAACTCTATTCTTCAAGAACTTGAAATAACCATTATTTTACTATTGTAATCCAGTAATTAAAATCTACTTCACCGCAATAGTAATAGAAACTTAACACAATTAACATATATTTATCAAAATAGGAACATTGTAAACAGAGACTATGAAGCATGAGATTAGTACATTCTAGGATACATCTATTAATGTAAATATTTAGACATTAGTGAATAACAATACTTTTATCAATCTATTAATGTAAATATTCAAACATTAGTGAGTAACAATACTTTTATCAATATTCAGAATCTAATCGCGGTTTCGAAGAACTGTGTTAACTGCCTGAACTGGTGAACTTTTGGGGATGTATGGAAGAAGAATTGGAGGTGCCTCACCATCGACTGCTTCATATGGAATCATCTTAGATGCAGTCGTGTAAGAGGTATTGTACTACAATTCAATGAGAGAGAGCCACTTTGTCCACTGATGTTGTTGTTCGGAGGTGAAGCAACGAAGATAAGTTTCCAAACATTTATTGGTAATTGCAATCTGACCATCTATTTGTGGGTGATACCCTGAACTCATTGCAGTTTGGTGCCAATGTGGAGAAATAGGTCTATCCAAAAATGACCAGTGAAAGTTTCATTGCGATCTGAGACAATGGAAGAAGGGATTCCATGAAGACAAAAGATCTGGTCCAAGAAAATTAGTGCAACAAAGGAGGCTGTACAAAAATGACTATATTTGGAGAGGCAATCGACCACAACCAAAATCACTGTCTTCCCTCCATATTTAGGGAGCCCCTTAATGAAATCCACAGAAATATCTGTCCAAACCCGTGTTGTTTCACCCTGGTTGAGCTGGAAAGTATCACATTCAACAACCATCTGTTGGACTAACCTTTTCATTCCATTCCAAAAGAAGTTTTGTTGTGCCCACTCATACGTTTTGAGGAACCCAGAGTGCCCTGCCGATGGAGAAGCACAAAGTTGATTGTACACGTCCAGTTGAAGAGTTGTGCTATGGGGAAGCACCAGATGACCCTTGTATCTCAGGGAAGCACCATACCAAGAGTAATGTGGTACAACAGAAGGGTTGTTGGTCAATCATTGGATGATTTGAGATAATGAGCATTCATTGACATAGCCCTGTTGAACAAATTGCGACCAATTTGGAACATCAATAGAAATAGATGAAAGAGAAATGTGGTAATATAATGTGCGAGAAAGAGCATCGCTACCAGATTTTCCATACCCTTCTTGTAAGTGATCTTAGGGTCATAACCCATGAGTTTTCTAACCCATTTATGTTGTGTGAAGGAAGAGACCCACTTTTCCATGAAATATTTCAGAATCTGGTGATCAGTCTTAATGCAGAAATAAGTCCCTAATACATATGGCCACCACTTTTGTACTGCATGAAAAATAACCATCATTTCCTTCTCATATGTAGAGGCAGATAAATTATTACCGGAACTGGACCTTGAAGGTGGAAATCCCAGTGGTTCAACAAAGACACCTTCATAGATATCCAAAATTTGTTGTAGATCCAAAGGACTAGATGAGATTGTTGATGGATGCATCTGAATGGAATGTAGTTGAGCAATGACACCATTTGAATTCCTCTTAAGGATATTTTCTAGGCGATGTGAAATGATGAGGTGGAGAGACCCTGGTTGTAAGCCCGTCAATGTGTGTTTTTCCCAATGACTTAAAACTACATTCAAAGTCCAACAAAATCCCATAAGATGGGGCCAAGTGTGCGTAACCATTGAGCACCCAAAACCACATCACATCCTCCTAAGGCAAAGGAAAATATGTCAAAGCGCAGGTTATAATCTCCCATAGAGATGCGCACATTGCAACACTTCCCCTTTCAAGGTAAGGTGCCCCCATTGACAATCATGACTTCAAAGTTGGAGCAAGGATGTACCAAAAACTCAACCTTTTTGGCGATCTGAGGGTCAATGAAGTTATGAGTGCTACCATAATCAATGAGTATTGTAAGAGGGAGCTTCTTGAAGTAACCCCTAACCCGCATTGTTCGTAGGATGGTGAATCCGGCTAATTCATGGAGAGATATCTCTAGGTGGTCGTCCTGAGATGGAGGGTCAATAGGCGGTTGCTGGATGTCGACCGGATCATCTATTGTATCTAGACCTTCTTCACCAAGTTCATAGGTAGGTAGAGAATCCACATCCAAGAGATAGAACTTTTTCTCAACACATCTATGTCCCCAAGTGAATTTCTCATCACAATTAAAACAAAGCCAATTTTCTCTATGTGCCCTCATCTCTACTTCAGATAACTTCTTGACAAGAGTTGGTCGAGGAGCTGACGTGATGGGAGGTCATTGGGAAACCATATTTATGAAAGGGAAAAAAGTGGATTGGGAGTGATTTTGGGCTGTGATCTTGTCCTCCTTCAACTTATCCAACCCTAGGACATCCATCATTGTGTTGGGACAGAAAATTTTAACCTCTGATCGGATTTCATCCTTGAGACCACTAAAAAAACAACTCCTGTAGAATTCATCAGACAATCCTTCTATGTGATTGGCCATTTTCTCAAATTTTGTCTGATACTCTCTTACAGTTCCAATTTGACGAGGTTTAGTGAGTGCTCATGTGAAGTCATCAAAAGCACTAAGACCAAATCGTTGCAAAAGGAGTTGCAAACATATGTCCATTTTGGCTCGTCATGAGCCTTGATGTACCGATGGTACCATTGAAGGGCATCATGTTCCAAATGAAAGGATGTAAGTGGAAATTTGTTGATAGCAAAAGTATTATGCAGACTGGAATTTTGCTCTTCCCGGTATATCCATCCAGTCAGATTAGTACCATTGAAGCGAGGAAAATCAAGCTTCATCCCACAAAAATTGGTTGAAGAAGAGAACCTAGTGTCTGCAGAAGATTATGGCTATCATTTATTGTTCATGGCTGAATGCTGAATATGGAGGCTGAGAAAATTTTCATCCAAATCTTGAAGTTTGGTTTTGAGGGCTACAAGTTCTTCCTCCATGATTTTTTCTTCTGAGTGGATGACAACCATAACTAAGATTTTTTTTTTTGTGAATGAGTTGAAAAAAAAATAGAAACTTCTTTAGTAAATGAAAATTTGGATTTGGGAGCTCTTATGGGTATTTGGGGTTTCACTAGGGTTTCGACACTTTCTGATGTATAGGGAAGCAGAAAGGGGATTTCAAAAGCGGGGTGAATGAATGGGAAAAATTGTCAAAGATGGACAAGGAAGCATAAATAGGAAATGAACACTGTGGAAATATTTGAAGGAAATTGGGTGAAAATCGAAGAAGTTATGGAAAACCCTAAAAATAGATAGATGTAGGATTTTTGGCTTCGGAAAGTGGAATTTGGGATAGGATCCTCAGGAATGAAATACATAGAATGGGATTGCAGGGGTGTCCGTGAAGTTTTAAGGGAAATCGAGTGAAAACAAAGAAGATATGGCGAAAAAATGGAATTTATTTATTTATTCTTCGGAATTGATCTGCAATGGTGCGTAAGTGATCGACAATAGAATGGATCTGCAACAACGTGGAAGGGATTGACAACATAATGGATCCGCAACGACGAGAAAGTGATCAACATCAGTTCTGGATAGATGTAATCTGCGATTTATCATCTAGAAATAGATATGGACCCCAGGTATGCGCGACTTACTAAAGGTTCAGGGGATTCACTCGACCACCAATGTTGTCTAACATCTTGTGTATTAGGTCAGTACCACTCACTCCACGGCTCAGGTAAAAATGATAGCCACTTTTCCACAAATGACATCTCTTGGTTTACCTCATGGGTGGGAACTAGTCAATCTGGTAGGGGTCGTTTCCCTTTTTGCTGGCAGGTCCTCTCAATGGGACAACTACTTCGAGGTTCCCGTGGAACTCCTCACAATGATTTTTAGGGATTATTCCCAAGTACTTCCCATAATTAAGTGGATAGGGATGATTCCCATATCTGAGCTTGCAATTGATAGGAACAAATACAGATGCAAAAAAAATTTGGTAGAAATTCCACCCAATGAACCCAAGAAAGTGCTCTGATACTAGATGTGAGGAACCTCTAACAATTAAGTAATGAAAATGCACAATATATCAGAAATAACAAAACATACAATAGATTTATTGATCGTGGGACACCTCAAGGGGGAAACCTCCTTTGAGCAAGCTCAATACAAATAACTTCTCCATGCCTTCATTGGCCTCAACACATACTTATATACTAAGTTTATGCGCCAATATTATGGATCAATACCATGGAGCATGTAATACCATGTGAGATGACTTACAAAGCATATGCATCCAATACTATGGATCAATACCATGGAACATATAATACTACGGGACGACTTACAAAGAATATGCGTCCAACAACAATATACTAACAAAGTAAAGAGAAGGGTTGACATGGGTTCCTAACATCGGTTGAGGTACACGATGCTTGAACGTTATGGGTGAGGTAGGGTGACATGTTGTGTGTGTGTGTGTGTGTGTGTGTGTGTGTGTGAGAGAGAGAGAGAGAGAGAGAGAGAGAGAGAGAGATGGTTAAGGAGAGAGAGAGGGGGGTAACGTATAAAATAAGCTGCTACAGAGATAGACAACAAAACTACCATTGAGCCAACAACCAATTAAATCTATACAAGAATAGAGATGCACAATAAATACAAACATTGTGCAACTAATGGGAATAAGGAAATGTATAAAAGTTTTTATTCATTACTCATGCCACTCCAAATTACATCAATAGGTCCATGTGCTACTACTTTAATCCCAGCCTATACATTGGCATAATCGAGAACCAAACGTCACTTCTATGGCTCTACTTCTCATATTTATACTGCTGCTCCTTTACTCCCTTTTATGGTTGCTTCCTCATATCCCTCCTCACATACAACATTTGCATATTTCACATCGATAGAGGAATGCCAATAGATAGAAATATCATTCAAATTCCAACATTTTAGTTTTACATTCTTACCAAGGAACCATTTCATCTTGTATTTGATCCATTATTCACTTAGTAGCAGGGTAATTTTTAGGGGTGAAATTTCGCCAATTGGCTATTTTTTGGGCTTTTTTTCAAAAAATAAATTCGCTATTTGGTCATTTTTAATCTCTAATATCGCCTATATTTACACAAAATATGTTTTTTATCATAATATTCACCAAAATTTACACATTTCAGTAGTAAATTGTATGTTTCATATTTAATATTCGCCTACCTATCTATATACATGTTTTTTTCAATCCAAAATATTCGCCTAGGATACTACACTTAAGTATAATATTAGAATCCTTAAAAAATACCCTGCTTTCTAGATACTTAGGATTGATATCACAGTTAACCATTCCCGGGATAGGTGTAGAACCCCACCTACTAATATGTTACGCCAATCAATGCCCAAAGTCACATCACTCTTCATCCTTTATACAGTATGTGTACCGTCCCACCTACTAATTCGATGAGTGGCATTAGGGGCATCCCAGTCCAATGAAGCCTCTGCCTTCTTCATAGCATTGTCCAAATCCTGAGCTTTGTCCCATCGATTCCTTCGCTTCTAGGAAAGTTGTGCCACTGAGGCCTGAGTAACCCCATATTTATCCTTCACCTTATGTTCATCCGCTTCCTGGTGCTTCTTCGCAACTAGACTTAGTGTTTCTTCCCTTTCCCTCTTGAGAGCCTCTACTGCATAATATCAACATAAGTCCAGATAGTGACATATGAGGTTTTCTCACCCATGGAGAAGGCGTGATTTATGTTAGTGAAATTAGCTCTATTAAGCCTCCTTTTCTTGTATTTGTCTTCTCTATCAATAAGCCCCTAGGGTTTCTTGAACGCTAAGTCATCCTCCTCCTCCCTATGCTTCTCAGTAAATCCTTGAGAATTGCTTTTGGGGCAGTATAAGAGGACAATTTGCGAGAAACCTCCGCTACAAGGTATTTCCCTTATAGTGAGAGAGAGAGATAGAGGGACATAGGCGGGAGAAAGAGGGCATAAGGGTTAAGTAGAGAGAGAGAGAGAGAGAGAGAGAGAGAGAGAGAGATAATAGTTATAGAGAGAGTGAGAGGATGAGGGTTAGGGGGAGAGGGGAGCATGGTTAAGGAGATAGTGAGAGTGGGGGGAGGGGTAGGAGGGGCTTAGGAAGAGATGGGAGGAGTGAGAGAGAGAGGGCGATGGCTATGGTTAGGGAGATGGAGAGAGGAGGAAGAGATTGAAGGAGAGGAAGTTTAGGTAAAGAGGATGGAGAGGGAGAAGAAGAGGAAGTTTAGGTAGAGAGGGAGAGATAGGAGGATTAAATGAGGAGAGAGTGAGAGCGAGAGAAAGAGAGAGAGAGAGAGGGGTTGAAATGGGGTGGAGGGGACAAGGGTTAGGGAGGGAGAGGGAGAGAGGGGATGGGGGTTAGTGAGGGACAGAAATAGAAAAAGGAGAGGAGGAGGATTAGAGTTAGGGAGAGGGGTGGTAGGGGGGAATTTGAGATAGATGAAGACATTAGAGAGATTTTGAGGTCAAAAAAGGGCCTCCTAAGAGATGTACTACAAAAATATGAGATATATTAAAATATTATGAATTGGGGGTTTTATGGGGTAGGTATATATGACAAGTCACCTCCCACACTATTTTCTATGCACAATATAAATAACCATGGTTGAGTTACTTTTCAAAATTCATTAGAAATAAAATTAATAAAATATGTCTACATTGATGTGACTAAGATTGATTGTAAATTCCCAAAAATGTATTGTCCTTTAACATTTATTTGTCTTGAACTTGCAAATGAAATTAAATAATAAAAAACATTTTTAAGAGCTTTTTTTTAAATTTTATGTTGACTTTTTATATTTAGTACTTTTCTCATGAATTTAATAATGTAATTTAATTGAGAATTTATTTACATGTAAAATGTCAATAATATTATTATAATCCACATTGCATTATTATTATTATTTATTAAATCTATTATTATTCTTTATTAGTTTGACATTATGTTATTAAATAGAATGGAGTGAATATATAATTTAAAATTAAAAACATAAAAATGATAATATATTATTTTATAAAAAAATGTGAAAGGACTTTCTTTATGAATTAAGAGTACTTCACTTGAAAATGACAATAATATTATTTTATGTGAAAGTGTGAAAAGACATTCATTATGAGTACTTTACTTGAAAATGACAATAATATTATTTTATGAAAAGACTATCATTATGAGTACTTTACTTTATGACTTAAAAGTACTTACACCACTACCTTGGTTAACTATGTGTTTTCATCCACCATAGAAAATTTGACAAATAAGCATTCTTAACTCATGCAATGCCACCTCACCAAGGGGGATGATGTCATCTACTAGAATGTGATTGGTTGTATTTTATAGTACATTTTCTTTGTTTTGAGGCCCTTTTTTGACCTCAAAATTTCTCTAATGTGACATCAAAACTACATTTCAGACTAGTAAACAAACGCATGCACGCGTTAATAGCTTGTATGCACTAAATAACAGGTATGCGTTGTTAGTGTGTATGCACTTTTAGTACGTACACATGTATTTAAAACTGCGTGTACGCACTGTTTAAATTTCTAAAATTTGGTGGACAATTCCTTTCCCACCAATGTGGTGGATGACTGGGCCTCTTTAGTTTTAGGTTCGAGTTGCCAAACCAAGTGGCTTTGACTATGTTATAACAAAATACATTTTATTCTATAAATTATTCTAATTCAACCATGATTCTGTGTATTCTACACTTGTCCACTACTAATGAGATTGCACACAATTGTAGAACTCTCTGTGCAGATTTTGAATATGTAATTTTTTATTAAATCTATTTTTTTTCTATTTGTTATTTAATTTAATTAGACTAACGTTAATCGTACACAAACAGTAGGTTATTTCTTCCAGCTATAACTTTTGATTGGGTCACCTATTTTAAAAATGGAAAAGAACCCGCACAAGTACACACAAAAACCTACATCCTAAAAAAAAACAACGTTCATTGATTATATTAAGACCATGATGTTAGGGCCCAACGCTCAACCCAGTCATTTTAGGTCTTCGCCGACTTCCTTAATTAAAAAAAAATTACAATTAACATAAATAAATATGGGAAAATAGCGCTTTACTAGACCAACCTATTATCTATGACTCTATATAGTTATTTTCACAAATTTCCACCATTTTCATACTGAACTCGGGTCCCAACGCAAACATATTCGTTATGTTTTCTTAAAAAAATAACATACCAACCTTATAAGAACCCCATTTTTTGGGAGGTATAGTTAATTTCCATATATAATAGTTATATATTCCAGAAGTTAATCTGATTGTCTACATTTCATCTTCTTACGCCATATTCCAAAAATTTGTGTAGGTAGCTCTAATATTGATTTTTGACGTTCAGATTTCTGTTTTTCCAGAAGTCCATTGCAACTAACGCGTCATGAGTGGCCATCATTAGTTTTCACTAGCCCATATATGTCGATACAACCCAACATGTGAGATATTAACACTATGAAATTCAACATTCATCGACGGTTATGTCGCATTTTAATGTTTATCAAGGGTTATGTTGCATTACGCTGTTCATCAAGGGTTATGTCACATTGTGACACTGATCAAGGGTTGTGTCGGATTGCGACAATGCCCAAGATGTGACACATTAAATTTAACCATCATTAAATAAGATACAAAATATGCTCAAGAAAAAAATTCAACCATCATAAATAAAGTCAACCATGGTTAAGCATAATCAACTATAGTTCCTTAAATTCAATCATAGCTAACCAAAGTCAAACATGGTTAACCAAAGTCAGGCATGGTTTGCTAAAGTTTATGGTATACATCTACACAACCCAAGATGTGACACATTAACAATCTGACATTCCACATTCATCAAGGGTGATGTCACATTGTAATGTTTATCAAGGGTTATGTTGCATTGCGACGTTCATCAAGTTTTATGTCATATTGTGACATTGATCAAGGGTTATGTCACATTGCAACAATGGCCACGATGCAACACATTAATAACTTAACATTCGATGTTCGGAAAATTTCATTTTTTATTGTGAACTATGCACACCTGGCTCACTAAATTCAACCATGGTTGGATATGGTCAAACTAAAGTAAAAAATGGTTACCCAAAGTCATCAATGGTTTTCTAAAATCAACCATCGTAAATATAGTCAAGCATGGCTAACTAAAGTCAAACATGGTTCACTAAAGTCAACCATGGTATATATATTTAACCATGGTTAACTAAAGTGAAACATGGTTCACTAAAGTCAACCATGATGGTTACCTAAAGTCGAACAAGGTTCACTAAAGTCAACCATGATGGTTACCTAAAGTCGAACAAGGTTCATTAAAGTCAACAATAGTTAACCATAATAAACTATGGTTCATTAAAGTCAACCATTGTTAACCAAAGTCAAACATGGTTAACTAAAGTCAGCCATGGTTCGCTAAAGTGTCTAGTATATGTCGACACAACTAAAGATGTGACACATTAACAGTGTGACATTCGACATTCATCAAGGGTAATGTCGCATTGTGATGTTTATCAAGGGTTATGTTGCGTTGTGATCTTTATCAATGCTTATGTCACATTGCGACATTGATCAAGGGTTATGTCACATTGCAACAATGCCCAAGATGTGACACATTAATAACTTCACATTCGATGTTCACAAAATTTCATTTTGCATTGTGAACTATGACCATGTGGTTCACTAATGTCAACCATGGTTATCTATGGTCCAATCAAAGTCAACCATGATCAACCAAAGTCAACCATGGCTGACTAAAGTCAAACATGGTTCACATTGAAGTCAACCATGGTTGGATATGGTCAAACTAAAGTAAAAAATGGTTACCCAAAGTCTACCATGGTTCACTAAAGTTAACCATCGTAAATATAGTTAAGCATGACTAACTAAAGTCAAACATGGTTCACTAAAGTAAACCATGGTATATATATTTACCATGGTTAACTAAAGTTGAACATGGTTCACTAAAGTCAACCATGATGGTTACCTAAATTCAAACACAGTTCACTAAAGTCAACCATGGTAAAAATTGGTCAAACTAAAGTCAACCGTGGTTAACATTGGTCAAATTGAAGTCAACCATAGTTAAAATTGGTGAAACTAAAATCAACCATGCTTACCAAAGTCAACCACGTTTAACCAAAGTCAACCACGCTTAACTAAAGTCAACCATGCTTAACCAAAGTCAACCATGGTTAACTAATGCCAACTAGAGTTAATAGTGGGAAATGTTGCAATGAACATAATAACCATTATATAATATTATTTTTATTTATTATATTAAAATAGAAATACAATATCACAATATGATTACTAACTAAATATTAATATTTTATTAATACATTGGTTTTAATAATTTATTTAAATACCATTTTCCTATAATAGTTCATCCTTATTTTTTTACTATATAATTATAATGTCATAATTAAATAACAATATTTTTAATTTTTTTTTTCAATATCTCTATGTGACATGAATATAATATTTTTTATAATATACTATACTAGAAAACCATATTAATAATTAATATGGTTTGTATACACAGATCGACGTATATCAACCACATTTAAATGTGTGGCCATGGTTGATATACGTTGATATGGCCATTGAATATGGCTTGTATACACCGATCAACGTATATCAACCATGGCCACACATTTAAATGTGGTTGATATACGCTGATCGATGTATATTAGCCATATTAATTATTAATATGGCTTGCTAGTTGACGGTCGACGTGTTGGTTAGGTTTGATGAATTATTATATTATTAAAAAAATATTATGGCCACACAATTAATAATATTAATTAAATAATAATAAATATAATGACTATGGTTGACTTCAGTTGACCATGGTTGACTTTGGTTGACCTTAGTTGACTTTGTTAACCATGTTTGATTATAGTCAACCATGGTCGAATTTGCTTCACCATGGTTGGTTTTGGTTGACCATCGTACACCATGGTTGTCAATGGTTGAGTTTGGTTAACAATGGTTGACATTGGTTGACTATGGTTGACCATGGTTAACTGTGGTAGACCATGGTTAACCATTGTTGACCATGGTTGATCTTCCTTGACTATGGTTTTCAATGGTTGACTTTGGTTTTGAATGGTTGACTCTACTTGATACTAGATGATTTTGGTCAACCATGGTTGACGATGGTCGAGCATGGTTGGCCATGTTGAATTTGATTGACCATTATTTAACATGGTTGACCATGGTTGACTTTGGTTGAGCATGCTTCACCATGGGTGAGTATGGTGGACTAAAGTTGAACTTTGTTGACCATGGTTGACTTTGGATGACCATGGTTAACCATGACTAATTTTGGTTAAGCATGGTTGACTATGGTTGAAGATGGCTCAATCTAATTGACCATGGTTCACTTTGGTTAACCATGGATAACCATGGTTGACTATGGTAGATAACGGTTAACCATGTTTGACCATGGTTGACCCTAGTTGACCATGGCCGAGTATGTTTGACAAGGGTTGACTTTGGATATCCATGGTTGAACATGGTTGACCATGGTTGAATTTGGTTGACCATCATTCCGTATGATTGGCCATGGTTTACGAAAGCTGTCTTTAATTGACTATGCATGCTTATGGTTGACCATGGTTAACGATGTTTCACCATGTTTAACCATCGTTTAATTTGGCTTACCATTGTTTAACATGGTAGACCATGGTGAACTTTGGTTGAACATGGGTGAGCATGGTTGACCATGGGCAACTATGGTTGACTATAGTTGTCCTTGGTTGACTTTGGCTAAACATGGTTTACCATGGCTAATGGTGGTTGACCAACTTCACTCTGGATGACCATGGTTTACCATGGCTAATGGTGGTTGACCATGGTTGACTATTGTTGACCTAACTAGACCATGGTTGACTCTCGTTGACTATGGTTAGCGACAGTTTACAATGGTCGACGATGCTTGACCATGGTTGACTATGGTTGACCATCACTGACTATAGTTGCCCATGATTTACTATGGATGAGCATGGTTGATTATGGTTGACCATGGCTTACTATAGTTCCCATGGTTGGTGATGGTTGACTTCGATTCATTTTAATATCATACGGTTGACTATGGTTGACTTTGGTTGATTTTAATATCATATGACCTTTACGATGGTTGACTTATTTGTTTCAACGTGGGTGCACTAAGGGTTGACTTTAAAATCATATGGTTGATTATAATTCCATTATTGTATGAGAGTTTTTGAATTTGATTGAATATGGTTAACTATGGTTGACTTTGTTTAACAATGGTTGACTTTAGTTCAACATAGTTGAGCATGGTTGAATATCGTTGACTTTGGTTAACCATGTCTGACCATGTTTGACTATGACTAAACATGGTTGAATTTGGTTGACCAGAGTTGACATTGGTTGACTTTGGTTTATCGTGGCTGACTTTGGTTTACTATGGATCATTTTTGTTAACCATGGTTGAATTTTTTATTTACTTTTGCTTACCAATGGTTAACATTAGCTAACCATGGTTGACATTGGTTGGATTTTGGTTGACCATGGTTTAATTTGGTTTATGTTTAGTTGACAAAGGTTTAACAAGCTTGACTTTGTTTGACCATGGTTAACTTCGATTGACCATGGTTTACCATGGCTAACCGTGGATAATGATGGTTGACTCTGGTTGATTTTTGTTGACTATGGTTGACCACAGTTTACTTTGGTTGACCATAGCTAGATTTGGTTGAATTTGGTTGACCATGGTTGACTTTAGTTGACCATGGTTTACTTTGGTTAACCATGGTCGACTTTTTTTACCATAGTTGACTTCTTGTTGACCATGGTTGAATTTGGTTGGCCATGGCTGACGATGTTTGACTATGACTAAACATGGTTGACTTTGGTTAAAATTGGTTGACTCTAGTTTACTATGGATGACTTTGGTTGACCATGGTTGGCGTTTTGGTTGACTTTTGCTTAACTATGGTTGACATTAGCTCACCATGGTTGACATTGGTTTGGATTTGGTTGACCATGGTTGAATTTGGTTTACTTTGATTTTTTTTGTTGACAATGGTTGACCATGCTTGACCATGCTTAACTTTGTTTGAACATGGTTGACTTTTTGTTAACCATGCTTGACTTTGTTTGACCATTGTTGAATTTTGGTAAACTTTAGTCGACATTAGTTGTACATGGTTGATCATGGAAGGATTGTTGAGTTTTTAATTTCAAAGAAGAAATCGCAAATAATAATAATACAAATTGTTATTAGGCCTCTTGAAGTTTATTTCTTTCTCAGAAAGCATCGATTGCAGCTTCGTCATTCACACCAACTGCAGATGGACATGGTCTCCAAATGAATTGTAGGTAAGCAACCTATCGCCTCCCAACTAACTCACCCCTAAGGAGAATTTAACTCGAGTCCCCTTGTTGACGAGACCCACAGCTTAACTGAGTGAGCTAGCAAGAATTGAAAGAAATGTTATTAATGTTATAAATTATATTATTATTATAAATGTGATAATGTTGTTATTAATATTATTATTAATGTGATTAATGTTATAAAATATATTATAATAAATGCTTTTGTTGTTGTTATTATTAGTATTATTATTATTCATATTGATATTAATATTAATATTATGTCATATAGTTACAATTTAGTAGTAAAAATGTAAAAAATAATTTTTAATATTTATATTATGCTAAATGTAAAAGTGAAAATCATTTTAAAATTTTAATTAATAATATTAATATTAAGTTTAATACTAATATTAATGTTATTGCTATTATTAATGTTATTATTATTGTTAAAATTTTAATTAATAATATTAATATTAATACCAATATTAATGCTATTGATATTATTAACCTTATTATTGTTAAAAAAAATTATTAATAATATTGAAATTCATAATTATATATATGTATTTTGATATTTAAATTATATGTTTTAATTAAGGGTAAATTTTTATTCGAAAAAGAAATATAATTTAATAACATTGTGCTTTTAATTAGATAATTAATTATGCTCTTATTTTCACTGAGTTATTGTTACATCATATAATAATCAAATCAAGGTTTAAGTTTACATTTAAACACTATATAAAAACCAAATCAAAATTCAAGTTTATGTTTAATAAAGTAATTGTTAATATAAAATATAATTGAGCATGGTTGATTATATAAGCATAACTAATTAATGTTAATGCTAACATAATTAACCATAACGTTAACATTTATGCTATGATTTTGCTATCTCTCTAAACAAACAAACATCAATGAATATTTATGCTATGATTTTGCTATCCTCACCTTGACTCATTGTCCTGATGATGAACCGTGATTAAGGTTCGAAACGTCGACTTTTCATAATGAGTACTGCGTTATCCCCGAGCACTTCACTAAACACTCAACGCAGAAATCTTCGTGATTAATGTTAATATTAAATGATTAGGCATGGTTGATTTTATTGTGGTATTCATATGAGATTACTTTTATTGGGCTTGTGTCACGTTGCAATGTTCATAAAATCTTATGTGAAACGTGTTACATTCCTTAGTAGTTATGTTGCATTGTGACATTCATTTTGGTTGAGTTATCCTTAATAGTTATGTTGCATTGTGAGTTATACTAATTAATGGTACTGTTAACATTAATATTACTATTAATACTAATGTTTATTTTAATATTAAAATTGTATATTCTTATTAACTATAATTATTATTATATTAATGTTAATATTATTTAATTTTTATTATAAAAATTATAAATTTAAAATTACAAAATCTTCCAGAAAACATTATGATAAGTTTTATTTTTTTCCCTAAAAATAAAATTTTAAAATTACAATAATATTAATCTCCAACACCATATTCTCCAAGAAAACATCATTACAAGTTCTATAGTTTTCATTTCTCAAAATTAATTGAATTATTAACTTATCTTTAGTATTTTAATATAAATATTATTCAATTAATATAATTAATAATAGGAAGACAATATAGCCAACATATTACTTGGAATCCTTTTGTAGGGTGGGTCATGTACTTCATCTTTCGTGACACATATTCTTAGGATTTGCTTTGGTCCTTGTTTGAAAAGGTATCCCTTTATCCAAGAATAGGTTTCACTTTTTATGGTGATTTTATATAGTGCTTTTTGTAGCTTAAATGTTGAGTAATTTTTCTTGAGCTAGATAGTTTTCCCTCTATGCAAACCAAGGGGTGATGGTTGAGATTGTAAAGAGATGTTCATCTAGGAATCCATTCTTAATGATTTCATTATTGAAAACATGGGTTATTTTATAAAGAAAATATGTTACAACATTATGTTTTTCTAGTTTATCAACAATTGTCAAATCAAATTCTTGCAAAAGCATTAACCAGTTATTGAGACCTTAACAACTCCCCTGAATTTTTACAAAAATAAATAGGGGCCCATTTTAAATATTCAAGTCTTCTCCTTATCATTGGTTTCTATTTCTTGGTTTTGGGTGTCATTCTTGAATAGATGACTATGTTTGATTAAGGCTTTAGTGTCCTCTTCATTTTGAGACAAGAATTTCATACCTTGTGACTGGATTGATTCATAAATTTTGATTACTTTATGACCTTTTATTTAGTTTTGTGTATCTTTAAGATATGATGTACATACTTTGATCATTAAGGTTTGCCTCGATTCTAATTTTTTCTTTGGATATTTTTATGCTTGAGCTCCGTGATGCTTCATAAGGTTTGTTTGAATTTTTCTCAATTGAATAAGATTTTATTTTGATATGAGATGTATTTTTCATGATGACTTGTTATATTGTCTTTTCCTTTCTTTTGCATTAATTTGATCACATGGCCTAACTAATCCATAATAAAGGAAAGGGGATTAAACCAGATATGTTAAAGACATGTTATTTTGAGAAAAATATGAAAGCATTTATGATTAGTTCTAGCTTGTGAGTATAATGAGGAGAATGTTTGATAGGGAGTTCATGGGATGCTTGTATGATGACTTGATAATGTTACATATTTTGGAATGGCTAGGTGCAATTGTACATGTTTTGAAGGAGAGTAAGTAATCATTGAATGCATGCAAATGTATTTATGGCTTACGTAATCATGATTCTGATGAACTCTTTTGGCGTCATTGTCACTTTTTCCTTGCTTGCATAATGCTTGTGCCATTCAATTCTCTTTAGTGTGTTATCATTAAATTATGCTTACACGCTCACATGGACATATGAGTTGGTTTAATGCCCTCCTCTTGCTTGAAATTGGGTTTTAAGCCTTCACCAAAATTTGGTTCTTAGTGCATAAATGAATTAATTGGACACTTTGGCGAATCAAAATTAATTTAATTAAAAGATCAATTTTTAATATTTTGATATGCGCCTTAGAAGAGCACATATTAAAGCCCATAATTCTTGTTCAAAAAATTTGCATTTTTTTCTTTCATTAGAAAAATAAAATCAACTCAATTAAGGCTTTCTCTTATACACCCATTATGGGCCTTAAAAAAGTACATGTAAAAAAATGGAAACAAGCTCATAGTTTTGAATTTGAATAATGCATCTATTTTTATAAGCCTTCAACTTTTATTAAAAAACAATTGTACTCTTTGGAAAAATTAAAACGATTCAATTAAGACTTATTCATATACAACTCAATTGCATCTTCAAAAGAACATATTTAAACGTATGAAAATGAATTAACAATTCTCATTTTCAGCGAAGCATTATTTCATACAAGATCTTTCATTAAAAGATGTTTTACTCACTTTTCACTCTTTGAGGTAATACAACCCTTGTTGTTTTCTGAAGTCGATGGATCGTGGTTAATTTTTTCCTTAGTTTGATTTCATTTTCACTTGAAATTTAATACATTTAAATTAATTGAGGTGAGCTCCAAATATTGTTTATCAAGTTAAGTTCTCCTTACATTTCCTTGCTTCCTTCTGCAAAGTTCCTTGACTAGTATCACCATGCTACAACCGATTTTTTTTATTCTCTCAAATCTAAAGTAACACATTGAAATAAAATTATGAGCTACATAAAATCTTACAATATGTCATATGGCTATTCGAGCAAGGGTTATATGTACTTATTGTAGGATTGATCTAATAAAGAATTTAAAGTCGATACAATATATAATGTGATTATATTTGGTAAACATGGTACTCCGAGCTTTGAATATTTTGTGTATATTGTGTAAAAGATTCGGAATAACTTTCTTTGCATGGATAATTTTTTTAACAGCTCGGTGATCGGAATTAGAGAATATGGAGAGCTGGTGGCATTGCTGTTTCATCATAAATCGTCAGTAGCCGAGCTTCGAGAGATTTCGTTGTACAAAATATTTCACACTTCACAACTCAAGACTCTTGTGAATAAGAGAAACCCTAATATATACTCCGAATCATTTTTCCACTGGTCACCTACATGATTTCACGGAAATATAGACCATAAAGGAAGCAATTTGAGCTTCTTTGCTAGCATATATCTCATACACATATAAAATGGTGTGCAAGATTCACCAGATGGAAGCATTCTCCTAGAATTTGTTGTAAAAATATTTGTATAAACAACCAGCTCATTAAAATGAATCTATCTCGTAGGATTCATAAAGACTAAATAACAAGATTGTTCATAGCTTAATGGATGAATTGCCACAAAGTTTTCTCAAAGTCAAAATGAGAAAGAGCATACGATCGCTCTATCCCACATGATATTAGGGTTTGACGACACCAATTCATCAAAAGTACATGATCAAATCTCATAAAAAATGCTGAAAATATGGTCGCAGAGAAGGAAAGCATTGGACAGATTTGTCAAACAAACGAACCAGCTACATATGAATCTCACGTAGAGGCTACCTATGAATCTCACGTACTAAACCGTTGAGGAATAGAGTCTCAATCAACAACAAATGAGGACACGCTTGTCTGCTAGGTTAACACTAGTTCAATGCTTTCATCGTCATACTAAAGGCATGTCAACTTAAAGAAACACAATTGAATGGTAGCAGATAGAAACGTTTATACCAAAATCTCTGTCAAATATGAAAGTCTACGCAGATAGTAAGAGATTCCATGCCATTGAACCTGTGTTAGGGTTTCATGGAGGCATGACTACCACGTTTTGGTTACCAGAGAAGGAATCGCTAGTCACCAAAAGAGTGCAAAGACAGCTCTACCAACCCGAGATTATCTAAAACAACTGCCAGTGAAGGTCACCAATAACTATTTTCTAGAATTATGTATCTCGTAATTCGTGTTTCCATATGTTTAATTTGAGTAAATATGTGATCACGGAGACCATACACCACAGGACTTACCTACAGTTGCAGAACGAAACGTTGTGAAGTTATCTTTCACATTTCGGCTTCCTGTAACCACTGTGACATCCATGCCATCTACAATGAACATAATATTCATCTTCTTCTTGCGTAATTCCACGTTCTCTGCATAAACTCCGGCTTTTATATAAATTACATGGAGAGGATGCTTGCTAGTCTGTATTTGAAGGGGAAAACCAGGGACGAATATTACCTCCATCCTGCATGAAGCCCAAAAATGATAAACATCCCAAAATGAGCCCATTGTAAGTAGCCTCATGGAATTGATCAAAACCCCAAATACTGTAAACCTAAACCTGCATGTTGAGTATGTTAATATACTTATTTACAATTTCACATTTACATGCATGCTTAATAATCATATAGGGTTTTAGCACCTTTAATGAGTGAGCTAGCAAAAATTGACAACATAAAGTGGTTGTCTTTTTAATTAAATTGCAACATTTAGTATTGAAATTTAATAAATTATTTTTAATTGAATATTATACTATAATCAATTTAAAAACATTTTTTATTGATATTTTTAAATATTTAATTATATTATATTGTTTTTAAATATATCTATGTGTTATGAATAAAATACTTTTTCATAATATAATACAATATTATAATTAAATAATATTGTTTTACATGGTTACTAGCAAAAACCACATTAATAATATTAATATGTCTTAAAAAAACATACTATACCTAAAAAATAATATAAAAAGTATGTGCCTAATTTAAACCATGACAGATTAATATTATTAATGTGGTTGTTGATATTAACAATTTTACATAACTTATCATAAAATAATTATACGATTTATTTATACTAAAATGTGTAAATTGTAACTTATATTATTCAATTTAATATTTTTTAAGATACAGTTCACACTCTCTTTTAGCCCAACACTCTTTATACTAAGCTATTAAGCCATGAGTATTAATAAAAAAATCCTACTAAGCTAGGAGTATTAAAAAAAATCCACGACTACATGTATGAGAAAATCCACCTAATTATTTTAAAATTATTATAAATTGATTCCAAGCTAAATATTTGTAAATAATTATTTCAAATGGAGCTAAGAGAGAAAAAAAACAAAATGAATTAAAATTGCTATAATAATTCTAAAATTACAGCCTTAAAAGCAAGAAAAATAAATCATTAAAGGAATTTCAACCTAGATCTCCACGCAATTTGACTTAGATATTTCAAAAAGTTTAGCCCAAAGCTAAACTAGAAAAACAGGAAAAGAATTCTAACCTAATACTCCGTGATAATTTGTTACAATTATGGAAGAAATATAGACTCAAAGCATGTTAGAAAACATAATTACATTTTGAACTAAATGTCCGTGTGAAATAATTTAAACTAATATCTTTAAATCATAGAAAAATGGGAATTGAAGCCAAATTAATATTATTCCAAGAAAAAAAATGAAATACTTCTAAATACATATTATTGTGAATCTTTATCACAATGTCATGGCGTAACTACAAAGGACTCCCAATCCTAAGGACAAACAATGGCAAGGGTACCAAAATGCATAAGGGGTTCTAATTAGGATACCCATGTTCGGGAAATCCCTACCGCCACATGACGACACTTCTATAGAAGTGTGAAGGTTCTGTGTCCATCACGTAGCGGGGTCGCACCTAGGGTTTATGTAAATGGTCAACAGGTTAAATGCATAATGCATGCAAAAATGGCATCTAACCTATATGCCAGGTGTGAAATGTACCTGTCGTAGGTGTGAAATGGTTTAGAACAACTCTCGCCAAGGAAATATGTTGAAAAAACACTACTCCATGACACGATATTAGTTCATAACGGCTCAAAATGGAAAAAGCTATAGAAAAGTGGGTTCAAAAAATTATAAATAGTAATAGAATTTAATAATTTTCAATTCATTTGCACTATTCACCAATTTGGAGTTTAGTGGGTAGTTTTTACCTGAAACTTCAAATGCTGATCGGGGGAGCTAAAAGTGACCATTCAACGAATCGTCTAGAGCAGGTTAGTGGTCACTCCCATACCTTTCATTTTAATGCTTTTATTTCAGTTTTGGTCAGTGGATTTTTTTGTTTGGCCAAGCCCTAGATGGTTTCAGTGCTACCCGCAGGCTATAAGTATGTGGATCACGGGTAGGGAACCAAACGCGTAGTCAAAAACCCGACTGCCCGTGTCTACCCACCACTATCTACAAATTTGCCCATGGGTACGGCCATGAAGAAGGTTTTAATCATGAAAATGACCAAAATTCACTTGCTTTGCACTCCAGGATGGTTCTAGAGTGGAGGGAGAGAGAGCATGACCAGCTTGATGAGGTCATGCACAATAATTTGCAAGCACAACAAGCATTGCAAGCATGTGGCTTATATAAATACTGGATTCTAGGGGGTTTAAGGGCCGAAAACCTACTACTCCGTCATTTGATCAACTACTGGGATGTGGATGCTCAACACTTCATCCTTAACGAGAAAACACTGACACTGGAAGTAGAGGATATATATTTTATTACCGGTTTGTCCCGTAGAGGGGAGGTGGCTAGGCTACGGTAACGGACCATGGGAGGTGGGATCACTGTGCAATACTACATAGTACGATATTGTCCCGCCAACACACAACCAGTGGGAAGTCAAGTGCCAGTCAATGCCATAACGGATCTGAGTACAAAGATCATTGTGGCTACTCTAGTGTGGATCACGGGATCCAAAGCACTGCATCAGGCATCCAGACCAGTGATGTTCTACTTATCGTAATGCTTGCAGCCTACTATATTCGACTGGTGTACTGCTCTGTTGGTGTCTATGAAGACACAACTGACGGAATGCAAGAGGGTAAGGCCAAAAAATTTGGGTATGGTAGCATCCTCTGCAGTTTCTTCTTTGAGAGGGTTCCGGGACTTAGCCCGAGGGTGGATGTCCCTCCTCACAGTCTCCATGATCTAGCCCTGACCTGGTGGGCTGAGATCCTGACACGATAGGGTGGTGGCCAATTGTACTGAGGAGTTCTTCCGCTGGTTGAACCGGCAGGTGATCACTTTAGAGGACTACCCCTATGTGGGGATATACTTCAGATAGGACCGTGACATGTCACTCCCACCAGGCACAACTTTCGGATACATCGGTGAGTACTCTTTTGGTTTTGTTTATTAAATTTTTATGGATTTTTTTATTATAGTTGAAATGCAAAAAATATTTTTGGTGGTAATGTCACGTGCTAATGGGTGATTGTTTGCTCGCAGACAAAGGCCCAGTGAGACCCAAGGGATTCCTGAGACATGGTCGTCGGGTTAGAGATGAGGTGGTAGTAGATGCTGCAGCAGAGCGCACACTCCAGATATTGCGGTGTAACATATCATGGATGGTTGCTCGAGTACCACTGATAGAGATAGCCTGACTACCTGAGGCTATGCAGCGCCAAGTAGTGGGTGTTCTTGGTGAGTGGGTGAAGCTACTGCAGTGGATGGCCAATACAGTATAGTACTACTATGAGACACATCCCGTCGAGGGAGAAGCTAGACCTCCTCGGAGGGAATAGATATCCCAGGGTCTCATCATTTTGTATCGATATGTATATTTTTTAGGGCTACGGGCTATAGTTTTGTATGACACTACCATTTTGGACATATTTATATATATATACAACTTTGGTTCTCGGTTCTACTATGTGTGTATGTTACAAATGTATGAATGTCTTTGTATTTATGTGCTCATGATGAATGTGACAAAATCCAATCTGATACATAGTTAGTGTATGCATCAGATATAGAATTATGACTTCCTAGAATATGAATATATGTAATTGAAACAAAATGTCTCTCCAAGAGTCGTACCTTAAGGAATATCCATAGTAATGTAGGGTCTCGTACACGGTACTGCCCATTCAGCTGAGACACAACTAGTTGTGAATCTAGGCGGACTTCTAAATATTGAATGTCATGTGAAATGGCATCCCGAAGTACAACAATGGCACTATACTCAGCCACATTATTAGACGTAGGACCGAGACAAGCACCTCCTAAAGACACAACTAGGTGGTCAGGTGAAAAGATAACCTAGGCAGCAGAAGCAAGTTACTACGTATGTCGGCTAGCACCATCCGCGAAACCTAAGAACGTAAGACATCCCGTTGACATCTGTCAATCAAACAGAGGCTAATCAGCAGACCCAACAACCAAAAAGAAAATCTAAACTATGTACAGAAAAACTATACAATAGTGTACAAAAGTATTAGCTCGAACCAAAGGTTCGAGCATAATACCGCTTGAGGTAGAGCCCATTTCTAGGCTCCTTCAAGACAACTCCCTCATAGTCTTTTAACTCATAAGATCCTTTTTCAAGTACACACTTCACAATGTAAAGACCGTGCCACATGGGATTGAACTTGCCTGCCCCCAGGGGTTCTTTAGCTTGGTCATATAAGAGTACCAAGTCACCTTCATCATATTGTCGGGGATGGACAGACCTATCATATTGAACCTTGACACGACGCTTGTTAACATCAATGGCCATAGTGGCATCTCAACGGTGCTCGTCAAGTTGCTCGAAGTGTACTAAACGTTGATCAATCTCTGTCGTATCATAAAGGATCTCTATGGCTAGATTGAGCAAGGGGATTTCGCATTCAATCGGTAAAAGTGACTCCACACCATGAACTAACTAGAATGGTGAGAACTTGGTGGCAGTCTTAACTGTTGTTCGATATGCCCACAAAGCCGAATATAACATGATATGCCAATGGGTCTTGCTTTGTTGGATGGTACATTGGAGAATGGTCTCCAAAGACTTATTTACTGCTTCAACTTGACCATTCGCTTGAGGATTGTAGGAAGCTGAGTGTTCCTGACGAAACCCAATCTTGAGAGAGAAATCCTCCATCATCTTGTTCTGAAAGTGACTGCCATGGTTAGTGACAATCTCTTTTGGGATACCGAGCCGAGTGATAATCTGGTTGAACACGAAATGGGTGGCAGTAGCATCGTCGACTTTTACAGTAGGCATGGCCTCAGCCCATTTGGAAAAATAATCCACGGCCGCGATAATATGGTGATGCCCCCCAGCCGAAGTTGGTTTGTAATCCATGAAATCTACCCCCCACTTGGTGAAGGGACTGACAGTGACAACCGAATGGATGGGTGTTGGATGCGAGTGTATGTTCCGAGAAAACACCTAGCAAGGGTGACATCTCTTCACAGCATTAATACAATCTCTAAAGATAGTAGGCAAAAAATAACCAGCTCGCATGATATGCTGGGCTGTAGCAAGCCCGGATAAGTGACCGCCACACGCCCCCGCATGGCAATCATTAAGTACCCATTCTGCTTCTTTGTGAGTCAAGCAACGACGGAGAATGGAATCCTTTCCTCGATGATACAAAGTGTCACCGATGATAGTATAATCTTTAGCATGATGTCTCACACGTCCTTGCTCATCTCGTGAATAATGCATAGGAAACTTCAAAGTTTGGAGATATACAATGACATCCCCATACCAAGGGTCCTCGGTCGAGATAAGAAATAAGTGTTCATCCACAAAGGAATCCTAATGAATAAAATCCTCGTCAAGCCGTGGAAGGTCTGACATAAGCTCAGTGAACACCAATGATTTCACCGATAAGGCGTCGTGATAGCATTAACTGAAATGGATTGATGTGATCTACAATGGTGGTTGTTCGAAGAAAAATGTAATGTCGTAACCGTTGGAATGCGTGGACAGTCGCAAGTGCCAGCTTTTCTATGTGAGTATATCTTAGTTCAGCATCTACTAAATTTTGACTGAGATAATAGATAACATGCTCAACGAATGCATCATCTACCTGAACCAAGACCATGCCAATAGTCTCTTGAGATGCGGCCACATAAAGAATTAAATCTTGTGTAAAGTCCGGCGGACTAAGCACAGGTGCCGATACCAAATCTTTCTTAAGGGCATCGAAATACTGCTGGGCTCACTCATCGCAGATAAAAGGTCTGTCTCTCTTCAATAGGTGTGTGAAACCTTTAGTAATACTAGCATAGTTAGCTATAAACCGACGCGGAAAAGTAGCTCTCGCTTGGAGGCTCTGAAGTTGTAACAGATTACGTGGAGGAGGAAACTGAAGTTGCAACAGATTACATGGAGGAGGCAACTAAAGTATTGCCTCAAATTTGAGAGGATCGACTCTAATATCCTCCCTTGAAACTATGAATCCTAGAAGGTGACCAGTCCTAACAACAAAGATGCATTTGTTTGGATTCAATTGAATTTTGTAGTGGATACATCATTCGAGAATCATATGGAGGTGCTTGGGGTGGTCCACTCTCTTGCGAGAATGGCCAACAAGATCATCCAAGAAAACTTCCATAATCATCTTAAGATCATGAAAGGCATAGGTCATGGCTCACTGAGAAGTAGCTCCGGAGTTTTTAAGGCCGAAGGGCATTTTTCGGTACGCAAATGTTCCTCATGGACAAATAAATGTCATCTTATGTTGGTCCATGGGTTTGATTTGAATCTGATTATAATCTGAGAATCCGCCCATGAATGAAAAAATCTCACTCCCGGCACAAGCATCGAATATTTGATCAATGAATGGCATGGGGAAGTTGTCTTTCGGACATGCATGGTTCAAATCTATGAAATCAGTGCATACACGGATCGTTCCCTGCTTCTTATCCACAGGAACATGATTTGACACCCATTCGGTAAGAGGAATGGGGTAGATGAAACCAACTTTGAGTAGTTTCTCCACCTCTTCTTTAATAGCAGCTGCCTTCCTAGGGTTCACAGCAGGTAAGCATTGTCGAACCGATTTAGCATTAGGATACATTCTAATCTCGCATTCAATAATGCGGGGGTCTATTCCTGGCATATCCTCGTATGACCAGGTGAAAGCTTCCCGAAGTTCTGTAAACAAGTCAGTATAAATAGAAATCTCCTCAGGAGTGCAATCGGCACTGATGTAAACATTCTCCACCTTTCCAGGAATGTGAGAGATGTTAATTGAAATGGTTGGGAAAATATTGGCCATATTCCCCTCCATAAAAACATCATGCGACTCCAAAAGCGCCACAGGGTTACCAATCATATCAGCTAGAGTCATCCTAAACTCTTCTTGCTCAACGAGCTCGAGGTTGGGAAGGAAATAAGAGCGATAGTGCATATCTTCCCAAGGCCTCTCACTACCACACATGGCCTCGAGGATGGCTTCATCATATGGTGAAGTATCATCAAGGCAATCGTGGGAACAAGATGAGTTGGCTGCCCAAAATGGCAGCATAACGGGATCTTCTTCAACTGTCTGGGAAGAAGAGAGATCCATATCTGCAGTGGTTTGCTGGATATGATCGTAAGTGAGCTCCACTACAGATAAAGGTATAGACATCCCGACATGTGCAATGTCTCTAGACGTGAAATTTGTGGATGGTAAAATCCACGGATCATCTAAATAGGAGGTTCGAAATAACATATTATTCGAAGGAGGAGGTGCATTGTCAGTAATGGTTCCAATAAAATTCACAAGTGCAGAAAGATTATAAGTTCCCATCAATGAGGGGTACATTCCAACACCTATGTTCCTAATTGCCGGCTGAGAATCAGAAACTTGCGAGACTACTGATGATGTGGATGCTGTGGAAGGAGTGCCAACATAATCCAACTGATCGATCGTCACAATCTTTCCTTCATGGGGAAAGAAGATAACTCTAAATACAGTAGGCGCGACAGCCTTCATAGCATACATCCAGTCCCAGTAAAAGGTTATAGTCAATGGGCGCATCAACCATTTCGACTTCAATAGGCACAGACTTACCTCCCAAGGAGACAACAAGGGAAGGGATAATTCCATGCAGCATAAAAGATCTACCGTCGAATGCAGTGAGTGTAGTTCTAGACGTGAGTAGAGGAGGAGAACCAAGAGCTTTCCAACAAGCTAACGACATTACTGACGTGGAGGCACCTTCATCAACCATAGTACGTTTGATGAAGCTCTTAAGGAAAACCACCTGGATTTGAATAGCCACGTATTAAGGTAAGCGAGGCTGGACATCAATAGTATCGAACTTGATAACACTAGGATTTCCCCCATCCTGAACTCCTAACGCACTCAAAAGGGCATGCTTCTGAGAAGGACAGGTTTGCAAAACCTCAAGAGCCAACATGGCACACGGAGTTTGGCCCAAATCTTCTACGATGGAGTAGTTATGGGTGGCTCGAGCATTAGGATTATGCATGGAACACTTGAGAACACCTTTTGGTATCCGTGAAATAATAGAGGGCTTCTCGATATGCAAGGAATTGTCAGGAGGAGGGGGAGGCTCACTCCCCAAATTGGGTTGTGGTGCACCATAATCGCATTGACGAGTAGCAACACAAACCTCTGACTGAACCATATTCACACATCCATAACCACTAGTGTTGGAAGAAGACGTTGTTATTTCATTAGTACCATAACCAGTGGTGGGAGCATGCAAAGCCATGTTTTGATGATGAGGAAGGGGATCCTTCAACACAGTTGGGCTCTGTGCCAAAGGCTTCAATGATTCTTCAATTCGAGGACATAAGTGAGAAAGATGATCCTCCCCACAAAGCTTACAAGGGAATTTCACCTTACGCCTAGGTTTACGATCCTCGCCAGCATTACCGCCTTCCCGAGGAGGGTTGGCATTCTCTTTATGAGGAGTATTACGATTGTTATTGTTATTGGTTCCATTATTTCCACCCCTACGATTATTTCTCTCGTTTTTCTTACCACCAGGTTGCTGGTTACCCAATAGTTTCATTGATTTCACATTGTGTACATCAGACAACAGAGTTGAAGTGGACAAGGTGTGAACCTGTCTGGGAGCAGACTGGTTTAACGAAAATTTCCGCATTTGATTAGCTACCAAGTCTACAGGGCGAGTGCATGCATACCCCACGATGCCATCGGCATGTGGTCCAGGAACTGACGTAGGTTCATGCCTTGTTCTCAGTGCATCAAGAATAACGTCATACAAAATGCCAGACTGAGAATAAAGTAGATCTAACTGCTGGACTTTCAAGATAGCTTGTTCCTCAGTCACAATGATGGACATCAAAACATCCTTAGTAATGTATGGAAGTAAAGACTTAAGGAACCATTCCAACAGGAACTCTGGAGGAATGTTGGCTTTCACTAATCTCTTCCGCCGATGCCACTCTTGAACGTGGTCAGAAATATGTGTGGCCTTATTATGATGGAAGGTGGACAACTACTCAGTAACAGTATCATAACGAACCGGCAGCTGAAAATGGTCTAAGAAAACCAAAGCAATCTGGTTGAATCCCCATCCGGTGTGTTCGGTGTGTCACCGCCTTTCCCCTCAAACTTCAGAATGTCTGAAGGGAGCTTGGTAGGGACCGAGGGCCAAGTAGGGTCGTGACACACCAGATCATTCATGAGCTTTGAAAGATCCAAGAGATTCAAGCGTGCAAGTAACGGGAGCTGTGGTTGGAAAGTGGGATTATAAGCTCCCATAGAAGGTTGGTTAAACGGAACTCTGTTATAAGATGGACCAAAAGCTTGACCATGAGGACTAAACTGCTGATGATAAGGACTAGACGAACCTTAAGCTTTCCCATGGCCATAGGATTGATAGCCTCCTCCTTCCTAACCCATTTGAGAGTAACCAGGTATATGCATGTTTTGAGCACCATATTGGGGTGGTGGGTGATACTGGTGGCCAGCACCGACTGTGTTGTAGTAAGGGTTGCCACCATGAGTATGGGGCATGTATGTACTATTCATAGCGGGAACCATGTTGTAATGAACATAATGGTATGGTATGTTCCCACCCCCAGCATTAGGACTAGCTTGAGCAGTCATGTGGTGGCCAAAAGCATGAGAAGTATTCCGAGCTCCAATATGGGTGTGACCAGTAGCAGGGTTGGTGGTGTGATGTCCATGTGGATAGGAAATATTTCCACCTACTACATTATCATTACTAGTGGTGACAATGGACGTAAAAGTATGCGGTATGTGTCCACCCCCATGGTTTGGAGGAACGGTATCATGTGCAAAAGTAGTCCTGGGTTGACGAGTAGCGGCACGTGTAATAGGTTCTAGAAAATGAGTCGTATTCCGAACAACATTCCGGCTAGGCTGGGTATTCCTAGGAGGTGGTCACGTTCCAACATTAGCATGGTTAGGAATATGATCAGTCCCCATACTATGTGTGTGGGTGGACAACGTAGTTCCCCCAGCAAGGGTAGTGCCCCAGTGGGTATAGTATGGCTAACACTTTGACTAGTGCCAGCATGAGTACCAACTGTAGTGGAAGGTTGGACAGTACTATGACTAGGAATACTAAAAGAGAGTGCGGTAGGGTTGATTGTAGGTCCAGTATCATCATGAGTCTCAGTCCTCCCGTATCTATAATCATGTGGAAACAAAGGAATGAAAGGCTCATACTGTTCTTCCTCCTTGGGTAAGTCGGACATCCAGTAAAGATAGTTATCCAAATTCAAAGGATCAAATGAATCCTGGTCAAGTGGATTAGGCCAAATAGAACCAGGTTGAGTATTAGGTGGATGACCTCCTCAATCCTCACAAGGAGTATGGGGATGGGAAGTATGTTCAACTCTACCTAAAGGAGTAGAAGGATCTTTCCCAATATCGGGATGTGAAGCCATGTAGTCTTCAAGGTAAGTCATGTAAGAATCTGAAGACTCAGAGGGAGCCCTCCGACGTCCTCTAGCAATACGGCGTGTAACCTTGAGTGGCTTTAAACCTGCCAAACGATGGGATCAACGGAGAGTAGGGCTCCGTGCCATGATATCTCCGGAGAGAGACACAATGTCCCCTAAATGCCAACTATCGATCAAAAACAGTAAATCAAAAGCACATACCTAGAGGAACTACAGCCAAGAGCAGACAAACAGAGTGGCTAAATGAGCTCCCGACACTAGAGCTAGTATGTCTCTCCTAGGAGAGGCTTGAGACTCCCAAACCATAGCCGGAGGTAACAGAATTAGTTATAGAGACACCCGGGCTTCACTGTGTCGATAGGGTCAATTCCACTGCACGAACACAACTGTGTTGTCCAATCCCTATCTGACTGAGGACACAAACAGCATAACCATTGCAAGTACCCTGTGCAGTACCTAGGTAAGGAAACTATTTTTACCACAATATAACCAATGCTCAGGGGGACAGTTGCAGGTGGGACACGTCGTATGGGAAGGGTAGCTAAGCCCGAAGCACAAGAGGATGAACTTTCGATACCCCTAGATACGAACAAATCCTAGATATATCTCGCACATTCAGCCAGTATCAGAGGGATATCTCCTCAACCAACCTCCCATGACCTTGTGCTTAACTCTGGATTGAGTAGAGCTTCCTGAGAACACCAATCTATACTATGGATTCCTCCACTCCCTGTTCAGACACCTAATGTTTCGTCTAGTAGTCTTGGATTGTTAACTCACAATGATCTATTCCAAGACTCTAAACCTATGCTAGTTGGTGTACCCTATAAATAAAATCAGTCTAATCAATTTTATGATTAAGCGTTAATTTTAGTGGCTATGATTACTCAAGGGATATGATCGTGAAACTAGTGATGTGTAGACTCAACAGTATGCAACATCGTCCAATCGTAGACTCATCTATCTAATAAAACAATGTCACTAATATGCAAAATCAACCAACAATTCCGAAATAAAGATGCAATCTTTTATCTTTTCAATGCATAAGCAGAACCTAAAATGAAGGCAACAAGCACTCAATGCAAGATGCAGTACATGGAAATAAAATATTTTTGTATTTTCACTTATAAACAAGAAGGAAAATGGAAAAAACTAAATGAATATTTTTTTATTTTTTCAATATAAATGGAATGAAAAAATGCAAGCAAAATCTTACTATCCACTCACTGAAGTGTCAAGAAGATCACTAAGACAACCCAGCAGATCTTAAACAACAAGACTCAGCCAAAGGAATGAGCTCAAAAGGAATAAACCAAGAGGCTAAAACCAAAGATTGGTAAAAAACCAAGAAGGCTCAACCAAGAGGAACGAAGAGATCTGGTCACAACCAAGGCATGAAACAGTCAAGAAAGAGGCCAACAAAGACTCAGGAACCAACCAAACTCACCCAGCAACAACAAATAGCCATAAAACAACAAAAGCCATAGTTACACGCTACTATCGAAGGAAATCCTCTGGGTACCTGCAAGCAGTAGAGTAAACAGAGGCGGGTAGACGCGGGAAGAACTAAGCTAGCCCGCGACTGAGGAAAGGCAAATGGGCAAACAAAGAGTACAGAGGCTCAGAAAAACAAAGTTTTCTATAGTGTATCTTAATGGCCAATCAGTGACATAGAGCTTCGATAAACAACAACTCTAATTATGTACTAATGCTCAATCAATTTCCCAAACATGGATGTTTTCTCCAGTGGAGTCGCCATTTCTGTATTGGAGAAAACTCACTATGGCTTGGGAATACCACAAGAGACAGATGACTACTAGAAATCTACTCAATTCTCAAAGCAATGCTATTATAAATGACAATGTTAAGATAATGGAGAAATGTAACCAACCTCGATCCAACATTTGATGTAGATACCCGTTGGAGCTTTCAATCCACACACTTGTAATCTGCAAATTAGTCTTGACAGCGAATATCCAACAAGTACATATAATATATAATTGACATTAACATTATCAATAACAATGGTCCATAATATCATAAGCAAATGTAACCCAATGTATAATAAATGACATTCACACCATGAATGGACGAGAATATGAGTTTTTCTATTAATGAACAAGAAGGAGTACAAAGTGATACGACCTCTTGCCGGCAACCAATCTGAACCAAGATCTAGATCAATCCACTTGTGCCTCCATGACTTCTATCCTCCATGAATGGAAAACTCAAACTAGAAGGAGCTTGGAAGGTGAACATAAGGGGTTCACAACTACAAGAATCAATGAGTGCAGACTCAAGATAGGGAAAAAATCCACTAGAGTTCCTTTACTATTCTCTTCTTCTTCCCATCCATAAGCCATATGTGCTCAATATATACTCCTCTCAAAGGTAGGTGAAAGGACTCATCGAGACATTACTCGGGTAGATGGAGAGCCAAATGTCACCCAATGACCGCTTTTTGGGAGTAAAAAGTGATAAAATAGTGGTTTTTACAATTTTACTTGATACCCATGGGCTATAGGGATGCAACTCGTGGGTATGCATGCTATAGTGATGCAACATTCAGGTAGGAATAAAAATAGGGAAAAATTGTATCAGTGAAGGATAAAAATGGATCTGAGTCACTGAAATGGATCCTATAGGCCAAAGAATGGTGATGCTCATAGGGTGGAATTATTCTGTGTAACACTACTGCATATGAAGGACATGGTGAAAATATTTTCATTGATTGAAAAGCTAGAGAGAATTTGTGAAGGCTGTATTTTTGGAAAACAACACAGAGAGACTTTTCCAGTTGGAAAGTCATATAGAGCTCCCACAACATTTTAAATTGTGCACTCTAATATTTGTGGATCGATGCAAACACCGTCCATGGGAGGATGCACTTATCTTTTGACATTTATTGATGATTTCTAAAGCATAAATCTAATGCATTTGGTTGTTTTCAGTAGTTCAAGGCACTTGTCGAGAAGCATAGTGGTTACAACATCAAGATATTAAGAACAGATAGATGTGGTGAGTATGTTTCAAATGATTTCTTAAACTTTTGTAAAAATCATGGCATACAGAATCAATTCACTGTGAGGTGTACGCCGCAGCAGAATGGTATCGCAAAGAGAAAAAATAGAACCATTATGGAGATGGCGCACAGTATGTTGGCACCCATGCATCTGCCAAATGAATGTTGGGCTGAAGCAGTGGCAACTGCTGTATACATCATGAATCAATGTCCGACAAAGTGCATGAAGAACAAAGTTCCATAGGAAGCATGAACAGGTATGAAACATAGTGTTTCACATTTAAAAGTTTTTGGTTGTGTAGCATACGCACATGTTCTAGATGAGTTGAGAAGAAAATTAAATAATAAAGGATAGAAATGTATTTTTATTGGTTATTCTGAAGACACAAAGGCATACAAGTTATATAACCCTGTCACAAGAAAATTTATTATTAATCGAGATGTTTAGTTTGTAGAAAATGAAGCATGGGATGGAATGGTAGAGAGGAATGTCAAAATCATGTCACATGTTGAACATGATGAGATCGCAGAAGATGTGGTTGACACTCCGCATGTGAATCAGAACTGTACAGCTCTGTCTACTCCGAGGACTGCACAGCATGTCCCAGCACAAAGAAATACGACACAAGTCGCAGCTCAAGCAACTTCGACAAGCACACCAAGTACACAGGAAAATCCATCAAGCAGTTCGCATAGTCAGACACCAGCAACTCCGACAAATACAAGAACTATGCGTGAGATATATGAGTCTGGTACACCTAATTCATTCTCTATTTTTGCATTACTTTCTCAAGTTAATGATCCTCTAACTTTTGAAGAAGCTGTAGAAGATCAAGTTTGGGCACAAGCCATGGATGAAGAAATAGAATGCATTGAGAAGAATCAAACATGGGAATTAGTTTATGTTCCTAAGGCCAAGGATGTGATAAGCATGAAATGGATTATAAGACCAAGCAAGATGCTGATGGAAATGTGCAGAAGCATAAGACAAGATTGGTAGCAAGAGGGTTCACTCAACAACCTGGCATAGAATTCAACTAAACCATTGCACCTGTAGCAAGAATGGATAGTATCAGAACAGTTTTGGCCATCGTAGCACAAAAGAAATGGTCTATTTATCAAATGGATGTTAAGTTTGCATTTCTAAATGGTTATTTGGAAGAAGAAGTATATGTGGAGCATCCACGAGGCTATGAAGTTCCAGGACAAGCACACAAATTTTACAAACTGAAAAAGGCTCTTTATGGTTTTAAGCAGGCTCCCAGAGCTTGTTACAGTCGCATTGACTCATACCTCAATCGGAATGGATTTCACAGAAGTGAATGTGAGCGAACACTGTACACAAAAGTCAACAATCAAGGTAATAAGCTAATTGTTTGCCTGTATGTAGATGATTTAATATTTACTGGTGATTTTGGCATAGAATAATTTAGAACAGTAATGGAAAGTGAATTTGAAATGACTAATTTGGGGCTTATGAAGTATTTTATGGGAATTGAAGTCCGACAGACTGAAAATGGGATATTTATATCTCAGTCAAAATATGCAAGTCATGTCTTGAACAGATTTAAGATGTTAAATTGCAAGACAGCTCTAACACCAGTGATAACAGGTTTGAAATTGAGCAAGGATGATGATGGATCCAATATAGATCCTACGTTGTTTAAAAGGATTGTTGGTAGCCTTATGTATCTTACAGCAACAAGGCCAGATATCCTGTATGGAGTCAGCTTAATCTCAAGATTCATGGAGTCGCCAAAAAAATCTCATTGGAAAGCAAGTAAAAGAATTCTGAGGTATGTAAGTGGAACAAAAGACTTTGGTATTTTGTATTCAACCTCAGAAAATTTCAAACTCATTGGATATAGTGATAGCGATAATGGAGGCAACATAGATGAGAGAAAAAGCACATCTGGGAATACATTTCATGTAGGAACAGGTGTTGTATCATGGGCTTCAAAAAAAATCCCATAGTAACTCTTTCTTCAGCAGGAGCAAAGTATGTCGTAGCTACAAGCGTTGCATGTCAAGCAGTTTGGATGCGCAGGATGTTAAGTGATTTGTCATAGAACCAACAAGAACCCACAATTATTTACTAGGACAACAATTCAGCTATCGCATTGTCAAAGAATCATGTGTACCACAAGAGAACCAAGCACATCGACACAAGGTATAATTTTATCAGAGAATTGATAAACAAGAAGGAAATCTATTTAGAATTTTGTAGGTCTGAAGATCAGGTAGCAAACATCTTTACCAAACCATTGGCAAGGGACACATCTCAATATCTGTGAAGTTGTTTGGGAGTGACGAGTTCTGCGTAGTGAACTTCGTCATTCACAGAGCATGTTTCAGCTCTGAAATATTTTGTAAATTTTTATTTTTGTTTAAAGATCCCCATCCGCTCATAATTAAGGGGGAGTGTTGGAAATATTGTATTTATGAGATGATAGCATATCTGATATGCGTCAGCTCTGTCAGACTCCTAGTTGGTCAGATTTTCAGTAAGTAATGTCAGACAGTCAATCAGTTTGCACCCAATCCAATTCACGGTAAGTTAGTATTTAAGTAGCCACGTTTGTATTTCTCCGGCACAGAAATTCTTAGGTAGAAATTTATTATAGTCTTTAATGTAACCCTGTAGCTTCCAAGTGAAGCGATCCCAAGTTTATGTATAAATGAAATTCACTCATAGAGATAGAGATAGAGATGTATGTGAGGGAAGAAGAGTGAAAGGAGGAGAAACTCATCCGTGAAATGTATGAAGAGCCCAAGCTCTGTAAAATTGTGAAAGATTGAAGTAAAACTCATCTCTCTGTAAGTACGGCAAAGTTACTCTGTTTTACAGTGGTAATATATATAAGTCTTTAGTTTTATGTATTCATTCTCAAGAATGTTGGTTTATGCATCCTGCACATCTACTTCATATTGACCTGTGTAAATGTTGTTTGCATTTACGGTGTGTAAATAAAATCAAGATTCCAAGTATTTCATGGTGGTAAATGTCCTGGGTTAACCCGTGCAGTAACTTCTACATATGTTTCAGTTCTTATGTTTTAGCAAGAAATATCTTTATACAAAGTTTGTTTAAGATTGGGTTATGCGCAACTAAATAGGTATGCAAAGTTAACTTGTGCGCAATTAAAATTCGTAATGTTAAAAGAAGTTTGCAAAGGTAAATTTGTGTGAAGTACGAAGTTCATGCAAAGTAAAGTATTCCGTGGAGTTAGAGAATTGCATTTATGGGAATTTCACTTGCGCAGTACAAAGTCAAAATGCGTAGGTAATTTCTACGTAGTTAATTTGTGAAGAAAAAGTGTTCAAAAAATAATTAGAGCAAAGTATTTTCTAAGTGAAACAAAGCTCTAAAGCAAAGCAAAGAAAATTATTCATTTATTGCGCAGGTCAAATCTTTGGACTGTGTGGTGTGTTTTCCCTTGACAATCACACCAAGAAGGCACTTTTCATTTCCTCTAAGCGGTTACAAAGTTAGGGTAATAACAAAACTAGGAGGCACTTAGTAGATAAAACCCTGTATTAATATACAAATTATTTGATCTTTTTACTTCCAAAAGGTTGTTAAAAAGCTATCCAACCAATTTTTCATGTATGTACAATTTTGGAATAGAGGTCATAAAAGAATATTGATTCAAAGAACATAATACATAAATACACTCATAACGCATTGTCACGTATTCCAAAAAATTTAAACTTGGCATGTACTTCAACATCCCAATAATATAAACAACGTGGCAGTAAATCCAAAAAAATTCTTTCAATCTGGTGCATGTTAGACTGTGACTATCTTCCTGGAAGATTTGGGTTGTTTAATTGCCCCATTGGAAGTTAATAGTGGTAAAGCCAATTGGAAGTAAGCAAGCTTGAAAATAAAAAAAGTTTAGGATGGGGGAGACGCAACCAAATAATAACTCAATCTAAACAAATAAAATCCATATATCAGAGATTGAATTCTTTTGAAATACTTAGAGATAGTGGTCATGTATTTGAGATCCTGCAACATTCCATACTTGGAGAAAACCACCAAATCCATCAAGTTGAGAGACATGAGGCCAAGCCTCAATCCAGACATTGAACCTTCCAAAAGAACCAACACTATGATTATAGCAATGTAAATCTAGAACTGTATGCCGCAACATTCTTGCTCGATGACCATTTTCCCAAGCCTTGTTTAAAAAATCTAAAAAATAATATAAATATCTTTCAAATAAAGGAAGAAGGCTATCAAAGAACCACTCTATGCTGCAATTTATTCCACCTGTGACTCATAAATATATCTTTAGGTCTTTGAGAACTTTGAATAGGTGACAAAATACACCACGTGGATTGCATGCATTAAGTTTTCAAAAGCTACATGGTTTCCTTATTGTTGGGTGACACGCTTGAGAACAACTTATTGTTAGGTGATGGGACCTAGAGCCTTAAGTTTGGTGCATGATTGTCCTTTTCCCAAGACCTATCACATGTACAAGACCTATAACATGTAGATGGTTTAAATCAACACCCTGCCCCCTCCTCGACACCAAATTCCAAGGAGTATGTCAGCATTTATCTGTCAATCAAAATTCAGATAATAAATTTTTAAAATTTTGAATTAATAAATTAAATTTCTAAACATTAGAAAACTTTCTATTTTGTAAATATTAAAGTGTAGTATTGATATATTAATACAGACCTAGTGATTCTCGGAGATGCAACTCGACAATGTTGGCTATAAACAAAATTGGGGGCATTTTCTTATTACAACAACAACTCAGAGAAAATTGGCTATGGAAGTTGAACGTCTGAGTGGAGATGGCCTCAGGAATAAATATTATTATTGCACTACTATATTCATGTGAGAAAAGGGCAATGCTTCTTATTTAACTTTTGTTATTTATAAATAATAAAATAAGATTTGTGATTTAACATAGAAATAAGTTAAAAGCACATCATCCTATATCAATGCTATTTTTTAACAAGTGGCATGGGATGGCCATGTCCCTGTCGATATTTTCAAAGATTGAATTTGTAAAAAGACTGAATTTTTTATATTCTCGAAGATTGAATTTGTTATATTGTTTATGTATAATTTGGTAAGGTTTTTCGATGTATAGTTTTATATAAAAACATGAAAAGACTTTCACATATCATGTCAAAGTATTATGGTAAGTGCTTGTATTAGCCATCCAAAAAATGCAGCCACGGTTCCGTGCATGAGCATTAAACGTTCATGGATTGTTTAATTTCATGGGGAAGAGATGATTGAGCAATAGCCATAAAATGCAAACTAAATTCTTCCGAGGAATTTTCCAAATTGAAATACAATCTAGTATTTACCAAAACCTCCAAAGAAAAACTTAGAAGATGAAAATTGCAACAAAAGCAGACTCGAAAAGTTGATTCTTACACAATCCTTTCACTAACTCTAGACTCCGATCGAAACGAGACTTCCCATTGCCTAGAAAAGACACTCGAAGTCTTGTTTTTGTTCCTTTCCTGACAAAAATTGTTTCATTGGGTACCTCCTTTGCTAAAAATATTCAACGTAGGACATTGATTCATTTCATGTGATGCCATTGATTTTGCATGCTCAGCCATTGACATTGATGCTAAATGATGTAAGGCAGGTTAGTTAGACCTTTCTCACTTATCAGAATCACATAGCTTACACATATTCTCACAACTCGACAAGATGTAAACTGGAAATGCCAATAATTTGGATTCTATTACTTGTATTATTCACAAAATTGCATGTAAATTAATAATCAAGTTGGCCTCAGCCTGTTACAATCAATACACAGAAGTAATCTCATGATTTGGCTCGGTATCGCTGCTCTACTCTATATGTGCATTCCCTTCTTCTAATCCTTCAAACCGATTTTCTAATCTGCTCTGTTGTTGGTCCCAAGGTCGAACCTGTCTGGATTCCCTGAGGTGTCCTTACTTTGTCCGTTGAGCCATCAGTGATGTTGATGATCCTATAGCTTTTAGCATCCTCTGCACATGCTTGCACAACCTTCTCTTGTGGTGACACTCGGTCTGGTCCTAACCACCTTCTTAACTGTCATTAACCTCCTTAACTAACCACAACGGATGTAGGTATGTTTCCCCGACTTTTGCAGTTCTCGAAATCTATGCCTCTCGACCTTTGTGCCTCTCGACTTCACTACAGTTTTCATTCTTGTCGTTATCCACTTTTGATTGGTCTTCACTTAGACATGTCGACCATTCTTAACTTAGTCAGTCGTCAACTTAACCTTGTCGACTTCACTTATTCTCGACGACTTTCGTCCTCCCCACACTCTTCGCTTGTCCTTCTCCGCTTCTGTCAATGTCGCTATTCAACCTTTCGTCGACTTCCGAATCCATCAAATTTCACTTTTGGCAACCATACTTCAACAGCTTCTTGCTTGACTTCCTGGCCTCGACTACCAATATTCTCACACGAGTGATCATCGGCAATCCCCTTGGTTGACCTTCTTTTGTCGATCAACTTTGACTATTCTTCCTAGGCCCCAATGCCCCTGCATTAGTCTCCCCATGTGAAATATAACTTGACTTCTCCGTGATTCTTCTATATTCCTCCTCTTAAATCCATGTCGCCTCTTCCAGCTCACCGTTCTTCCATCAGACTAAGTATTCTTTCTTCTGTGAACTCCTTGTCTGTCCAACTTCACGCTCATCCATCATTTCGGTGATCTCTTCCTTCAGTCGATTTGGAATCTGTCGTATCCAGTCGATTTTCGACACTTCTACGTTGTTGCTCGTCGAACCTTCTACATACTTGTACATATCTGATACACTTAATGTAGGATAAATGTTCAACTCTTTCAGTAGCTCCAACACATAAGAAATGTCCAAAATATTCTTCATAATCTTACATGGTCCAATCATTTTCATCTTCAGTTTGTTGTATGTTCTTGTCTGGAACATTTCTTTCCTTAAGTGTGCATAGACTAAGTCTCCTTCGTTGAACGACTATAGCCTCTGCTTCCTATCGGCTCTTAACTTGTATGCCACATTACTCTTTTCGATCTATTGACATACCCTTTCATGTACTTCCTTCATGTGCTCTGCAAATATCTCTACATATGCACTCTTTCTAGTTTCTTTTGGTAATTCGACCAAATCCACCACAACATGTGGGATTCAACCTTGAACAATCTGGAATGGATTCATACCTTTTGACCTATTCATAGAATTGTTGTATGCGAATTCTGCTTGTGCTAACATGTTCTCCCAATGCTTGGGTTTGGTATTCGTCAAGCATATCAGAAGGTTTCCCAAACTTCTATTTACTACCTCCGTCTATCCATCATTCTATGGATGGTATGCCGAGCTAAAATGCAACTTTGTGTCCATATTCTTCAATAGGCTTGTCCATAAATGACCCATAAACTTGGTATATATGTCCAACATTATACTCTTCGGCAACCCATGTAATCTGACTATCTCCTTGAAAAATAATACAACAATGCTTGTGGCGTCACTCATCCTCCGACACAAAATAAAGTGTGCCATCTTCGAAAATATGTCGACTACCACAACGATTGAGTCGTTACCTTGCTATGTCTTCGGAAATCCTAGTACAAAATCCATGCTCAGTTTCTCCCATGTTACATTTGGCAATGGCAATGGTGCATATAGCCCCGTGTTCTGACTTCAACCTTTTTCCAACTGGAAAATTCTACATTATCGGACACACTTACTGACATCTGTCTCCATCCTTGACAAATAGTACTTCTCCTCGACATCTGTCTCCATCTTTGACAAATAGTACTTCGTCAGTCATCGAATTAACCTTGTCGACTCCACTTAGTCTCTGCAACTGTCTTGATCCCCATCCTTCTCGCTTGGCATTTTACACTTCCCTCGATGTTGCTATTCGACCTTTCGTAGACTTCGAACTCCATTGAATTTCTCTTCTATCGACAATACTTCGATAGCTTCTTGCTCGACTACCAGTATTCTCACACCAGTGGTCATCGGAAATCCCCCTTGTCCACCTTCTTTTGTCGAACAACTTTAACTATTCTTCCTAGGCCCCGGTGCCCCATGCATCACTAAACCTACTACTTCTATGGTGGACACTTTAAAGCCTTTAGGATTTTGGTGCATGATCCATTCCCTCGTTATTTTCTACCATCACCATGACAATCTAGAAAGAAATCAGCATTGGAAAATCATTGTCAACAAATTTATTTATTGGAAATTGTTGTGGAAGACAATATTGTGATTTGTGAAGATGAGTAAAAATGAACCTCAGCAAAGACACATTTGTCCAAATATAATATGTACAAATATTTGAAAAATAAAGTGTGAATATCATCATTATACAATTCTACTACCTATCTTAAAGAGTTAATCCATACCCGAGATGTGGCTTTCCTATATAGCATGACTACCATGCACAACATTCTTATTATGCACAAAAGTAACACATTGTTACATAGCACATGTCTACCATAAATAGTGTCATTGAGACTACCTTTATTTATTTTTTATGAAGAAAAAAGTCATGTTCATATATATGACAATGCACAAAATACAAACCCGGTTGTATCCTAGCCTTCAAGACACTTGGCATCCATGCATATAAGATAGACCACTGCGACAATAACCAACCATGCATGAAGGAGGCATGTGTAAGAGATTTGTCTAACAAACCACTGATGCACATGAGTCACGATGCAGAGATAGGTCCACATACATTGATATGCAAAAGCTTAAATGACTAGGGGAGCTCCAGGAATGAAATCCTATGTCTATTAGGATTTGTACAACATTGTGAATCTGAATCAACAATACTGTCTATTAGGATTTGTATGACATTGTTAATCTGAATCCGCAATGTGCTTAAGAACAAGTAAAGGATTATGCGAGAATGATGGAATGTGTTTACAATGATAAAAATGGATATGGATGTTTTAGTTTCATTAGAGGATACTCCATTCCCACAGTACTCATTCATTGATATTTATGTAGAGTCATGTCTAAATATTTTGGTTCATTTCTTTAGTATTTAAATCGACAATGGTATGAATGAGGGTCATGTTTTATGCATGTTGTTTGTATTCACTCTAAAAGGTCGGATCAAAAGTTGGTTCGATACATTTCCAGCCAGCTCTATTCACACTTGGAAGTAGTAGAATTTACTGGATACTCTTGTTCGGGCTTCCTATATTGATACCGTTGGTGAGAAGAAGTGAGACCTACTAACCAACATTAGCTACTACTATTGTAGGGATACTAACCAATATGCTACTACTGTGACTACTGTGGGTTGGGGGAAATCAAACATTCTAGACGCAAAGCCTCCCGTGTTCAGTTGGAACAGTTCTGGTGCTTGCTCCGTCTAAATGGAATTTCCTGAAAATGTCTATTAATTTAAAGGAATACACTGATTTGGAACATGCAATTCCACATTTGTGGTTATGATGAAGATTGGCGACAAAGGAACATGGAGGTTGCAGGCATCACAGGTAAAATGGCAAGGGAATTGACTAGTGAATGAAACCATTCCAGTCAACCGGGTATAGTGGTATTTATTCACATATACGAAATAAAAGCATCATTTCTTTCATTTATTCATAACATAATCTTTAATTCATATTTTTCAATCAATCGAGTATAATCATCATTTGCTTGTCAATCAACCATTTTTATTTTTATTCAGATAATAAAGCATAGCATATTTTTCAAGTTTATTTAAACTAGTCACTTCAAGTCTAGTCAATCAACTAAGTCAAAAGCAACCATTACAATTTATAAAAACTTTCAAAGTGTCTCTAGCTTAATTTTCATTTAAAACTCAGGAGTTAATGTTATATAATATATATATATTTTTTAAATCTCATATATCAATTTCATATTTTATAACATTAATATGTTTTCAAATATGAATTTCAATTTTAGAAATAAATTGTATTATTAATATAATATAAATACACATTACATGCAATTTAATTAGTTGATGCAAATTAACTTTATTGAGTGAACAAGGTTGTTTTACATATCATATTTATAATACTCCATGCATTTGTTTATTATTATAACTTTTTGTTTATTATTATAATTTTTTTGGGTGATAGTGTTTGCCATTATTTTCTTTTTTCACACTTTTTTTCATTGAAGTTTCAGTTGTGATAAAATAATCCAGGCCAAATTAAATTACAAATATTTATCTTGATATTTCTTAATAAAATAGTATTACTTCAAATGACTATTTTTACAAAAATTGTTCCTCATGTTTAAAATTATATATCTAAATAATACAGGTTATGTTATTTAATATAATAAATATTAAATTGAAAAGCTTAGATACATGACATCTATACAAAATTATTTTGATATTTTATCACTTTTAAAAAACCATTTTAATTATTTTTAAAATTATTTATTCTAATGAATACCATGTGCTATTTATTTTTATTTTTATATACTTAAAACATTAAAGTATTAAAGTGAATGTCAAATATATTCTGTTTTTTCCTAGTGAATCTAAAAGATTTATAGCTTACCATATTCCAACATGGTAAACCAATGGTCAATTATGGCCAAATTAAGTCCAACATAGTAAAAGATTGTCAACCAAAGTCAATCATGGTCTACCATGGTCTACCATAGTTAACTATGATCAACCAAAGTCTACCAAAGTTACCCATAAATGACCATTGTTAACCATGGTCAGCCATGCTCAACCATAATCAATTAGTCAAATAAAGTCTACTATAGTCAAACAAATTCAGCCATAGTCAACCATGATAAACGAAGGTCAACCAATGTCAACCATGGTAAACCATAGTAAACCATATTCCACCATGGTAAACCATGGTAAACCATATTCAACAAGGGTCAACCATGGTCAATCAGTAGTAAATTATGGCCAAACTAAGTCAACCATAGTTAGCCATGATCAACTGAAGTCAACCAAATTCAACTGTGGTTAACCATAGTCATTCATGGTCAATCATAGTCGACCATAATGAATTATTCCACCACATTAAAAAAAATTCAACCATAGTTATCCATGGTCAACCATAGTCAACTAATGTCAACCATATTCAATCAAAATCATCCATAATGAAACAAAGTCAACCATAGTCAAACATTTCCAACCAAATTCAACCAAAGTTAAAATTCAAATAAGGTGAACTAATAGTCAATTATGTCTAAACAAAATCAACCATAATCAACCATGGTCAACCATAGTCAATCGGTCCATGAAAATCAACCATAATCAAAGAAATTCAACCATAATCAACCAAAGTAAACAATTTTCAACCATAGTCAACCATAGTAAAAAATTGAACGAGGTTAACCAATAGTTAATATGGAAAAAAGGTCAACCACAATCAGTCATGGCTAGCGATAATATACCAAGGTCGAGTAGAGTCTTCCAAAGTCATTTATAGTCAACAAAAGTCAACCATAGTTAACCATGGTCAACCAAATTCACCCAAGTAAGCCAAAGTCAACCGCACGTGGTCTGCCATTGTCAACCAAACCTAACCATAGTAATTGATAGTCAACCATGGTCAACCAATTTTTAACCATAGTCGGCCATAGTCAACAATGGTAAATCATAGTAAGCCATGGTCAACTAATAGTCCGCCAATAATACACCATGGTCAACCAATAGTCAGCCAATAGTAAACCAATGGTAAACCATAACAAATGGTTAACCAATAGTCAATCATCGTCAACCAATAGTAAATCAATGTAAAACATAGCCAACCATGGTCAAGCAATGGTCAACCATAGTCAACCATGGTAAACCAATAGTCAACCAATGGTCAACCAATAATCAACCAAGGTAAACCAATGGTTGACATTGATTTGTCAACCCTCGTCAACCATTGCAATGGTTGACGTTGGTTTACAATTGGTTGACTATTGGTTCACTAAGGTTGTGGTTGACATTGTTTGACCAATGGTTGGTCATTCATTGATCATTGGTTAATTATTATCATTATTATTAATTAATATGGCTTGATAATTATTATAATAATAAAAACTCAACAATTCTTCACCACACTCGACCGTCAACTAGCAAGCCATATTAATAATTAATAATATGGCTTATATACGTAGACATATATCAACCATATTTAAATGTTTGTCCAAGGTTTATATATGCCCATCGACATGTATAAGCCATAATACTAATTATTAATATGGCTTGCTAGTGACATAATTAAAACATTAAAGAGACAATGTCAAAGATATCCTATTTTTTTCCGAGTGAATGTGAAGGATTTATAGCTTATTAAACATCAATAAAAAACATTTATACATATACAAAAAAAAATTTATTTGAATCTCTACTAATTGACCTGTTGTGCTAACTCACATCCTTTGAAGGCCAATATCTATTTACAAAATCTCAATTTACCAAAATGTAGGGACATTGCCACCTTGTGGCTCTTGTTAGACAAATGTAATGGAGTTGACATTCTTATCATTTTTTTAAATGCTTAACTTTTTAATATTTGTAATATTTTAATATTAAATAATATAGATTTTTTCAACTATCATCAATAAAAGACATACTAAACTAAAAATTGATTCTTTATATTTCTATTTTCTTCCAAATTTTGATTTTATTATTTTTAAAGAGACTATGATGCTTATTATTTTTAAAGGAACTATGATGCTCACAACCTTTAAACAGATTAATGATTGTTTTAAGTTTCATAAATGGACTGACCATAATGGCTAATTTCTTTACCTTGTGATTGATCATACAATTGCATTGATGTAAAATTGTTTAAGGTGTTATCTAATTAATAAGTGGGAAAGGGTTTAGTGGCGGTTGTGCCTCGCAAGATAAATTGTAGCAACAATTGCCATCCTAATAAATTAATTTTACTAAATGTTACACTCTGGAATCATGGCATGTACGTTGAGACCTATAATCTGCTCTTATTGCAGGACGAATGCATGAACATTCATTTGAATTATAGTGTTGTTATTACGGTGATGGTAGAGAGTGTGGTTTAAAATTCTATGAAACCTTGGGCCTAGCTCTTGTAGGTTAAAAGAAGTGTTTACTTAGGTTCTTCATTTACATTCAATTTCACTGCATGTTGAGAGAAAGCTACACGTTACCTTTTCGTGGTCTTCTTGTTACTGTTAACTTCACCTTCCAATGTAATAAAGAGTTGGTCAGTTTCATTCATCCCTCTATCAACAATCACTTCCCCGTTACTTTTAAATGTATTTTAAAATCAATTTAAAATATTCATTATTAACAAAAGGAAAAGTAAAACCGGAAATTTAAAATATAAATTCAGTTTAATAGAAGGATAACCGGTAGAGAATAAACAAAGCCTTAACACAGCCGGAGCAACATGACATCTAGATAACTAATTATTATTAATTAAATATATTTTTTTAATTATGATTAATAACATTAATCGGTTATCAAAATCAACAATTGAAAGATAAAACTTAAAGAATAAATAGTAACTCAATAAAATTAATAAAGAATAATAAAATTAATAAAGAATAATTGGTATTTCACTATAATATTGATAATATTTTTTAAGATAAAGTATAGGAAAAAAAATAAATGGTATGTTAACATATTTTTTAAAATTTTAAAATTTTATTAATTTACATCTTGAAGAATAATTTTTTTATTTGTTAGATTTGGGATTGCACTGGGTTTAGGTCACATCAATGAACTAAGGGTAATTGATATATGCTGAAGAATATAAAGTTATAGTATAAATGGTGTTTTTAGAATTATTTTCATTATTAAATAAATTTCGTCCACACCAATCAATACCTTAACTGAATGAACTAGTTGCAATTGACACATGTTAAAAGAATATAAAGTTTAGTATAAATGGTGTTTTTAGAATTATTTTTATTATCAAATAAATTTAAAGGTTGAATAATATAAATGGTGTTTTTGGAAATATTTTCATTATTAAATAAATTTAAAGGTTGAATATTGTTAAATAAGTTGAAAAATATGGTCATTAATTTTTTTTTAGAATGTTTGAGATTTAAAATCTTATTTTCATTATTAAGTAGTTAATTCAAATTTATGATTGAAATTTAAAATTATGTTTATAAATTTAGATTAATTATATAGATTATGTTAGATAAAGTTCAATACCTATATGGTATTTTTAGTGGTGAAATATTTTGAGATAGGGGTAAAAGGTATAGTTATAGGAAGAAAATATATATTAATTGGTTAACTATTCTAACATAAAAGTAAGCAATATTTTTACAATGGTAGAGGATGGTGTAATATTTTGTAATTATTATAGTTTCTAATAGGAAAACTGATTTGAATGATTTATTTAATTATGTAATGGCATATTTATGACTTTGCCTAAAGATAGAAATCATTATTAAAGCATTAAGCAAAGCAAAACAAAGATTACACTACAACATTCACGCATAAACCTTGGAGCCACACCTGCTATTATCTCATCATTTCACTATGAATCACTCACAATACAATATAGATATTCTAGAGCATCCAAAACCCTAATCCACCTAGATTAGTCAATAGACCCCTTCACATACATGCAGAGAATATAACACATACCCAACAATTAGTTTATAGATTCTTTCATAAGGTATTAATTTAGGAATTGATAGATATTGTAAAGAGATTGGTGGTACTTAATTTGACTAGTGACACTTAATTTGTAGCCTTTTTGTTGGTAAATGTCTTATTATATTGATTCATAAATGATATTTTAAATAAAGTTTAAAATTGTGAAAATTCATAATATATTAGTTTATATATTCTTTGGTAAGGTATTAATTTAGGAATTGATAGATATTGTAAAGAAATTAGTGGTACTTAATTTAACCAGTAACACTTAATTTGTAGCCTATTAATATTCATGAATCATATTGTTATAATACATCATTAACAATAATATCTCTAAAATACATGATTAGATATTATATCCTTGTGCAGAAGAGAAAACACAATTATCAAAGTCACTTCTTGTATTTTCTACACAGTGGGAGAGAACTACACAGTGGCAGAGAAGATATATATATATATATATATATATATATATATATATATATATATATATATATATATGGGGCCTTGATACTGGAGAAAAGGAGAACATTGTAGGTTAGCATTTGTAAGAGGCACCAAGTTCGACATTCTCTCCTGTATTCGTTCAAAAGCTCTTATTTTACGAACAAATATAAAAATTCTCAATGCAGAGAAACCAATAATACTAATTGATAGGTTTCAACTTTTCGTAAAACCTTATTACTGGATCAAATGACCTGCAGATTATAGATGACAGATAATCTGTGAAGAACTGACCATAAAAGAAGTGTTGGAATTAATTGCCAACCGCCACCTCTCCTCATCGTGATCATTCACCTCGAACTATGAGTTTGAGAGTCCACCTGGAGCGTGTGACCATTTCATGTATTCGATGTATGTATCTGGCAGTAGTTCGCATTGTAAATGAGCAGTTAATGCTCATGGAGCTTCTCGATGAAGGTGATTTGATAGACGTTCTCTTGAACTCTCGATCCTTCTAGAGGGTTCACGATGTATAAATCTTTTTATCAGTTAATACAATGGATATGGGTTCCGGGGCACTTTGGCCCTGTCGTGTATTCTGTTGTGAGCCGCTGTGTTTTTCCGTTGAATGTCAAAATACGAATTGTGTGTTGGCAGGAATGGAGTGCATCCGCTGTGCCTACTCCCACAATTGGTATCAGAGCTTGTAAGCTCGTATCTCCCTGCACATTGAGCCTCGGGTGAATACTCCTGTGGATATTTGATCGTGCAACGGATTAAAGAGCTATTTCCCAACCCTATGTGCCAGCGACCCTATTTGTGTAGAGACCGAAAGTTGAAGCGGGTGCCCAAGTCAATGTTTGTTGTTGGTTATGTCGTTCAAGGTTGGCTGCGACTTGGGTAAGAACCCGTGAGATGGAACCCGTGAGATGAAGCTGGAGAAGGGGTAGGATGCCGTGAAGACGGTGTTGGAGGAGATGCAGCTGATGACTAACGTGATGTGGAAATGCCTTCTATGGTCAAAGAGCGGATAAAGCAGAAAGAATTTGAAGTGTTTGTTGGTGGGCTTGATAAGGACGCCGATGAAGAGGGGAGGCTGACCGTAGTCAGTGTAGAGCCGTGAGATCTTGAAGTAGCGTGCCGCTTGCACGAAAGGGCGAGTGGTCGGTTGAAGGGTCGTAGCCCTGGTAAAAGTTGGGTGCCCCCATGTCCTTTAAGGACTCGTTTCGATAGTAAGAGAGTAACCCGCCAGTTGTAGTAGGAAAGGGCCAAATCCCATTGTGATTCCCATTCTGGTTCAAGGTGAAGGAGCCACTCGCACTGAAGAGCGATGTGCTGGAAGAATTTTTGTTGGTAACAGTGTGCCTCTGCCCTCCTTTGTTTGGGTGTTTGAATGCATTCTAAAGTTTGTAAGCCACCGCCGGTTGAGTATGGTCGCTCTCCCAATTCTCTCAGGCTTAATTTAAATTTTTTGTTTACATGTGGGCTTGTATTACTGAGCAGAGAAACTTCGAATGGGATTTTGTACCTTCTTTGTTGTGTTCAGTTATAGTTGTTGTCAAATTTCTGTAAGTGCCTACCACCACACAAAGAAGCAGCCGCCATTGGAGAGATCTGTCACTGCTGAGAGTATGCTCTTGTGGATAAGCTCGGTACTCGTTTAAGAGACCCCCACCGCCAGAAGTTGAATTTGTTGGGTCTTAGACTGTGGTTGAATTGTAGCTTCCCTGCTCAAAAGCAGAATTGGCCATCATAGTGTAGGGATGCCAAGAGGAGAACCGCCCTTCTGTTTTGCAACCTGGTGCATATTAATCAAGTCCTCTGTGCGTGGAAACTAATCGTGCATCATTGTTTTCCGTCATCGCTGTCTATTCTCTACATTGTATTCTGGGTTGCTACTGCATTTCGTGCTTGTAGCTAAGAAGCTGGTCGTTCCCACGCCCTTTGAAGGCTGGCCGTGACCTGGGTGAAGAGGAGAATCCGGGTGCCTTTTGAAACCCGGGCTGATGTAGAGTGGGGGTTGGCCGAGCAGAAAGAATTTTCAAGGAAACCCCAGTAATGCTCCATAAAGATGAAGATAATGGCTAGCAAAAAATAGTTGTGTATCCCACGGGCCTATGTGAGTGGCTGTGGATGAATCCTATTAATTCTGTAGCCTGAAATAGAGCAGAAGCTCAGAGTATTTTAGCTGCGTTTTATGACGGTGATTGAACATTCTTATGCATGTCACCTGTTAATGGTTGATGATTATATTGTCCAGAAGCAGAGTGCTCCCATCGTTAAGTGGACCGTTAAGTGGTTGTGAAACCTTGGTGAATCCCGCTTACTCTTGCGGATGAAAATTGTGCAGGCTGAAGCCTGGAGTTGAGTTGAGTTGAGTTGAGCAGAAGCTCAAAGTGGCTGGCTGGCAGCTGTTGCTGCGTATTTTGAAAAGACCTCAGTCTTGTATATTTTAAGGGGGAGACAAACCCGTTAGTTGAAGTTGTGAGTTTGTCTTTGATGTCTGTCACCCTGTTGTGGATGTCTGTCACCTTGTTGTGGTAGACAGTTTTTAGGGCACAAGGTTGTCCGTAAATCTGGAGAAGATCGTCCTGAGGGGGACTCAAGATCAAAAAAAGGTATGGAGTCTCTAGACTCAATGTTTGTTGAAGAATTTGATGAGATATTTGCAAACTGCACAGAAGTTGCAGCAGAAGAAAAACTGATACCTGTTGTAGGCATCCATGATGATGCTGAAAAATGTAACGCCTATGAGGCAGATTTAAAGTTGATTGCAGACTGGCTTGAAAAGCCTGCATATGTTGAGAGAAGCAACTCTGTTGACACTGCACTACAATGTGAAGATGGAATTGAGATTGAACCACAGTATGATGAAGAGAACTTCACTCCAGAAGAGCTAATTTTACTTGAGATGGAAATAAGGTTGATAAATAGTTTGCTCAGTGGCAATGTTAATTTGATGGGACATGAAGACTGGGTGAATGAAATTCCAATTGCTATTGCAATTGATGAAGAAGATGAGTTAAGATTTGTTCAGGAATGGCTTGAAAAGCCCATGCTTATTGAAGCCCCTGCAGCAGTTGAAGAGAATGCAACTATGGAGGTTGCAAGTACAGCTGTCCAAGCTGTTAGAGAGCAGAAAAGTGAAACATCTTCATCCTCTGATAACGATGATGACTACGGTGATCAGATAGAGCTCGAATTTCCACAGCAGGAAGAAGTACCAACACTGGATTCTGAGACTCGAAGACTAACAGTTGTCAACATAAACTGGAATCACATTAAGGCTGTTGATTTGCTAGTATGTATGAATTCTTTTCTTCCTAAAGGTGGTCAGATCTTGACAGTAGCAGTTTACCCATCAGAATTTGGATTGAAACGAATGGCAGAAGAAGCAGTGCGTGGTCCTGCTATCTTTGGAAGTGACGATGAATCCAGTGAAGATAGGCGAAAGCAGAAAGAATTTGAAATATTTATAAGTGGCCGTGTGCACTGCAGAAGCCTAGAACCCATGAGGAGGAGGAGGACCGAGAACTCGATCTCGAAGCCTCGCAATCTCAAAATGGCACCTCGCGTTGCCAAGAAAACCGCCTCAGGAATCCCTACTCCCAAGAAGGGGAAAGCAGGAGGTGCTAAGTCCAAGCAGACAACGCCAAAGGCCGAGCTAGTGCCAGCCGTTACTGTCGAAGCTGAAGAGCTGAAGCAGTCACCGCCTAGACCCAATGGAACGAAGGCAGTGCCTAACGCCGACATAGTAATGGAAGATGATGAAGATGAGTTAGAGAATGAAAAGCTACGTCAATATGAGAAGGACAGGCTCAGGTATTACTTTGCTGTTATTGAGTGTGACAGTTCTGCAACCTCGAGTTACCTTTACAAAGCATGTGATGGAGTGGATTTTGAGAGGACTTCAAATGTTCTAGACTTGCGTTTCATTCCAGATGATATGAAATTTGATCATCCTCCTCGAGGTGTTGCAACAGAGATTCCAACCAATTATCTAGCTCCAGATTATCACACCCGTGCATTGCAGCATAGTAAAGTCAATATAGCCTGGGATGATGACGAGCCTCTTCGTGTTAAGACTCTGCATCGCAAATTTGATCCAGACCAGCTAAATGAAATGGATTTTAAGGCATATTTGGCATCAGATGATGAAGTATCTGATGGTGATAATGACGGGGATGATGATGATGGCAGTCAAGAAAATGGAGAGGGAGGTGACAACAAGAAGAAAAGCATAAGGGAGATTTACATAGCCCTTCTCCTGAAGTCTAGGGATCCTTCAGAAGGCAGGAAGGATAAAGATGACAAAGACATGGAGATAACTTTCAACACTGGATTAGAGGACCTAAGTAAGCGTATTCTTGAAAAGAGCAAGAAAAATAATTCAGAGGAAACGGTTTGGGAGGCTTATTTGCGAAAAAGAAGTGAAAAGAGAAAAGCAAAGAAAAAACTTGCAGAGAGATCATCTGAAGATGAAACCAGTAATTCTTATGGAGAGTACGCCGATGGTGGAGAAAGGGATAATCAGTCTGACGATTTCTTTTTAGATGAGGAATCTTTGGATACTGGGAAGAAGACTGGGCTAACTGTTAACAGTTCCAACGTGAAGAAGGCTGTTAAAAAGGAGACAAAATTGAAACCTCTATCAACAAAAATGAAAAATGAAGAAAATGCTGGTTTATTTACTGTCTTAACTCTGTCTATCTGTGCAGGTGTTGATTGCAGTCCTAAAGCTGCAAGAGCTAAGGTATTGAAGCTGCCATGCAGCGTTAACAAGAAGAAGAAAGTCAAGATGAAATTCATAAAGACTCTTGCACATCATTGGTTCAAAGTTGTGCACCACTGGAAAATGAAAAAGACAATGACCTGGTGTTTCAATGAAGATAATGTTCAAAGAAATTTTGTAGTTTTTGTTGTTTCGAATTTGCTGTTACAATGTTGTTTGCCTTTGTAATTTGAAGTCTTGTTTTCGAAATGTTGATGCTAATGGAACCCACTATTCGATGATGATGTGATGAATTTCATGTTGCTTGCTGTTGAAGAATGTATGTGTTTGTTGAAAGGCTGTAGCCTTGTACTCGTTTTGTGATCCTCCGCCAATGATGAGTGGTTTGCTGAAGTCTGCCACCTGCGGAGAAGGAAGAGCGTAGAGTGTGCCTCCGCCTTCAATATTCAGTACGCAATTGAGAAAGCATCTGCAGCAGCAGATTTGCAGATCCGCCTTAAGACTCTCCAAGACATGAGAGCATTCTGATGATGAAGTTTCCAGCAGCAACATTGAAGAAATTTTTGAAGTGTTTCGTGTCTACTTGTAAAAAGCCTAGCTGAGACTTTAGACCAGCAGGCCATGACTTTTGTAAACTGTGTGTTCTAATGTGGCTGTTGAAATTAAGGGGGAGATTGTTGGAATTAATTGCCAACCGCCACCTCTCCTCATCTTGATCATTCACCTCGAACTATGAGTTTGAGAGTCCACCTGGAGCGTGTGACCATTTCATGTATTCGATGTATGTATCTGGCAGTAGTTCGCATTGTAAATGAGCAGTTAATGCTCATGGAGCTTCTCGGTGAAGGTGATTTGATAGACGTTCTCTTGAACTCTCGATCCTTCTAGAGGGTTCACGATGTATAAATCTTTTTATCAGTTAATACAATGGATATGGGTTCCGGAGCACTTTGGCCCTGTCGTGTATTCTGTTGTGAGCCGCTGTGTTTTTCCGTTGAATGTCAAAATACGAATTGTGTGTGGGCAGGAATGGAGTGCATCCGCTGTGCCTACTCCCACAAGAAGAACATAACAATAATACGGGTGTAATGAAACAAATTTATATTAGACAAGAAAAACAACATACATATAGGGTTTTTGTGTTCAGATTGTGTATATTATAATCCCGAGACATATTATAATTTATATGCATCTCTGTAAATTTAACCATGCAATCACCGCAGAAAAGAGAAAAAAGCAGTTAATATATAACTATACCATGATTTTAAAATTAAACGACTCTCACTAACAACAGATAAACCAGCAATATAAATCAATCAACAAACAAAGGAAGAATTTACGGGCAGGCCAACTGATCTATCTAAGCTAAATGTAGCAATTAAGTCATAATTAACAGACACAGTAATTTTATTCAGAATTGTAGAGCCCTGCGGCATAGAAGCCCCAGGCGGTCTTCGTCCTCCTTCACAGAATCCTCAGCGGCATAATCTGTACTCAACGCGTCCATAATCCTTCGAAAAACAGCGACCTCGCAGGGCAGAGTGAGAGGACCAACGAAGTCGAAACCATATTCATTCTCCGCCTCCTCTAACAGCATACGGAACAGAGGGTGATTAACTGATTCCGTTTTTATAACGAACCGTGTGCGATCCGGTCCGACGTAGACTGCAAAATACCCTTGTACCGGAGCCATGTCATCCCAGTCGCTGTCGGCCCAAGAACGGTAACTGCGCCGCTTAATGAGAAGCATCGCCGTGCACGAGGTCGTGAACGATCTGCTCCTGGGCACCACCAGACGAGGCCGACGCCATGTCTTCATAATCAAGCTCAGCAATCTGTTACTTTTCTCTTTGCCCTGCATGGGATTCGAAGCCACAACCTCAGACCAATTACAGAAAACCTAAAAACTGGTCGGCTCTAAACCTAGGAGTATCACAGAGCTCAACCTCTGTCATAAGCCATATAAACGTGCATATTGGTCCGTGGTCTTGTATCGTTGCTCATAACGATTCAAGTGATTTGTACAGCCTGGTCATAGTTATACAACCACAAAAACCCCGGCTCGCAATATCCTAACAGCAATACGAATGGTATCCTCACGTAAACGACCGGATAACCATTCCGCAGCAACAGAGAGGATCAGATATTAAGAAAAATATACGGACCGGCTACAGACATTGCTATTCACAATGATTTTATTAGAATGATCTGCCATTAAAGCCTATTTGTAGCTCTCACAGGTAATTAAAATAATGAAGAAAATCAAATCCTTGCACAGGATTCAATAGCGACATTTGAGGCAAGGCGTCTGTAATTTTTTTTTCTTTCCGATCATTCGTACCTCCTAGACAAAAAGCTTTTTGATATTGCTCTTATTAAACTTGTGGTTAATGTGTTGAATAATTTCCACCTCTGATTTGTGCCCTACCATGTGATGTGTAATCCACTATAACATTTAAATTCTAAAAGATCATGATGCTTAGAAGAAAGCTGTAAAGGTAGTTTCAAGCACACAGTTTTGGATCAGCTGTTATTAGACAGCAGATTTATTTTTCCCTCAACAAGTTTATCTGGTAATCAATTTTTTTTTCATTTATTTAATAAAATTTAAACCAGTAAAGCAGATTGATATTATTTATATAATTTTTTATTATTATATATCAGATTTATTTTAAATTTTTATTTATTAAATATTGAAAAATTGTAATTTTTAATTATGTAATTTTAAACTATATTATTTTTTATCATTAAAAAAATTTCACTTTAACAAATTCAATTTATCTAAATATTTTAACCAAATTTCAAATATAATTTTTATTTTTAATATTTAAATCAAATTGAATAAAAAGAAATGGTTATAATACCTTTCACCTCTTAATACAATGATGAAGGATTATCAATCTATAACTATTTTTTATAAGTTTTAAATTAATATTACTTATTCCATTTTTTATAATATATGTTGTTATAAGTTTTAAATTAATATTACTTATTCCATTTTTTATAATATATGTTGTTGATGATTTATGAAATCAGAACTTATATTTTTAATTATTTTAGGATTTTTAAATTAATATATCATATGTTTTTCAATAATTTTAAGATTTTTAAATTAATATAATGTATATTATATTTTATCATATATATATATATGATAATGTCTTATTGAAGCAAACCACTAATTATTTTCATCCACTTATTATTAACTTAAAGTTAGATAAGAATTTGTCTTATCATTAAAATATAACCTAAAATAAGATAAAAAGTAATATATGTTATAAGAATAATAATATTGTAAAATATATTAATATATCAAATTCAATTAAATCATGATTTTTTCTTAAATAAATAAAATAATCCAAATCCTTGTAATCTCCAAATTCACAAGATATTAAATTATTAGGATCCTTATCATTTTGTATCATATATAGGGTTTTCAATGAGGGTTATTGTAAATAATCACTATGTAAGTGTTTCAATGAGAGCTATTATCAATAACCATTAGGTAAGAATTAAGATAGCATGATTCATATCATTTTTATTAGTAAGTGCTTTCTTGAACCACAATCACTCCGTTGAATTTGATCATTTCACCTATTAAGTTATTTATATCATAGATTAAAATCTTTAAAAAAAATGTAATGTTTTGTTTATTTTTTTAAATATGTAAATCTTTATAATTTAATATCTTAAATGATTTACTTCGATAATCTCTTGCTATTTTAAACATAAAAAGCAATACTTTGAATGAATAAAAAACAAACATTGTACCTATTTTTATGTGAAAGCATTATGCTAAATACTTTAATTATTATCAAGATATCACGTGAAGATTGGAATGAATAAGCACCAAATCTTGCGCCTCCCGTAAGGCCAGGTTACAAGTAGATGATGGTCACTTAAAATGTGATAAGAAAACCCCTTAGCATATGCACTCTGAGCTTGGGTGCTATCATTTGTGTTTTTTTATATGTATTAGAAATCAAAGTTAATTGTAACCTACTCTATTTGATTTAAATATGTATTAAAATATTTAATAGGGTTCAAGAAATGATGTTGTATGATGGCTTATTGTTAGAGTCTTGTTGAGATTATTGAGAGATTACCAACGCACGATGGTCATCTTACTATCATATTAGAGGTCTTTAGATTCGTTCTCCCTTTCGATTGTTGTATATCATAATATGATGATTTCTCCCTTTCAATTGTTTTATATCATAATATGATGATTGTGTTTTTTTTTGTTATTTGTATTGTGAATGAATGAATTAAAATTATTAATGTATTTACTTTTTTATATTATGTAGATTGTTTTCTTATTTTTTAATAATTTATTAAGTAAGATTACTTCTTTTGGGATATTGAAATCTTTTTATTATAAAGTTCTATATAGTTGGATTAAGTATATAATATATGTAGTCATTATAGAGTATATGGACAATTAATTATTTTATTTAAGCAAAGCAAAATCTTCCTTTCTTCATTTGAAAAGAAATATATTATGGAAATCATTGAGAAATGAATAATAATATTGGATTAAAAAGAACGAAATAAAATTTATACATAACCAAATCATGAATACTAGTATATAATTGTTAAAGATAAAGTATATGTTTCTAGTTAAATATAATAGTTTTCTTATTGAATTTCTTTCTTATTAAAGTTATTTTATTTGTTAAAATTAACCAAAACTAATTTTTCTAGATATTCAAAAAAGAGTTTAATAAAATCTTATTAATGTTTTATAAATCTTGTAATTTGCACTTAACATTTTCATCTAGAATTGATGAATTGTACAATTGATAAAAGTTTATCTTTCACTACTAGAAATTGGGAGTTCACATTATCATGATATTTTTGTGCTCCCACCATGATTACTTTAACTTATTCAATCAATGCTTTACATTCATGAGTTGTGGAAGTAATAAAAACTTATTTTCATTATTTTAATGATTACTTTAACTTATTCAATCAATGGTTTGCAGACATGAGTTGTGGAAGTAATAAAAACTTATCTTCATTATTGAAAATTGGGAGTTCACATTATCACGATATTTTTTTGCTCTTATCATGATTATTTTAATTTCTTCAATCAATTTTGGTCTATATAATAAAGATACAAGACATTATTCAAGTTAAATTTTCATATTTCCAGTGTGTTATTTTTAAGTGTAATGAAACAAAGGATCCTTATATTTTCCCAAAACATTGAAACCAACTGTTTTCTTACCCGGATGTGTTGGATAGGGATTGGTGGTTTGTATTAAGACATGAACCTAGATCTAAACATATTTATGATAACAACTGTGCTATGATGCCAAGTGAGGAAGATAATGAGGATGATGGAAATATAGAGTAATATGTATATGCTTTATTTCACTATTTATAGTTTTGATATATAATTTTATTAATGTTATCCTTAATTCTTGAAACTGATTACAAGTGCATTTGTTAACAATTTGAGTTGGTAACATTCAATTTGATGTGAAATGTGTTTTTCTATCAAGACATTTGTGACTCTATGAAGTGATTGCATGTGACTGTCCATAGTTAGAGATGATCTTTCTTTCTTTCCATTTAATTCATTCTAGTGTAGTTTTTATCATGAAATTTATTGTATTATAATTAGAAGTGGATCAGAGTCAACTAATTAGATTGCAACTACTCCAATTTGAATAACAAGGTGGATTTCATGAATATATTGTACTTATCTAGACACTTATGCCTTGCATTAGTGAGGCATTTGAAGAATACGAGTAGATTTTAAATGAAATAACAAGGTGGACATGAACATATTATTGGAAATAATGTTTATATTGTGAAAAGGGAAACCATAAGCATTTAAATACTTTTCAATTCGTGGTTAATATTCAACTTATTTTTTAAAATTTTAAATGATACCTTGATTTGGAAAAACAACTTTTAGTTTGGTACATATCCATATACATTTATTGCTAATGACATTTTCCAAATTTTCAAATTGATTATTTATTCTAAATAAATGTGTGAGAAATATTTAAGTTGAGGCCAATCTCTTAAACTTTCCCTAACTATTCGTCTAACTATTATTCTAATGTGACCTTTATAGAAAACATCCCCAAGGAATGGAAACGCATCTATATTTGAATGCTATGTTTGTATGTTTCTAAATCAAAATGAATTAAACTACATGAAATATACGATAAAATAATTTTTTAATAATTAAAAAATACATATATAATGCTGGTGAGTTAATTGTGTTTAGCTTGAGTGGTTGATAGAAGAGTGTTATATTTCCCACCCCTTGAGTGGTTGATAGAAGAGTGTTATATTTCCCACCCCAGTTCAAATCTTTCTTATGTTCTTTGCGGGGGGATTGAGGTTAGAAAGGTACCATCAATCTCATTCTCATTGAAAAGTTTGGAAAAGTTAATTATACATGTACTTTTAAATTAATATATCATATATAGAATTTATAATAAAGAAACAATTATTTTTCCAAACTTCACTCGAAAATGAGGTAATTACATAAAATCACTCTACAAATACTTTAATAAACAAATGTAATTCATAATTTTTGATATCTTTGACGAGTGATAAATGTATAAAATATTTCATATAGCATCATTTGATGATGTCCTCATCAACACCTACACTTCCTACTTCCCCTTGCTTTATATGTTTTAAGGAAAAGCTTTATCTTTTACATCTTGAGCAATAAGGCTAAGATATATGAATACGTGTTGAAACCTATAACAGTGTTAAAGTGTTAAACTGAATGGTTGATTGGATTGATATCAATATTATTTTATCTTTATCAAGTTGTCGAGTCCATCGCCGCTTATGTACCAAGATCTAAATTCAATATTTTTTCATGTTTGAATTTTTTTAACATATCATGGAACTTGATTTTTTTTTTCAAAATGGTCATCTTACAATATTATAAAACAACATTATAAAATAATAATAACCAATTCTTAAATACAAATTTAATATTTATTTTTAATGTTTGAAATTTTTTATTGTTTTTGTTTAACATATAATTTTTTTTTTAAATAGTTATTTTACAAGATTATCAATATAACATTTAAAAAAATGTAACTCGATAATTTGATAATTGATCATTTTCTAGCTTCTTTTTAGTAAATATTAATAAAATGAACATAACAAATCTACACATTTATACTCTATTAATGATGTTTTAAAATACCCTATCTTTTTAGATTTTGATATCTTTGGAAAAAAATACCTTCTCATCCTTAAAACCATTTTTGGGTTTAACCACAAGAATATTAAAATCGAAAAATCCATTTTTTGACTTTAAGTACAAGATAATTAAAATCCAATATGTTTAGATCTAAAAATACATTGAATTTATAATTATTATTTTTAATTAAATATACACTTTTAATTTTTTTGTTTAGTTAAAAAATACAAAAAATAATTCTTACACAAATTATTTACAGGCCATTCAAATTTAATTTGAGATCATATTAAAAGTTTATTATTATTATAAAAGTAATCTTTAAATTATAAAAAATGAAAAAGGTAATTCTTACCAATTTTAATGTTGAAGTACAACACATTAAAATTTAATCCAAGGAATTAATGAAAATGTATAATTATCATCGAATAAGAAATTTCATGTTACATAATCAATACCATTGAAATGATAATCACAAAATTTTAATGTGTTTTATAAAAAAATAAATTAAAACTCGTTGTAATCAAATCATTTTGACCACATAAAATAAACATACCATCCTTATAATTTACATCACCTAAAAAAAATAAACATAGACATCATCATACTGTCATAAACATAAACATAATCATACCATCATAAACATACCATCGTCATCATTTTCACCATCTCACAAACATAAAACATAAGCATTATCAGTATACCACCATAAACATAAAAAAAAAAACATAAACATGAACATACCATCAAACATTACTTTACCATCATCTAACATATATATATAACATATTTAAATATCATCTAACGTAAAAATCTAATAATAACATCTAATGAAACAAAAGTTGCATTATATAACATGAATAACCATCACATACATCTTACAAACATAATATAACATAACCTAACATACACACCACCATCGAGATATAAATACACATCAACATGAAAAATGTGGTATATATGTATGAACAATAACATCAAACTGATGATACGTGCCTAATATATATCTCTAGTCCAATAACTGCTATAACATATCTGGTCGACTTCTAGAAACAAAGGAATATGTATCTCTCCCACTAGATATAGAGTAATTGGCACCTCAACTAGTAGATCCATAGCCATCGATATCTCCACTAACAAATCCAAAGTCATCAGTACCTCTGCCAAGAGAAAATCCATATTGGAGAGAAGCATAGATAGGTACACCAAGCTGACTACTATCCCCTCTAAGCATCATCTCTACAATAGAGGAAAGTGGAGCAACAAATGGTGGAAGGTCAAGCCGATCAATAGGATATGTTGGTTGGTTGACTAGGAGTAGAGGAGGAGATAAAGGAGTTGATGGAGGAGGAGGTGGAGGAGGATGATGTAGATGAGATGTCAAGGTTGATGGAGGAGGAGGTGGAAAAGTAGGAAGTTGATAAGATGTTGAAGTTGATCAAGGATGATGTCGAGGAGATGTCGAAGTTGATAGAGGAGGAGGTGGATGAGATGTTAGAGTTGATGGAAGAGGAGGTGGAGGAGGAGGTTGATGGTAATTCTTCCTAGTATTTATGCGAATGGATGCACTTTATATATGCTACATCAATTTCCTCATATCATGAGGAACAATCCTCCATATCTCTGTGAGGTCACATTATTGCACAATGTCATTCAATTGTACATGATGAACCCCCTGCTACACCATTAATAATTTCTATAACCTATCCTCCACATCCCGTGGGTACCTATAATCAGGTTTGTGTTAGAGGTTAGGATGTTAGGGTGGCAACTCTGGAACCTAGAGATCATGCATCTCCTCATCATCTTAAGTGGGAGTAGGTGACCCATCCCCATCGAATGTGCCAACGTCTGCAAAATATATAGTTTATATCGTTACAAAACAATTAGATAATTTAGACATTATTAATGACTCATAAATAAATGTTATTTTTTCATATTTCTTTTTAATAATAATTTTGATTTAAGTATTTCCTTATCATCATGTTTTTCCAAATTATTTTATTAAATAATATTTTAAATATTTTAGGGTGTTTAATTTATTTATGAATTCAAAAACATAATTTAAATATTTTCAAATTTAAATTTTACTAAAAATAAATTTATCATCAAAATAAATTATAAAATCCAAAATATAGAATACATAGACAACTCCTAATAAAACCATGTCACTTATAAAATAAATCAAAAGAACTTAAAATAAATTTTATAAAAAAATAGAATATAATATATATTAACTGCAATATTATATTAAAATGAGAATTAAAATATTATATGAAAATGTGACACAAGGTCTTATAATTACTATTAGTGAAACGAATTTTGGGTTTTAAGTGAAATAAATAAACTGATTATAAAAATAATATATAAGGTAAATAAATAAGATGTGTCCATATATAAATAAATATAAAAAAATAATAAGTTGAAGTGACTACATTTATATAAAAACGGGTTAAAATTATGTCTGAAAATTGTTATTTTTACAATTTTGTAATTTTAGTAATGGTATTTGTTTGTTTTTGTCCTAGACTAAATGTCCTATTTTAAAACTCTCAAATCACCTAAATTGAAATTTGAATACTTCAAATTAGGATTTCAGCAAACAGCAAAAATTGATCTACCAAATTCCAACAAGTTGGAAGAGTTTTGGTTAGCGCTTATACTATGCCCATAAACTTCACTATATTAACAGATTCTAATCAAACAACAGTTCTGTATCTACAGATATTAAAAAAACCCTGTTGATTTGGCGGTATACATTACTTTTCATAATCATTATTGTTAGACTGCTCTATCATCTCTGAAGAAAATCAACACCATTAAACTTAATTGTAACTCCTGTGGGCCCATGGAAGAAAAAAAACAGATTTGAAATTACCAATCTCCATGGTCCATTGTTGCTCCCATCTTTCGTCCTATAATTAGATTTAGAAATAATTTTAAATTGAAAAATAAAGTAAGAAGATGCGAAAATCCATTGACGTTTCATGTTCCCATTTTGGATTTGTCCCCGTTGACAATAAATGCAAGCCAACGTGACACGTTTTAGCTTTAGGGAACCAGTGTCATGTCGAGTTACATAGAGTATGATTGTAAATCCATCCTCTCATCCATGACGTTTTACAACGTTCTCTATTCAACGGGATAATGTTAAATTGCGATTTACATTGATTGCTTAAAAGTTATAGGCACGGTTGAAAAGAGTGCGAAAATGTTAATTGTTCTACTGATACGGATATGTAATACAATATTATATTGATGTATATTACATATTATATAGATGTATACTATTGTGAGCCTATTTAATGGTTAAAAGTATGCTTTTATGGATTAATTGTTAAGCATAAATGTTTTGATTTTAAATATCAAATGTCATTTATAAAAAGTTTCTTTTGAATTGTAAAAAATAAATTTCATACATTATTAATTTGATGTTTTTTTGTTAAAATAGATTTTTGCAAAATGTATTATTATTATTTATATTATGAAAACAAAAAATGGAAAAATAAATAAATACAGGAAGTGAGACACAACATGTAAAAACGTGATATAATTCTAAATTTACATACATGCAATTTTGTAAATCAACCATTCAAATAAAACCTAGGAAAGCGGAGTAGCAAGAATACAATGGGTTATGTGCATATAAAGAGTTTTCTTGTGGACACGTCTAGTTCTTTTTGGTTTAATTTTAAATTAAATCAGGTATTAAACTAAATCCATTTTCATTTTATTATTAAGTTATAAGTTATGGATATATAAACAATTTTATGCTAAACCGACTTTTGATTTAGGGTTTTGCTTTGCATTAATTATTGATATTTATATATATATATATATATATATATATATATATAAAAGAGACCATGAGAGGATTGTAAGATGGCATTGCTAATATCTTTCCCTGTCTGTGATGAGATTTACAAATAATTTTTATTTAAAAAGTGAGAAAAGGAGATGCGAAAACCATTGACAGTTCATGTCACCAGTTTTGTATTTTTCCCGTTGATAATAAATGCAATGCAACGTAACATTTTTTAAGCTTTAGGGAACCACTCTAGTATCAAATCATCCTGATTATCAAGAAGGGTACGATTGTAAATCCAGCGTGTCATCCATTCCGTTTTACATGGAAGGTAACAAGTTCCAATCCCTTCCATAATTTCACATGGATGGTTGCTTACAATCTAAACAAAAGTTCAATAAAACAACACACCAATTCTTGTCATCAAATAAAACATCTCTTATAACTTGTAAGATTTTGACTCATCAAAATAGCTTAGCATAACACAAGATTGACTCCTTCCATCAAATTTCTTGAAGTATTTGGAATCTAGGCCTAAGCTATGCCACCAATCATTATGAGGTGTCGAACATAGGGTTTTCTTTCACTCTATTTTTAAAGAGGAGTAGTATCTCACACATTTTTGGTGTAACATTTCAAAAATCGCTAAAAAATTTAAAATTTTTGATATAGAAAAATCATAAGAAAATGCTAACTGTGGATTGAAATACATTTAACTAATTAACTAATGGCAACCTCACATGATTACCATTGTTATTCCTAAACATAAAAGACAACAGATTATAAATCAAATGTGATAAAACAATGTTTAACTTCTCATGTGTTATGGTTCTCGTAATAATACTCACGATATGTTTGCATATTCCTGAAGGGGTTCCTAAAGGGTGCCCTTGGGTTTACTTAGCTTGGTAGATAAGGCATTGGCCCTTTTCTTTCGTAGATCTGCAGGTAAGATAAATAAAATAATTCGAGTACTTCAAGAGATGTTTTATGCTTCAGCTAGCCATCTCTGTTTTTAAGATAGATGTGTGTGTACTGCCTGTGCATGAAGGTATCGATGGTAAGAAGTTCCAGTTTTTCTTTATCAACTTGTACCATTTCTATCCTAACACTTGTAGGTGTAGCTAGAGATATTTTACACTATACTTCTGTTGTATTTGTTGGTAGAATCATTGGAATTACAAATTATATTAACAGTCTGAATAATGCAACAAGGTTGAACATGATGTAAGCTAGTGAGAAGTCTTTAAATCTAGATAATGATAAGCATAAGATGATATCTATTGTTACGACACGGTTGAACAATAAGTGATATTAGTGAATAACGCCGCAATAGATTATAGTGGGACTTCTTAGAAATAGAATCCTACCTTATTCAATTCGAAATGCAAATGTGCATTAATGTTCACATTATTACAATGCTATGGTGCATAATAAAAGTTGGCCTCCACAACTATATGACCTATTTCATATGCATCCTAAAATACTATATGCTTTTGCAACTCCTAATCTACTATATGAATGTATGGACAATTTATTGATTTATTATGTAAATGTGACATAGATCAATTTGTCACAATACCCTATGTTCTAAATGGAATAATGGTTCTGAGCTATAATACATAAGCCTAATGTGAAATAAATCTTAGCATTGATATCATATTACATGCCTACTATATGAATAAAACTTAATGTTAGAATTATAATGCCTAGACTTTATACGAATTATACTTAATACTGGCATTCTATTACGTGCTTGTTATATGAAATAAAACACATCATTTGAATTGCAATACATGCATACTATGCAAATTTGTAACAAGGTTTGGAACTATATAACATGGTTATATTATAGGGATATGATACAGAGATCATGTTGTTGTCAATAAATACGATGCTGAGATGTATTTAATATCGTTGCAGGCGTGGTCTAGCAGGGTGATACAAAAAATCGATCATTTATGAAACCTTGTGTCTTATTAGTGGATTGTCTCGTTGGCTCTTACGACTCCATGTGATGGACTTGTAGAAATTGTGGGAACCCTGCCGAGCTGTATGCTCGACCTTGGTGATATGGCATTCCAACTCAACTCGATATTAAATGAGCTAATAATGGTAGGTTGATCGTAATGCAGACTTGGTAATGGCATTGCTTGGCTGGCCAAATCTCGCCCATTGATCTGTTCTGCCTTGATTGTTGAGATCTAAACCCTAAGGCACTCGCTATACCATTGTTGTTTTTCTTTTTTGCATTCATTTGGAGTTTTGGTTTTGGGGGAGAGGCAGACAGGCTGCTGAATAGTAGTGTTTGACCTTGGGTTGTTTCTTGTTTCTTGATGTTGAAGCCTTGTGGCTTTCGCCGTGTGACAGGTTAGGGTTTTCAGTGAAATTATACTGAGAGGCTCATATTTTTTCGTAGCTGCATGCTACTCCTGTTGTGTCGGTTGGATGATTTGGAACTGGAAGCGTGAAGCATTCCATCTGCCTGTTCTTATGAAGGTAAGCTCAGCTTTCTAAATACTGTTTGTTATAATTACAGTTTAGGTTTATGTAGTATTCGTTTTGGAACTTGTTATAACCTTGTTGTAGTTTTATGTGGCAGGTGCTGCCTTGTTCGTGGAGCTTACAATGCTGAGACTCATTGGCAATGGATAGCTCGCTTAAGTTCGGTAAGCCCCGGTGGCATAAACCTCTGTAGGTTCCCCTGGCATATTTTTGCCATCGTTGAAGTTGGTAACAACATGTGGTTTCTGGAAATCATGGTCCAAAACAGCATTGTTTTGTTTTTAGTCTATGCGCATGTAGTATGGGTGCCTTTCAGCTTATAGGGTCGATGTAACAATGTTTAGGTTACCGTAACAGTAGTTTGGAATTTTGAGTCGAGATGGATAGTGTAACTCCTATCGATGAGGGTTCCAATACTCTGTCGAGTTTTCAATAAGAAAAACGTTAATGACTCGATTTTGCAGCAGTTGTTTTGTTTCATCTTTTGGGGTTTTGACCCTTGAACGTAACCTGTGACTTGGGTGATTTAAATATTGTGATGAATTCATTTTTAGCAGGTCTTTGCGTTTAACTTTGATGTAGTATAAAATGTAGTTTGTAAACAAAGTTTCACTACTTCTCTGCTATTGTTTTCTTTTGTAGAATCATAAAGTGTAAAATTTTAAAAAGGGACAACGATGTAATGAATGCATTGTAATGCGTGTGAATTGAATAATGGTGAAATGTTTACATACTCCTGAATCATCATTTTCAGTAATGATGAAATGAGGAAAAGTCTGTAAATGAAATCTTTGAATACTTATGAAATGTTTTTAATGAAAGGGTATTACCCTCGGTCACTGGACCAAAAAGATGACTGTGAAATAATTTTGACTTTGATACTGAATGAAAGAAACGAAATACTAGTTCTGTGAGACGAGGGTTTGTAAAAAGGAAGTTAGGGTTTAGGGTTTCGTTTATACAGTATGCTTGGAACTTTTGCAGAACTAAATAGACTTTATTTTGAATGTGTATCCTGGATGTTAGTACACGATTAAGTAGTGAAATAGAAATAAACTACAATAAGCTTGATGAGAAAAATAATGGAAATATAAACACTGATTTTTAAATGTTGAAATGACAGATTAGTACACTACAGTAACATTATGAATTTTTTTGATAGTTTATGTAACAAAAATTATTTCATTAATGAGTATATAAATCATAGTTATTTTTCAGAGCAATAAATTTACTATTTGATGAAAAATAAAATCAATACTGTAAAGAATGCAGTAATTCTGGAAACCTTTTTATGTGAAAGATGAGGAGAGATAAACTTTGATCATAATGATTAATACTAATCACTAACAGTAGGAAAACTAGAAAAATATAAAGAGTTGTTCTTTTCATCATCTTGGCAATTTACCTATCATATCTATCTACCTTAATTCTTCTCTGTACTAGAGTATGATGCAGATCCATTTGCATGGCGAAAAATGCAGAGAACATTTTATTCAATTTTTCATAAATGTATTCAGTACTATTCATAATCTTAATTAACCTAGAAATAAAGATAATTACGTATGTTCAATAATATATTTGAAAAAAAAATGTAATTATAGCAGATAGAAAACTTTTAACTGTATAAAATTTAGGAAAGATAAGTAGAACCTGTAAGTGAAGATAGGGCCGACAAACACCCAAGGAGGCCTGTTCCTCCCAACCTGTTCCAGAAGAAGTAGCAAAACTGCTGGCTTCTTGTGAAACCTCGAGTCTGCTTACTGAGCCACTAAGTAGATGGAATCTGTGTAGAAGCAAGGCACTCAAAAATGCCTTCAACACTCAACATCAACCTCCTATAATAACATGCCTTCAGCACTCAGCATCAAACTCCTATAATAACATGCCTTCAACACTGAGCATCAAACTTCTAAACTCAATAGAGTTTTGGCAGACTCACAACATGATCAACAACTTCGCATATCCCCTCCTCAAATCTCCTAGGTGCAACACATCAAAACCCCAAGGTAAATTTCCTCATTAGGAAAAGTGATGAACCTCAGTTCATAATTTGATGGCTATTATATAGAATGCCTAGGTCTTTAGTGGTTAGTTTGGAATAAATGAGCCTCAAGCTCCAGTCCCATCTTTCAGGGAACTATGACCACATTTCAAGGGAGTTGTCCCATACCTACAACTAGTTAGTTGCATCATGATGCTGCCACTTGTCCATTTCCTTCTACCAGAGATTCCATTCCACCTAGTGGATTAGTAACCACTCTTTCAAGAGTCCTCTTAGGTGTTTGTCTCCCATTTTATTTATTAAATAATAAAATATTGTGCAAATTATAGTCATCCTGGGATACCTGTCGTGATCCACAATACGAACAGGGTAGATCTGAAAATACTAAACTAAATCTGAAAATATTGAAGACTACAATGGAAGGTGAGGCTAGCAGAGCTTCACCTCTCAATGGAGAACCCAAAAGAAACTCAGAGCTATGAAACAAAATGAAAACACACACACAAACTAAGACATGCAAGAATGGCACACAAAAACTTACCTTTCATTAGGAGGCCAGATGCCTTTCTATAGATTACAAGGAGAGGGCATATTAAATGCTATTCATTATTATAATAATATCTAATCTAATATTATAGATAATACATTAAACCCGATATAATGAAAGTAATACCAAAATGGGGAGTGTGGGCCTCCCATACTGACCAATTCCTCTGGGTTGAAGTGGAAAGCGTCCCTTCTTTCCTTCCTCCCGGTTGATGTTTTAGAACAATGTGGATGGAGTGCATACTGCCATGTCTGCTCAGAAGTTGTAGGGATGGTAGAACAAAAGGATTGTTGATGTCACAAAGACTGGGAGGGTGGAGATACCTGGCTGCCCAGTGTGTTGTGCCGCATAGTTGGGGAGGGTGGAGACACCTGACTCCCCAAAGTGAAAGAGAACCCTTGTGAACCAGTAAAGAGGAACCTCTGAAGCGAGATGACGAGTGCTACAAAACTATGTGAAGTGCTGTACTGCTGGAGGACTTGGAAAATAGCAAAAATGGAACTGAAAGAGAACTAATATTGCTGGAAAGTGAAACTTTGAACCAAAAATGTGAAACTACCGCTGAAGAGTACTACTGAATACATACTGCTAAAAATCCTCGAGAGGGAGAAGATCCCTATGAAATGCTAGATCGTGTTGAGGATACCATGTTGATGATGGCTTGCTGGTGAATTCGAAATGAACTTCTGAATGTTAATGAACGTGCCATGTTGAAGATGGCTTGTTGGTGAATGAACTCTTGGAATGGTGAAATATTTTCTGAAGAAATCCCAGTTCCACGGTCTTTCATTATCGCTGGATCTATTATCGGTGCGATCATTACAACAATCTGTGGCCCAAGTAAAATCGAGAGGCCCAGACCCACAACCATATCTCTGAGAAAAATCCAAATAGTTTGTTTATTGAATCCATGCGGAGCCTCGATCACAAAGGTTGAATACAATGAAAAATGATGATCGATGAACTCAGACCAAAGAGTAATAACTGCCAAAATGCTTAACTGAGACCAATGCGTAGGCTCGATGATGGGCAGTGAAAAATGATGAGAGTTGGGAAGAACGCCGAGTGGCCACACTTTATGCTGAGTGGCCCCGCTACCAAGGGTGAAGGAGGAAGTGAGTTTGCAAACTCATCTAGACGAAATAAAATTTCATCACATGCAATTGAAGATGAAACAGCCGGTGAAGGGGGAACTATTTACTTCTTCATGGTGGCTGAGTGTGTAGGTGGAGGATGGTTGGATCGTGGATGTAGGCAGTGTGCAGGAGGCTGAGAAGTTGGGCGAAGATGATGGTGGTAGGTGAGGGCACGGGAGGGGAAGCCTTGAATGAAGGGAGGATCAAATGGGGATAGCGTGCAGGCTAGGTATGCGTGGGAGCAACAGATGGTAGTAGGGTTTTTGGTGTGAATGAGATTGCAGCGTGAGTGTGAAGGTGGAGGGGCGTTAATGTGCAGGAGATGGCAGAAGGGGGTAGTGTTGCAGCTGGACTAGTGTGGAGTGGGTGGGCGATTGGCACAAAAAATGGGGGTGTGGAGCAACATGAGGGAGTAAGTGAGTGTGCAGAAGGGGGAGTGAATGAGTAGTGTTGATGGGGAGTGATGGTGTGCATGGAGTTTGGGTGAACACTGGACAGATTTAAGCGTGAATGGTGGAGTGTGCAGAAGGGTAGGTCATGATGGAGTGCATGGAGTAGCGTTGAGAGGGCGGCATTGAAGGTTGTTGGATAAAAGGAGAAAAATGTGAGGAATTGAATGCGTTAGAGCTAGGGCAGGGAGTGAGCTGCAGGATGGCTATGAAATTTAGGCAAGTACGCAAGTTGTGGAGAACCGTGCAGGTGGGCAGCATGAATGTTGTTGGAGAAAAGGAGAAGAGTGTGAGGGATTAAATGCGTGGGGGGTGAATGCATGGGGTTGCAGCGATAATGGAGGGAGATGGCAACAAAAATGGCTGAGTGTGGTTTCCTACTGAGCATGAACCAAGGGTGTGCGTGAGATGTCAAGAATGTAGTTGGGAAGGAAACCCTAAGCTGGGAAAAAAAAGGTGGGCAAGAGATGAAGGGTGTTTGGAATTGGGCGTGGGCAGGAGATCATGAGGGAATGTAGCATGTAGGTGCAGCATTGAATGGGAGCGTGCAGGAATGAAAGGAAAAAAAAAATAACAATAGCAATAGTCGGCTCTCATGCACCATTAATGGAATACCTACAACTTAGAAAAACATGAACAAGAAACAAAAATCTTTTCAACAAAAATGAATCAGGTAGAGGAGTGAATGCTCTGATACCAATTGAGCCTCACCTCTCAATGGAGAACCCAAAAGAAACTCAGAGCTATGAAACAAAATGAAAACACACACACAAACTAATCTTTCATTAGGAGGCCAGATGCCTTTTTATAGATTACAAGGAGAGGGCATATTAAATGCTATTAATTATTATAATAATATCTAATCTAATATTATAGCTAATACATTAAACCCGATATAATGAAAGTAATACCAAAATGGGGAGTGTGGGCCTCCCATACAGACCAATTCCTCTGGGTTGAAGTGGAAAGCGTCCCTTCTTTCCTTCCTCCCGGTTGAAGTTTTAGAACACTGTGGATGGAGTGCATACTGCCATGTCTGCTCACAAGTTGTAGGGATGTTAGAACAAAAGGATTGTTGATGTTGCAAAGACTGGGAGGGTGGAGACACCTGGCTGCCCAGTGTGTTGTGACGCGTAGTTGGGGAGGGCGGAGACACCTGGCTTCCCCAAAGCGAAAGAGAACCCTTGTGAACCAGTAAAGAGGAACCTCTGAAGCGAGATGACGAGTGCTACAAAAATGTGTGAAGTGTTGTACTGCTGGAGGACTTGGCAAATAGCAAAAATGGAACTGAAAGAGAACTAATATTGCTGCAAAGTGAAACTTTGAACCAAAAATGTGAAACTACCGCTGAAGAGTAATACTGAATACATACTGCGGAAAATCCTCGAGAGGGAGCAGATCCCTATGAACTGCTAGATCGTGTTGAGGATGCCATGTTGATGATGGCTTGCTGGTGAATTCGAAATGAACTTCTGAATGTTAATGAACGTGCCATGTTGAAGATGGTTTGTTGGCGTATGAACTCTTGGAATGGTCAAATAGTTTCTGAAGAAATCCCAGTTCCACGGTCTTTCATTATCACTGGATCTATTATCGGTGTGATCATTACAACAATCTGTGGCCCAAGTAAAACCGAGACGCCCAGACCCACAACCATATCTCTGAGAAAAATCCAAATAGTTTGTTTATTGAATCCATGCATAGCCTCTATCACAAAGGTTGAATACAATGAAAAATGATGATCGATGAACTCAGACCAAAGAGTAATAACTGCCAAAATGCTTAACAGAGACTAATGCATAGGCGCGATGATGGGCAGTGAAAAATGATGAGAGTTGGGAAGAATGCTGAGTGGCCACACTTTATTTCGAGTGGCCCCGCTACCAAGGGTGAAGGAGGAAGTGAGTTTGGAAACTCATCTAGAAGAAATAAAATTTCATCACATGCAATTGAAGATGAAACAGCCGGTGAAGGGGGAACTATGTGCTTCTTCACAGTGGTTGAGCGTGTAGGTGGAGGATGGTTGGATCGTGGATGTAGGCAGTGTGCAGGAGGCTGAGAAGCTGGGTGAAGATGATGGTGTTAGGTGAGGGCGCGGGAGGGTAAACCTTGAATGAAGGGAGGATGAAATGGGGATAGCGTGCAGGCTGGGTATGCGTGGGAGCAGCAGATAGCAGTAGGTTTTTTGGTGTGAATGAGATTGCAGCATGAATGTGAAGGTGGAGGGGCGTTAATGTGCAGGGGATGGCAGAAAGGGGTAGTGTTGCAGCTGGACTTGTGTGGAGTGGGTGGGCAATTGGCACAGAAAATGGGGGTGTGGAGCAACGTGAGGGAGTAGGTGAGTGTGCAGAAGGGGGAGTGAATGAGTAGTGTTAATGGGGAGTGATGGTGTGCATGGATTTTGGGTGAACATTGGATAGATTTAAGCGTGAATGGTGGAGTGTGCAGAAGGGTAGGTGATGATGAAGTGCGTGGAGCAGCGTTGAGAGGGAAGCATTGAATGTTGCTGGATAAAAGGAGAACAATGTGAGGAATTGAATGCGTTAGATCTAGGGCAGGGATTGAGCTGCTGGCTGACTATGAAATTTAGGCAAGTACGCAGGTCGTGGAGAACCGTGCAGGTGGGCAGCATGAATGTTGTTGGAGAAAAGGAGAACAATCTGAGAGATTAAATGCGTGGGGGGTGAATGCATGGGGGTGCTGCGATAATGGAGGGAGATGGCAGCAAAAATGGCTGAGTGTGCTTTCCTACTAAGCATGGACCAAGGGTGTGCGTGAGATGTCAAGAATGTAGTTGGGAAGGAAACCCTAAGCTATGAAAAAAAAAGTGGGCAAGAGATGAAGGGCGTTTGGCATTCGGCGTGGGTAGGAGATCATGAGGGAATGTAGCATGCAGGTGCAACATTGAATGGGAGCGTGCGGGAATGAAAGGAAAAAAAAAATAACAACAACAATAGTCGGCTCTCATGCACCATCAATGGAATACCTACAACTTAGAAAAACATGAACAAGAAATGAAAATATTTTCAACAAAAATGAATCAGGTAGAGGAGCGAATGCTCTGATACCAATTGAGCCTCACCTCTCAATGGAGAACCCAAAAGAAACTCAGAGCTATGATACAAAATGAAAACACACACACAAACTAAGACATGCACGAATGGCACAGAAAAACTTATCTTTCATCAGGAGGCCAGATGCCTTTTTATAGATTACAAGGAGAGGGCATATTAAATGCTATTCATTATTATAATAATATCTAATCTAATATTATAGCTAATACATTAAAACTGATATAATGAAAGTAATACCAAAATGGGGAGTGTGGGCCTCCCATACAGACCAATTCCTCTGGGTTGAAGTGGAAAGCGTCCCTTCTTTCCTTCCTCCCAGTTGAAGTTTTAGAACACTGTGGATGGAGTGCATACTTCCATGTCTGCTCAGAAGTCGTAGTGATGCTAGAACAAAAGGATTTTTGATGTTGCAAAGACTGGGAGGGTGGAGACACCTAGATTCCTAGTGTGTTGTGCGACGTAGTTGGGGAGGGTGGAGACATCTTGCTGCCCCAAAGCGAAAGGGAACCCTTGTGAACCAGTAAAGAGGAACCTCTAAGGCGAGATGACGAGTGCTACAAAACTGTGTGAAGTGTTGTACTGCTGGAGGACTCGAAAAATAGCAAAAATGGAACTAAAAGAGAACTAATATTGCTGCAAAGTGAAACTTTGAACCAAAAATGTGAAACTATCGCTGAAGAGTACTACTGAATACATACTGCTGAATATCCTGGAGAGGGAGCAGATCCCTATGAACCGCTGGATCGTGTTGAGGATGCCATGTTGATGATGGCTTGCTGGTGAATGTGAAATAAACTTCTGAATGTTGGTGAAGGTGCCATGTTGAAGATGGCTTGCTGGCGAATGAACTCTTGGAATGGTGAAATATTTTCTGAAGAAAGCCCAGTTCCACGGTCTTTCATTATCACTGGATCTATTATCGCTGCGATCATTACAATAATCTGTGGCCTAAGTAAAACTGAGAGGCCCAGACCCACAACCATATCTCTAAGAAAAATTGAAATAGTTTGTTTATTGAATCCATCTGGAGCCTTGATCACAAAGGTTGAATACAATGAAAAATGATGATCTATGAATTGAGACCAAAGAGTAATAACTGCCAAAATGTTGAACTGAGACCAATGCGTAGGCTCGATGATGGGCAATGAAAAATGATGAGAGTTGGGAAGAACGTCGAGTGGCCATGCTTTATGCCGAGTGGCCACGCTTATGGACAATTTATTGATTTATTATGTAAATGTGACATAGATCAATTTGTCACAATACCCTATGTTCTAAATGGAATAATGGTTAGAGCTATAATACATAAGCCTTATGCGAAATAAAGCTTAGCATTGATATCATATTACATGCCTACTATATGAATAAAAGTTAATGTTAGAATTACAATGCCTAGACCTTATGCGAATTAGACTTAATATTGGCATTCTATTACGTGCTTGTTATATGAAATAAAACACATCATTTGAATTGCAATACATGCATACTATGCAAATTTTTAACAAGGTTTGGAACTATATAACATGGTTATATTACAGGGATATGATACAGAGATCGTGTTGTTTTCAATAAATACGATGCTGACATGTATTTAATACCGTTGTAGGCACGGTCTAGCAAGGTGATACAAAAAATCGATCATTTATGAAACCCTGTTTCTTATTAGTGGATTGTCTTGTTGGCTCTTACCTGTAACCGGCTCCACGTGATGAACTTGTAAAAATTGTGGGAACCCTGCTGAGCTGTATGCTTCACCTTGGTGATATGGAATTCCAACTAGGCTCGATATTAAATGAGCTAATAATGGTAGGTTGATCATAATGCAGTTTTGGTAATGGCGTTGCTCGGCTAGCCAAATCTCGCTCGTTGATCTGTTCTGTCTCGATTGTTGAGATCTAAACCCTAAAGCACTCGCTATACCATTGTTGTTTTTCCTTTTTGCATTCATTTGGAGTTTTTGTTTTGGGGGAGAGGCCGACAGACCACTGAATAGTAGGGTTCAACCTTGGGTTGTTTCTTTGTGGCTCTGCAACTTCCATCTCTAGAAATTAATGAGAGAACCTGTTGTATATGTTACTATGGCTCGAATGGTGAATGGTGTTGAAGCCCTGTGGATTTCATCATGTGACAGGTTAGGGTTTTCCGTGAAACTATACACAAAGCCTGATATTTTTTGTAGCTGCATGCTGCTCATGATCTGTCGGTTGGATGATTTGGAACTCGAAGCATGAAGCATTCCATCTGCTTGTTCTTATGAAGGTAAGCTCGGCTTTGTAAATACTGTTTGTTATAATTACAATTTGGTTTTATGTAGTATTCATTTTGGAACTTGTTATAACCTCGTTGTAGTTTTATGTGGCAGGTGTTGCCTTCGTCATGGAGCTTACAGTGATGAGACTTGTTGGCAATGGATAGATTGCTTAACTTCGTAAGCCTCGGTGGCATAACCCTTCGTAGGTTCTCCTGGCAGATTTTGGCCATCGTTGAAGTTCGCAACAACTTCAGGTTTCTGGAAATCATGGTCCAAAACAACATTGTTTTGTTTTTAGTCTACACGCCTGTAGTATGGGTGCCTTTCGGCTTACAGGGTCGATGTAACAATGTTTAGGTTACCGTAACAGTAGTTTGGATTTTTGAGTCGAGCTGGAGAGTGTAACTCTTGTCGACGAGGGTTCCAATACTCTGTCGAGTTTTCAATAAGAAAAACATTGTTGAGTTGATTTTGCAGCAGTTGTTTTGTTTTGTCTTTTGGGGTTTTGACCCTTGAACGTAATCTGTGACTTGGGTGATTTAAATATTGTGATGAACTTGTTTTTAGCAGGTCTCTATGTTTAACTTTGATGTAGTATAAAATGTAGTTTGTAAACAAAGTTTTAATACTTCTCTGCTATTGTTTTCTTTAATAGAATCATAAACTGTAAAATTTTAAAAAGGGAAAACGATGTAATGAATGCATTGTAATGCGTGTGAATTGAATAATGGTGAAATGTTTACAGACTCCTCAATTGTCGTTTTCAGTAATGATGAAATGAGGAAAAGTCTGTAAATGAAATCTTTGAATACTTATGAAATGTTTTTAATGACAGGGTATTACCCTTGGTCACTGGACCAAAAAGATGACTGTGAAATAATTTTCACTTTGATACTGAATTAAAGAAATGAAATACTAGTTCTGTGAGATGAGGGTTTGTTAAAAGTAAGTTAGGGTTTAGGGTTTTGTTTATACAGTATGCTTGGAAATTTTGCAGAACTAAATAGACTTTATTTTTAATGTCTATCCTGGATGTTAGTACACGATTAAGTAGTGAAATAGAAATAAACTACAATAAGCTTGATGAGAAAAATAATGGAAATATAAACCTTGATTTTTAAACGTTGAAATGACAGATTAGTACTGTATAGTAACATTATGAATTTTTTTGATAGTTTATGTAACAAAAATGATTTCATTAATGAGTATATATCACAGTTATTTTTCAAAGCAATAAATTTACTATTTGATGAAAAATAAAAATAGCACTGTAAAGAATGCAATAATTCTGGAAACCTTTTTATGTGAAAGATGAGGAGGGATAAACTTTGATTATAATGATTAATACTAATCACTAACAGTAGGAAAACTAACAAAATATACAGAGTTGTTCTTTTCACCATCTTGGCAATTTGCCTATCATATCTATCTACCTTAATTCTTCTCTGTACTAGAGTACCATGCAGATCCATTTGCATGGGGAAAAATGTAGAAAACATTTTATTCAATTTTTCGTAAATGTATTCAGTACTATTCAGAATCTTAATTAACTTAGAAATAAAGATAATTGCGTCTGTTCAATAATATCTTTGAAAACAAAAATAAATGTAATTATAACAGATAGAAAACTTTTAACTGCATAAAATTTAGGAAAGATAAGTAGAACCTGTAAGTGAAGATAGGGCCGACAAACACCCAAGAAGGCTTGTTCCTCCCAACCCATTCCAGAAGAAGCAACAAAACTATTGGCTTCTTGTGAACCCCCGAGCCTGCTTACTGAGCCACTAATTAGATGGAATCTATGTAGAAGCAAGGCACTCAAAAATGCCTTCAGCACTCAGCATCAACCTCCTATAATAACATGCCTTCAACACTCAACATCAAACCCCTATAATAACATGCCTTCAGCACTCAACATCAAACTCTTGAACTCAATAGAGTTTTGGCAGAGTCACAACATGATCAACAACTTAGCATATCCCCTCATCAAATCTCTTGGGCGCAACACAGCAAAATCCCAAGTTAAATTTCCTCGTCAAGAAAAGTGATGAACCTTAGTTTATAATTTGATGGCTATTATATAGACTGCCTAGGTCTTTAGTGGTCAGTTTGGAATAAATGAGTCTCAAGCTCTAGTCCCATCTTTCAGGGCACTATGACCACATTTCAAGGGAGTTTTCCCATACCAACAGCTAGTTAGTTGCATCATGATGCTGCCACTTGTCCATTTCCTTCTACCCCAAATTCCATTCCACCTAGTGGATCAATAACCACTCTTTCAACAGTCCTCTTAGGTGTTTGTCTCCTATTTTATTTATTAAATAATAAAATATTGTGCAAATTACAGTTATCCTTGGACACCTGTCCAACATAAAACTTTACAATAAAAGTTATCATAATGTTTTCTAACACAAAATGTTTTCCAGCAAAAAGGGTATGTTACATTTGGTTAGAATCATGTTCAAAATTTAGTTTGAGTAGTAATTGTCCTTTTCCTAAAACTTAATTACAAAACATTTTTCCTAAAAAAACAACATGCAATTTCAATGAAAAGTTTGTTTCTTCCTTTTAGTAACAATATTGTGTTGAGGTGTGTAAGGTACAAAGCCATTCCAAGAGACACCATTCCAAGACAAGTATATCTCAAATTCCTTTCTCACATATCTCCTCCATTATCAAATATTATACATTTCATAGTTCAATTACCTTTGTTTCAAGCTATTTCTATAAATTATTTGAATTAATGGTTCATCCTTATTATTCAAGGAAAATAGCTCTGTATAATTGGGAAAAGTATCAATGAACTTAAAAATATTCCTTGCAACTACAAGGGTTGTTTTTTCCATTATACATAGGTTACTATGAAAAAGTTTTAATTGATTGTTTTCTCTCCATGTCTTCTCTCTCTCAAATGCAATCCAGTGATGCTTTCCAAGAAAGTGCACCCTTTGCAAACCCTCCAAGAGGACAACTCTAGGTAAATGGGTAATCCATTAACTATATTTAAATTCACCATTAGTTTCACACTTTGGAAATTCAATGTTTAAGTCTTTCAAGCTAAATTATTCTTTGGTTATTGATCATCGTTAAGAGTTTAGTTAGTCCTAGTTCAATTTTAGGGAAATCATATAACTTATACAACCCATGAACTGGGTAAGAATATCCCCATCATCAATAAAAAGTTCATTGTTAATATTATTCACAACAAACCTATTGTAGTGTCCCATTTTGGATGGGCTAGCCTATGACACCCGAAAAAGGTTCTTTTGATGAATCAATGTATGGGTTAAATATGTGGTAGACTTGTGTATAGACATATGTTGTAGATCTGGTTTGGACCATATGACTAGTAAGTGCTTACATATATATGGTTGTATTTCTGATTATGTGTATTAGATCGATTTTGGTTTTGTATATGTTATATGGATGTTTCTCTTTCCCCATCTAACATATGACATAAGTGTATGAGATGGATCATCAGCTATTATTTGATATATGGGCCTAGGGTTGGTCATTATTGGGTGGAGTTAATGATGAATTCTGATGTGATTAATTTGGTAACTAATTCATATGATTATGTATACTTAACCTTGTAATGAGTAGGAATTGGTAGGGAAATTGATTACTTGCCTACATGGTTGCTTGGATTAGAAATTACTATAGAAGTCATTTCTTCAATAAATAAATGACTGTGGAAGTCATATATACATATGGGTAAGAAGTGATTAAGTTAATTTCATTTGATATTGTTAATATATGAGACTGTGATGTGTGCAGGTCTGGGGAACAAGAGCTTGCCAACAGACCATTAGATGGGTATGTGCTCACATATCAGTACCTTGAGGGAAACTTGGTGTTTCAAGGCATAATCGATTAGAAATCATGGAGGTTAGGTCACGGAGTCCTAAATACATGAAATATAAAGGTGTGAAGTCTTGGATCTATGGAATGGATCAGGACATTGATTCCTACTAATTATCGGGGGCACACAATAGGGGTATGGAATACCTATTATCTAGTATAAAAACACCATTGAGGGGCATCAATCAATCAAGAAATCCAACCTAGGATAATCCTTGAATTAATTAATTCCAAAGTTACCCACTTTTAAGGGGATCTTAAGATTAATATTATTTTAATAAAAATAAAGTGAAATATTCAGTTATGAATAGTTTAAAATATGAAATCATCTAAATACGACACATGTGAGGTGGGGAATAATAAGGTAATTAGTTAATTAAATAAAAAAAATTGAGGGTAGTGAATAATATGAAATTGTTCACATTAAAAATAAATTATTTTTGCATGATAGGGGTGAGGTGTCACCCCACTCAAAGGATATAAATACATATCAACTCCCATGGTTTTGGTGGGGGGATCGAGAGTATGAGATGCTGCTAGAATGACTCTTGGATTTTAGAATTAGACATGTAGGTTACCTTGTTTGGTTGAGGGAGGTTTGAGTGGTGTTGGAAGGAAGGGATAATTCTTCCTTAATTTCCATATAACAAACCCATTTCATCAGTTGGTAATGGTTTTTGAGCTCATACACCTAGGGGGTTGCAAGGGAATAATTTATCTCTGGATACGTTTGGGTGGAGAATCAATCGGTCCTTCAATGTTAGCAAAGTTTGGAGTGCCGAAAGGAAGCAATCCAGCCATGGAATAAATTCTATTTGTGTATAATTTCCATGTTTGGTGATAATATTTTGATTATTTGGTATATATATTGAATTGGATTTTATAGTTAGCTTAATAGATTAGAATGTTTTAGAAATTCTTAAATAAAAAATTGATGGAATTAAGGATTTAATTACATGTATAAAATCTGATTTGGAATTTATGCAAATATTGAGTTAATTCATAAAAGTAGTCTATATTAGTTAAAAACTAGAGTATGGTATTTATTGGTTGAGAAGAAAAATGGTTAGGAAGAAATATTGTTGATCTTGCTTATTTTTTTTCCTATTCCTTCTATCCTTATTTCTTAACTCTATAGGTTTTTATAGGGAAAAAGAGTACATAGTTGGTATATAGTAAGATACACTTAGTTGAAATCTTTCTTTGAGAAATGTGAGTTAGAATATGTTCAGCTGCTTCTTAATAGATTAAGGAAACATCGAAAGGTTAGATTTGCTTTAGGAATAATTCGGTGGTCAACAAGGAATTTGTATAAAGGTTCTACGCAACAAGTTTGACAAAATGCGTGAATGATATTTTATAAGTGTGATTATTTTAATAAGGTATGTTTTTTCTTATTACTCATAGATCCATCTAGATGGGAAATACAATATAACATTTTGCATAGTCTAGGTGAAATTTGATCTAATTTAGTAAAAACGTAAGTTTTGTCATAATTTTTCGTTTTGTTTCGGCATAAATTATGGGGTATCCATATCTTATGAACTTGGTACCCCTATTTTAATTCCATAAAATATGGTTTTAGAATATAATTCAAAAATATGGGTAGTTTTCCAAAATACCCGAACACCTCATGGGGATTTGATCTATGGTCTGGGTTTGTAATTTTGTAATGTTTTATGAGTTTAATTGCTCAATTTTGATAGTAAATATGGTTTTTTTTGTATATATGCATTCAAATTGTTTGTTAAAATGCCTCAATGGCTATAGGTTGTTGGTTAATTGTTTGTAAAAATGTCTCAATGAATTGTATGAGCTCGTCAAATAACTGTTTGTCAAATGATTTAGTGAATATAATTTGTAATTAGGCTCATGTATTGAGGTTAAATTTACAAATATCACTCATCTTGCGGTGATGTAAGTTTATAGATTAAAGGATAATATGTCTATTGGTATTCCTTATATGTTTTTGCAGTTGGTGTTTGGTTGCCAAATTTATGATGTGTAAATATTATTAGTTTTTATTTATTAAAATATTGTTCAATGTATTAGTAATGAATATCTAGAGGTAGTATTTACTAATTAATTGAGAAAAGAACTCCACCAATTAATTTTCTATTTGAAATTGTTTGGTAAAAGACATGAACCATAAAGCATTGTTCATATGTAGAAGATGTGTATACCTTGATTGAACTATCAAATTAATGAAGGTGCATAAGAGAATTCCTATCCATCCATATTTGAAGTAAGTAGATGGTGTATTGAAGTGGTTGGGTTTCCTAACTTATGTACTAAGTGTTTGACTAAATCCCTCAATCAAGAGGATGAGTTTAATCATTGAGACATTCCTCTAAATTTGTGAACAAATATAAGCTTAGGATTGGTTTGTAACATACCGAATACCCTCGTTATACCAAATGGCATATAGGCTGTAAAATATTTTATTTTCTTTATCTAACTCCCTATCAAAAGAAAATACACTAGTATCGTTGAGGTAATTATCATGATGTACAAAAAGTGAGTAACCATTCGGTCATAGCCATTTTTCTTATAATCATGTGCAAAACTATTCGTGTAACCAACCCTTCTGTCATAAGTTTTTTAGATAATCAATAAAGATATTATGGGTAAGAAAACAATGTAAATATATATCAATGGCTAGGATTTATAAACAATATCTATAAATGATACCATTTTTATCATCAGATTCACACCTTCCAAGCATGCAAGTGATAAAGTAGACTTTAGTCCACCATAAACATCTTTCGCCTAACCAAATGCATCAAGGACGTCATCCTATCATTCCAACTTGGACACCTACCACATATTTACTCATCACTATTCTTTCCAACAATGGTGATCACCCTATTGAGTAACTTATTAACAAGGAAGGAGTATCATGACAACATATTGTAGAAAATTATTCTTCATTACATCCTTATGAGGTATTCATATAATCACACATATTATCCAAGATAGAAGTCAAGCATTATAAGACATATCCAATTGGATGTTATAAAACAACAATGTCCACTACACATTATCATGAAATGATTGATAGTGACTATCTAAGTGTAGACGCATAATTGTGTCGAGAGGAGCTATACATCCCAGTATGAGGGAGATCTTCCAACGTGGATGTATCATTACATCTAATAAATCGTAAAAATGTAGCATTACATCTAATAAAATGTAAAAAGTTATAATATAACGGAGATCTAATAAAACGTAAAAACTAATTAATATTTAGTCGGCCATTAAAAGGGACGTGTATTTTTGATTGAAAAACACGGTTGACATCAATGCCTATATAAATAAACAAAGAACAACATAAAAAAAATGATAAAATAACATTTTTGAAAAAATAAAATGTAAAAATTAGTAGTTTGAGGGAGATCTTGTAACGAATGTAACATGTAACGTTTGTAACCTTTGTCAGCCATTAATAAAATTTAATATAAAGTAAAAAAAAATATAATATGAGTGAGATCTTTTAACGTTATAGCCCACATAAAATAAAGAAGTAAACAAAAATGTAAAAAAATATATTATAGCCGACATTAAAACTAGAAACATAAGAAGTAAAAAAAATATTATAGGTAACCTAAAAACTAAAAACATAAAAAGTAAAGAAATAAAGAAGTAAAAAAAAAATATTATAGTGGACATAAGAAGTAGAAACCAAAGAAGTAAAAAGAATATTATAGCGGACATAAGAATAGAAAAGAAAATTAGCCATAATAATAGTTAGATTTGATAACTAAATATAACTCCAAGCAAAAAGAGATTTGAATCTTGGTCTCTAGGTTAAGACAAGCCCAATCACCTCACTACTTACCAATAGATCACACAGAAATGGTGTTAAAAAAAAAATGCCATAATAATAATTAGATTTGATAACTAACTATAACTCCAAGCAAAAAAGGTTTTGAACCTTCATCTCTAGGTTAACACAAGCCCAATCACCTTAATTCCTACCAATAGACCACACACAAATGTTGTTAAACAACAGAAGATGCATATTTATTTCATTCGTTGCATTGATTTCAACAATGCATTTTTTTTTGTTTTTTACATGTATGCATTGAATTTATCAATTTAATAAATAAAAAAATATTTCATTAAATTCGGCAATGCATTGTTTTTTGTTATTTACATCTATACATTGAATTTATCAATTTAATAGAAAAATTACTCTGCAATGATTTCAACAAATTAGATTTTGGTGTTCTCTATTTCACGGTATATCGTGGATACCCATGATAATATTGCAAATAATGAAGATATTGATTATCAAAGAAGAAAAGTACGGTAAATATATAGAATAGAAAGATAAAAATAATCTTTGTAGCAAGATTTATGTGGTTGTTGATTTCAGAAGGTTTTGGAGAATCCATAGTATCCATGTTATTTAGTCCATATTTCGAATCCATAACAAAAAAAGAAACATCAAAACATAGTGAATGGTGTGAATCTAGGGTCAATCCTCTCCGTTGAGAGGTTGCCCTGCTCTTGTTATTATTCAAAAAAATAGAAACACATAAAAAAATGTACAACAATATATCCAGTGGAACCTCCCTATTTCGTATCAAATCCAATCTAACATACAACTATAAATATATATAATACAATTTAAAAAGGAGTAGGATCGATCTTTCGTCATCCCTTTCCACTCCATGATGTAAATTTCTTTCCATGGAATGCCATCATATGGCTCTGCTACCCATGGATAAAAATACCATCCCCTAATAAACTGGGATTGAGTCCTTTATAGGGTCGTCCCCTCCATTCACAAAACTTATATCAAATATTTAAAATATTCCCCAAATCAATAGACACGTGGTTGATTAAGAAATCGAATCCTTTTCACCTAGGGGGCATCACCCTAAACGATCTCTAGGAGATCCCTACTAACTCAAGTATGTTCCCACTTACAAGAGGTCAAGTCTTCTTTTTAAGGAGAGAAATATAACATTTTACATTCACCCCCCTATCTTATGCGATTTTGTATTTTAGTTAATATCTCAACATTTTTAACCCATTGTTTTATTTTAAGGATTTATTATAAAGAAGGTTCCCTCTTTTATATAACCTTTTAATCTTCAAAGGTTTTCCCACCTTTTCCGGTTCCCCATTTTATAGATATATATATATATATAAGAATTCTTCATAGTATAATTATAAACTTATTTTCCAAGAAGTAATTATCCTTCTTGCTTAGTCTCAAGGTAGAATTTTACGAAATATTTTAGCTTATTTTTTTTTACTTGCAACCTTTCCGAAGTTAGGATGTAGTAGTATATGTATAAAATGATCTTTAAGCTTACTTTGGATCAAATCATAGTTATCTTTAACCTAAAATATAGGTTTTATAACCTATTAGAATACTGTGGAGAGCAGCCACTCTCCTCAACCTACGACGATGATACTTTATAAGGTTTGAGGTCAAAAGGTAAATTGCTTAGCTTTCCTCAAGCTTCGATAACATTTGAGATAATACTTGTTACAGAAGGTTAAAATTCTCATGGCTACCCTAGCATTTTCCTCTTCTTCCCCACGCTTAGTGGATTCACATCCCGTTGTTTAGTTTGCATCATAACCTTCAGTCTCCTAGGTTTATAATCCACAATTACAACTTAGGAAATAAATAAAAATGCTTACAAGGTTTTACTGGTGAGGCCTTTTCCTTGAGCTCCTCACTAGAACAAAATACATAGTTACTTTTTCAATTACAAACATTAGGGGGAAAAGAGGAATGTTACATCCTTCCCACCTTAAAAATAACACCATCCTTGGTGTTGGAAAAAATTTATTTCCTCATCTTTGACCTTTCATCATCTTCAAACTTCTATGCTTCCTATAGGTCGCTATTGCTCCTCTTCCTTTCATAACCTACACTTTTACACAACCATACAAGGTATTCCAAAGTTGTCAGTATAACATAAACATACCATTATTTTTCAATCCAAATACAAACGTAAGCAATAGGTTCTTTTGCAACACACTATTGTTTCTATTCATGGGACATTTTCTAGTCTTTTTCGTTGAACTTCATGATCTTATCACCATAAGGAAACATAATTCATGTTTATTTTTCAATATAAATCAAAATAATGCATAGGTAAAACATGAATTTAATTACCTTTTTGGAGGACATCCCTTCCTCCAATTCTCGGACTCTTAGTTAGTCCTTAACTTGTGATAGGCATTCCCCTTATTTACATGTTAGTAACATTTATATCATATATTTTCAAGCAATAAGCCTCTAACTTGACATTCATCCTCTCCTTGGATGAATTTTTCATTACTTATAGTTTTATTTGTATGCATAATACTCAAACATTAGGGAATCTAATAGCCCATTTACTTGGCAGTGCTTACCCTATGTTCTATTGTTATACCATGGAGATTTAAATACGTCAACAACACTTTGTTGAACATAAAAATTTCCCTCGATATTTGGCACTTCAACAACACTTTACTCAACAAGGAACTCTCCCCTGAGATCTGTCACCAATTTAGGTGTGGCCTTATGGGTTTTAAGATTTTGAGATTACTCCTCTTTTGATTTCTAGTAAAAACATTTCCTTTTGAAAAAACGTCAAACAACGTCATGTTCCTCATATGTTATTTTTAATTAGTGTGCCTAGGTTTTTCCAGTGATGATCAACAACTCTTTCTCTCTTCCACTCAATCTCCCTTGCTTGAATGCATGAAATTTTTCACTCAAGCGTCTTGCTTGAGTCGAGGAAATTATTTTATTTTCCACTCAAGCTCTCTTGCTTGAGTCCATGAAATTATTTTATTTTCCACTCAATCTCTCTTGCTTGACTCCAGGAAATTATTTTGTTTTCCACGCAAGCTCTTTGGCTCGAGTCCAGGAAATTATTTTATTTTCCACTCAAGCTCTCTTGCTCGAGTCGAGGAAATTATTTTAGCATAGTAGAGCTGGATCATGAATTTTGCCGCTTGGTGTTTTTCCTTTTCTATATTGTATTTCTCCTTTTTATGAATAATTCACAATGATCATATCATTTTTGGTCCACATTCACTATCAATTACAACATTTTCTTGCGACACATAAACTTGGTTCTCATTGTGGCTTCATTTCGATCACCAAGTCCTTGAAATCTGTTACAATTTCACAGATATGATAGTTAGTCACAACATCACGTCATCAATTCATCAACAATAGATTCACCTATTCATTGGTTAACTATTACTTATGAACACTTCATATTCTTTGATGATTTAAATATCACTATACATTAATATCTAAGTTAGATATTTATTCAAATACTTGCAACATAATTTTTAATCCCCATATTTTATGAAGAAATCATTTAGGATGTTCTTGTTTTCAACTAGTCCTGCAAATACTGATGATCTACCAAAAGCAACTTGTTAGTGCGCATCTGCAACATAGTCAAAATTTAAGAAATTAATTTTCTAAATGTTTAGTTTATAATATCCTATAACAAAACATATGCCATAAAATGTTTAAGTGCACTGCTCATCAATACTCCATCAATCATAAATCATGTACATAATCTTGCACTATTGGCGCAAGGGAGGTTCGATCGGATCCTCTTACTTAACTATAAAACACAGCAAACACACAAATGTGCTCACAAAGACTAGATGTCAACTGGAAATGCCAAGAAGTTGGCTTCTATTACTTGAATCTATTACAATGTTACATACACAGCAAATAAACAAGTTGGCCTTAGCCTGCTACAATCTAAAAATAAAAATATATGTTCTGTCGGTGTGCTTCTAACCTTTGTGTGTGATCCTCTCCATATTATGATCCTCTGAATAATGAAAGAAATATTGATCCCTTCCTTTATGCCTCCGCACCCGTATTCTACTCTACTCTATCGTTGTTCCCCAGGTCCACTCCGCCTGGTTTCCCCGAGACGTCCTTCTCTGTACGCCGCTTTGCCTCCAACCCGACGGATCCTGTAGTTTTCAGTGCCCCCTAACCACTCTACACAACCTCCTCCTATGGTGGCAGCTGGCCTAGTCTCAACCACCTTCTTAACTTCCACTAACTTCTTGAACAACCCACAATGGCTCCAGGTTTGTTTCCTCGGCTGTTGCACTCCTTGGTCTCTTCGTCACGGTTGTTGTTGTCGATGTCAATATCCACTATCGACCATTTCACTCTTCCACACCTTAACTTGTTGGTCCGTTTTTTATCAAGTCATCTTATCTTTATCTTCACAGTTACTGATCCACCCCATCCCCCTCGCTTGGCCTCTGTCGCATCTTCGTCGATGTCGCTTCTCGACCTTGTCGACTTCCTCTAATGTCGAAGTCGACAGGAAACTTCTTCAAACTTTGACCTTTTCTCTTCTGATCATTCAATATTCTCTCAACCAAACTATACTCCAACCTGTCTTCTTGCACTCATCTAACCACGTCGATCCCCTTATCAAAATTTCTTTTGCAACTTCAGTTTTCATCATCTTTCCTTCAGTCGCATTTGATCCAACAAATGGACTTCAATTCTTTCTTTCCCAACCGTAGTTTATCTCGTCCTTGACTGTAACTCAATTGTTGCCTCTCTATGTTTGCTCCTTTCTATTATGTAGTCAATCATTCCTTTGGTCGGTATTCTTCTTGCATCAAACCAGCTCAGTGACTCAATCGTCGATCCCTCTGATCCCTTTTGGTATTCATCGTCTTCATCCTTCGACCACTCTGATGTAGTCAGAATCCTTTACATAGGCATCGTCACTGACTCGCCTAGTCCCCTAACTAGCCTCGACTCCGATAAAAATTGTTCCTTCGACCAAAGTCTTGTCTTGGTCGTTCATTGACAATTTAGGCCAACTGTCCCTCTCTTTTGCAAGAAGGAATTCATCCTTTATAAGTGTCTCACGTTGTCACTCTCCCTGGTTTCCATCTCTACCAATTCTCATCGACTGTCTATTGTCAACTATTCTTCTTGACCTTCCAATTGTCTCTGTCGGTCCCTGTCGACTATCGGGTACGTTCTCCCTTTAGACGATATCACTCTCGACCATTTCTTTACATTGTGTTATTTTTGGCCATCGATCTCAGTCGATCGGAAACCCCATGACTCCACTACCTTCTTTCGGCTATCACCCTTTATCCTAGATGTCATTGACCATCGTCTGGGAATATTTTTTCGGTCATGGCCGACTGTTTCTCTTGGACTTGGATGTCCCTACATCAAACTCCCTAGGCATGAAAAGAACTACGTCCTCGGTTGCAATCTTCCGTCTGGGTTTCAATATTCCCCATTTTCATCAGATTCGATGCCATACTTGGTACCAAATACAAATTGGTCCATCCACTTCATATTTCATCCATTTATCCTTTCTCGAAATCTTCCTCGTGGATTCGACCATGGTATCATTCCTGCTCAAGAACTGGCGGCATCCATTCCTTTCGCTAATCTTGATGAAGTGTATAAATCTACTGCAACAGTTGTTCCAGTCAACTGTCTTCTCCACTAGGAACCCATGTCTAGTTCCAATATCACGGATGGCCCTAAACTCGACACTCACCCTTTGTCTTCTTTCCCTTATTGAAATTATGTTCGACCATTCCAGAACTCGTCGGTTCCGTCTGTTCCTTGCGGTCGACCCTATCTAGTGCGACAACGTACTCCACAGATTCATTCCTAGAGTTGACTTGTTCGGGCTGTTTCTGCTCCTTGGAAACCTTTTCGGCATCTCCTCAATTGCCTCAAATTTCCCTTGCGATCTTCTTCCCACTTCTCTCATCGACTCAAACTCGGTGGCTTGCATATCGACTGGAAGTCCTTCGTCCATCTGAAGCATACTTACTACAACCGTCGTGGAATTAATTTCCACTGCAAGTTTGTTTACGAATTTCTTGTCCCCCTCTGACAATGGATATCAATTCCTCTCCACGTCGGTTTCTTCCTCGTATGGGCTTTTCATGCCACTCTTTCCAACCCTTTCCTCTATGTTCATGCATAGGTACTCTTTTGACTTGTAATTTGAATTCCTTTCCTCTATGAGGCTCGCTGGTAGACTTTCCTTCTTCCTACCTTTCTTCACAACGGCTGCTCCACTATCTTCATCCAAGTCAACAACGACATTCCTGCCACTTTCTCCCTTATTCTTGTCGGTATTCAGATCGACAAATTCGTCGGTAGTTTTTTCTTCTGCTTCATACCCTCTTATGCGAAGGTCTTCATTCTCATTCACCTCGTCGATCGTTTCCATGACCGAAATTGTCACTTTCTCAACCGTCCTTTCATCTGGTTGCACTTCCATCTCGTCGGTGCTATTCTCGTCCAACTATTCATCTGGGGAATATTCCACGGCCCCGTTCTCTCCTGTCGGGTCCTAACTGAACTCCTCTTCTTGTGAAGACTCTTCTCTGTACCCATCGATTAGTACCCTATTTAGCACTTCCATTCTTCGCTAAACGTGTTTTCAAACCTTGTCTATCTCTTCGATCGAGATGACTCTCTTCCCTATCATCAGGGTCTTCATCAAATTGTTTGGGCTGGAAGGTTCTTCAATTCCTTATGCAACCTCCCATGCTTCCACTTTGAGCATTGCCTCTCTCTGTACATCAGATATCCTTATCAAGTTCATATGTTCCCTTAACCTTGGGACTTCTGCACCTATGCACTATGCGTCTTTCTTCTGGACCCCTCGACTGTGTCCATCTTTCTTCCTCCCTTCTTCAACATTTCTACCTAGCTTGTCTACTTGAATTATTGTCTCCTCCGAGCTCAAACGAAGCTTTGTTTTGATGTTCAGTCTCCCATATTTCAATTGGGATTTCCTTCTCTCTATCACGAATTCCACCAAGCATTCCATGGCTGCTTTTTTTCCACTCTTTGGATTCTTGGTCTGCAACTCTACCCAACCACAGCTGGAGTTGCTCTCCTTCGCCCAATCGCAACTAGAATTTCACCATGGCGCCCAACTCTACCCAACCGCAGTTGGTTCTGTTCACGCCTACACATATTCTTCATGTTCAATACCACTTGATTCTATGCAAGATGGTATCGGGTTCTATACCACTAACTAGATTCTTCTCCTGCTCACAAGAATCAACGAGCTCTCAGGACTGTATGTCTCTGATACCACATGGTGCAAGGGAGGGTCGGTCAGACCCTCTTGCTTAACTATAACACACAACAAACACACAAATGCGCTCACAAAAAATAGATGTAAAGTGTAAATGCCAAGAATTTTCCTTCTATTACTTGAATCTATTACAATGTTACATACAAACTAAATAAACAAGTTGGCCTTAGCTTGCTACAATCTACAAATATAAATCTTTGTTCTGTCGATGTGTTTATCCCATCTGTGTGTGATCCTCTTCGTCTTACGATCCTCTGAATAATGAAATAAATATTGATCCCTTCCTCTGGTCCTTCCATTTGGGCCAACTGTCCCTCTCTTATGCCAGAAGGAATTCATCCTTTATAAGTGACTCACATTGTCACTCTCCCTGGTCTCCATCTCGACCAATTCTCATCGACTTTCTTTTGTTGATTCTTCTTCTCAACCTTCCAACTTTCTCCGTCGATTGCTATCGACTCCCGACTACTTTCTCCCTTTAGTTGATATCAATCTAGACCATTTCGTTACATTTTGTGATTGTCGACCATCGATCTCAGTCCATCGGAAATGCCACGACTCCACTACCTTCTGTCAACTATCACCCTTTATCCTAGAGATCGTTGACCGTGCTCTAGGCATCTTGTGTTTTTCATGCCAGACTGTTTCTCTTGGGCTTGGATGCCCCTACATCAACAATTAGTACATAAGCATTTTTTTTCCCATTCATAGGCTATGCTTTCTCATGGAGTATAGTAATTTATCAACCTGGTAATTTTACCATATTTTGTAATATCCTAGGATCTGATTTACTAGATATTAAATCTATTTTGAAATTTAAAACAAAAATTGCAAGACTGAAACAAGTTATTAAAAACTAGTTTGGGAGACACAAGTCTTGGTCACAGTTACACCCACCAAGAACTTGAGAGTTGGACTCTTTTGGACCTACTAGATCAGATAATTAGTGTGTAGTAGCATAAAAAATAGAATCAAGGCCAGCTTCAGAATCCTATGCACAAGATACTGGGGCCATTTATGTTTCAACAATAGCTACCACTGAAGTCTACTGGAAGGCTTCCTGGGCACACCAACATATGTATACTAAAATCCTCCACTTACAATTGAATACAACCAGAATTTGGATAGTAGGTCATTACCCCCTAATATACTCTTGTGCAAAAGTTACATGGGTTTCAGGAATATTTAGTAGTGTTTGGAGGTCCGAAGAGGAAGAGTGTTATGGAGGACTACACAACTAGCTTTTTTCCAGGATCTTCCAAACATGCATAGAGGATTATTAAAACTTACTATGAGGCTATGGATATGCTAATTACTATAAAACTAGGCAATCTTCCAATGCACAAGAGAAAACCTAGGAAAAGAGAATTACAACAAGTTCAATAATCTTCAGATTCTTCTCAAGAATGATAAATGGAACAAAATATAGATTATTTAATAGAATTAGGCTATATTATACTGATACATAATCAATTGAAAGTACATCAGATCCATACTTAGATACAATTCATAATTCTTCAATGGATTTTACAACAATAATAGGAATCGTCAATGGAAGTAAGAAAAAAAGAGATAGAACCAGTGGATAGGAGATATATACAGAGGAATAACATATTGGATTCTTGTGGATGGATCAAGAACATCTGATAAAACTCATAGGGGATCTTACACAACTCAAAAATCAATAAATACAAATATAGAATTGCACATGTGTGCTCCTCAACACTAAAACCTTGGCTATGGTGAAAATGGTTGTATCTTGGTCAACCAGACACCTTTTTCAACATGAGAAAAGGTGTTTCTTACTGGAAATGACCCTATGATGTAATGGAATAGGTATAACAGCCCATAAATGCTCAGAAATTCCAAAACCAGAACCTCCATTTCGTCCCTTCAACATTGTTTCCATTGAATGAAGGGGTTGAACCGCACAAAAAGAACACCAACCAATGGATCGTATATGTTATTTCAGAGTTTAATGGATGTAATGACATTGTGTGGTTGACTGGAACATCTTTGCAATGGGGAACATCACCCAAATTTTGCTAGGGGCATATCTCCCAACCCTCTGAGAGAAATCTCTCAAAACAAATATCAAAATGACCAAAAGATGGAAAAATGGTGTACCCTCCTTTTATAAAATCAATTATGAATTAGATGGATTGAATGTGGTCACCTCCTTGAATGGATTTAGCATGTTTTCTTTTACCTGCTTTTATGTTTTCTTTGTTTCCTTTCCACTTTGGACTACTTTCTTTCTTTTGGAAACATCCTGCTTTTCCTAGATTTCCTCTGCTTTTCCTTTATTTTCTCTTCTTCGGAAGGGATGGGATAAGAGAGAGAGAGAGAGAGAGAGAGAGATATATATATATATATATATATATATAGAGAGAGAGAGAGAGAGGGAAGGTCAGGGAGAAAGAGAGGTGGGAGTGGGAGATAGAGAGGTTAAGGGAAGTAGTAAGAGATCAAGTTGAGTGAGAGAGAGGGGGATAGAGAGGGAAAGAGATAGAGTTATTGAGTGAAGGATATAAGGTCATTGAATTATCTAGACCCATGGATAATTTCTGGAAGAACCAGACATTGCTTCTTATGGGTATCCATCGAACTATGTATCAAACTTGGGGATTTACCCCCTTCGAAATGGTAAAAGGAGAAGTCCTAAAGCTTAATCCCTAAAGAAATATTCAATCCATCAAGGGTGAAGAAGGTTTCCTTGACCATATACAAATGGATTCTTGTGAGAGAGAAAGGTAGAGAGAGAAAATCAGTGTTGGGTGGAAAAAGAGAAGGTGAGAGAAATAAAATGACGCAAGTTAGGTCAGTCAGACTCTCTTGCTTAACAATGACACATAGTCAACACACAAATTCTCACATAAACCAGATGTGAAATGGAAATGCCAAGAAATTGTATTCGATTACTTGAATCGATTACAAAGTTACATGCAAACAAATAAACAAGCCGGCCTTAGCCTATTACAATATACATACATAAATATCTGTTCTCTGAGAGTGTTTTCTCCCTATGTGTGATCCTCTCCGTCATGCAATCCTCTGATCTAATGAAAGAATGATCCTCTCATTGTTCCTTCACACCAGTCTTCTACTCTGCTCTGTTGCTTTTCTCGAGGTCCACTCTTTCTGGCTTCCCTGAGTGGACCCCCCCTGACCATTCTGCACAACCTCCTCCTATGGTGACACCTGGCCTGGCCTCAACCACCTTCTTAGCTATCATTAACTTCCTCAACAACCCAAAATGGTTGCAGGTCTATTGCCTCGACTTATTCACTTCCTCGGTCTCTGTGTCCCACGCTTGGCCTCTATCTCTTCTTTGTCGATGTTGTTGTTCAACCTTGTCGACTTATGACTTTTTCAACTTTCGCTTATGTCGATGTTTCCATTATACTTTCTCAACCTTCTACCTTCACTCTTGTCGACCGTACTTTGATAGCTTCGTGCTCGACTACCTGGCTTCGACTGCCAGCCTTCTTTGCACCAGTGGCTTTCAAAAATTGCCCTTGTCAACTTGCTTCTGTCGATCAACTTTACCAATTTATCCTAGACCCTGATGCCACTGCATCAATATCCCCAGGTGAAATAACTTGACTGCTACGTCAGTATTCTGTATTCTTCTTCTAAAATCCATGTCGCCTCATTCAGTTCACCGTTCCTCCATCGAACTAAGTATTCTTTCTTTCGGAAACTCCTTTTGTGTCTGACGTCGCACTCCTCCATTACTTAGGCTATCTCTTCCTCGTGTAAATCTGTAATTTTCCCTATCCAATTGATGTTCGACACTTATGTGCTACTTCTTGTTGAACCTTATTCATACTTGTACAGATTTGAGAAATTGAGCTAGGAAAAATATTCAATTCCTTCGGTAGCTCCAACACATATGCATTGTCTGAAATCTTCTTCAAAATTGTGCATAGTCAAATCTTCTTCAGCTTCATCTTGTTGTATGTTCCTGTCAAGAACCTCTCTTTTCTTAAGTGCACATAGACTATGTCTCCCTCATGGAACAACTGTAGCCTCTTCTTCCTATTGGCTCTCAACTTGTATGCCGTATTTCTCTTTTCAATTCACTTGCATACATCTTCATGCACCTCCTTCATATGCTCTTCGAATGTCCCTGCATCTGCACTCTTCCATATTCATGTTGGTACTTTGACCAAATCCACCACACCATTTAAGATTCACCCTTGAAAAATCTAGAATTGACTCATACCTGTCTACCGATTCACAAAATTGTTGTATGCGAAATTTGCTTGCGCTAAGACATTCTCCCACTGTTTCGTTCTGTCAGCCATCAAACATCTCAGAAGGTTTCCCAAAATTTTGTTTACTACGTCGGTCTTTCCATCATTCTACAGATGGTATGCCGAGCTAAACTGCAACTTCATGTCTAGTTTCTTCCACAGGGTTCTCTATAAATGACCCATAAAATTGGTATCTGTATGCAACGTTATACTCTTTGGCAACCCATGTAATCTAAATATCTCCTTGAAGAATAGTACAACAATGGTTGTGGCATCACGTGTCTTTTGACACGTAATAAAGTGTTCCATCTTTGAGAATCTATCGACTACCACAAAGATTGAGTCGTTACCTTGTTGTGTCTTCGACAATACTAGCAAAAAATCCATGCTTAGGTGCTCCCATGGGACATTTGACATACATCCCTGTGTTCTAACTTTACCCCTTCTCCAACTGGAAAGGTTGACACTATCCTTCCCACTTACGGACATCTGTCTCCATCCCTGACCAGTAATAATTTTCTTCGACCAATGCCTTGGTCTTGTCGATGCTAAAATGACCTGCTAATCCACCACTGTGCAGTTCTCGGATTAGGTTTTCTCTTATGGATCCCCTGGGAATAAATAATTGTTGTCCCTTGAATAGGTATCCCTCTTGGATAAAATAATCCAAGTATGGAGTTATTTCAACACTCCATGATTCACGACTACCCTTCCATGCTTTCGCAAAATCCTCATCTATCTCATACTCCATTTTTAACGACTCTATTCCCTTCACCTGAACTGTTGTCGTGTTCAGTAATGCAACTCTTTGACTCAGAGTGTTGGCAAACTTGTTCGACTTGCCTGAATCATGTCGCAACATGAAGGTATATCCTTGCAAGAATTCAACCCATTTCATGTGCCACTGATTCAACTTCGACTAAGAATTCAAGTACCTCAGTGCTTGGTGGTATATATATAACACAAACTCCCTGGGAAGCAAATAATGCCTCCATTTCTTCAATGCTTGCATGATAGCGTAGAACTCCTGGTTGTAGACTTAATATTTTTACTTCGCTTCATCCAACTTTTTGCTGAAGAATGCAATTGGTCGGCCATTTTGGCTCAACACTACGCCAATTTTCATTTCGCTCGCATCGCAGTCGACTTCGAAAAAATTGTCAAAATCCGGGAGACCTAACACTGGGCTCTCTTTAACCTTTTGCTTCAACTTTTCGAAGGATTTTTGGGAAGCTTCTGTCCACTTAAACTCCCCTTTCTTCATGCACTCTATCAACGTTGCACATATCCGACTAAATCCTCTTATGAACTTCCTGTAGACACTAGCAAGTTGATGAAAATATGCACTCCTATCATGCTTGTCGGCTCTGGACACTCTAATATAGCCTTCACATTTTTTGGGTCCATCACCAACCCTTTATGTGAGATTACGAATCCCAAGTATACCAATTCTTCCTTCATGAAGAATCATTTCTGTAGATTCACCATCAACTTCTCTTTCCGTAGCTTCCGCAACACTTGTCGAAGGTGTTCCAAATGTTCGGCCTTGGTTCGACTGAATATCAAAATGTTTTCGAGATACACTATGACGAACTTTCCCAAGAATGGCTTTAGTACCTCTTTCATCAACCTCATGAACGTACTGGGTGCATTAGTCAATCCGAAGGGCATGAATAAACAGTCATATAGTCCTTCCTTCATCTTGAAGGTTATCTTCCATTCATCACCTTCTCTGACCCTGATTTGGTGATATCCACTCTTTAGGTCGATCTTGGTAAAGTATCTTGCTCTACTCAAACAATCCCTCAAGTTGTCCATCCTTGGAAATGGAAATTTATACTTGATTGTGATCTTGTTAATAGCTCTGGAGTTTGTACACATCCTCCATTGTCCTCCTTTCTTTGGTGCTAATACCGCTAGTACCACGCACGAGCTCAGACTTTCTCTAATCAACCCCTTGTCCAAGAAATCTTAGACTTTTTGATTGAGTCCTTGACTCTCTATCAGAGTCATCCTATGTGGTGCCTTGTTTGGAAAACTCGATCCTAGAATTAAGTCGATCTAATGGGAGATGCTTCTCATTGGTGGAAATCCCGTCAGTTCCTCATCGACCATTATGCTCTTTAACTCGTCGAGCATCTTTTCAACTTCGACCGAAATTATTTTCGCTGTCGACATTTCGACAATTGGTCCTTTCATAATGAAGGTGAAACATCTCGATTGTTTCTCTTCCTCTGCTAGGAAATCATTTGTTGAGCACATCAACACCCTCTTCTCTTAATAGTTGCTCTCTTCCTCTTTGCAGTCAGTGCGATCCTCCTTTTCTGGCTTTAGGATCCTTCGCATACCATTTTTCCACACTGTGATTGTGTTGGATCGACCATCATAGATCATCATCTGATCATATTGGCATGGTATTCCTTAAAATAGATGAAAATTGTCCATTGGGATTACGTCACACAGTACACTTCTTCAAGTTTTCCAACTTTAATGTTGATCATGCACTGTCTCATTACCTTCACATGATGTCCTTTCTGTAACTAGGATATCTTGTATTTATTTGGGTGTTGTTGACATCTCAAACCCAAATTGTCAATGACCTCCATCGACATTAAATTTTCAGTACTGCCACCATTGACAATGGTCTTGCAGTATCTGTCCGTGATCAGCACTCTGGTCTAAAAAATGCCCTTTCGCTATGCCAACTCCTTCTCTTCCTGCTGATTGTTCTGGACCAACGTTCTTCTAGTAATCATGTTTCAACCTTCTCCTCTATCATCTTAGCCACTATAGGATGTTGAATATGTCTTCTCGTCACCTTTTTCATATCATCGATGTATGGGTTTTGACTCCTCTTCCACATGTACATTGTTCGGGAATTCATAATCTTTGTGTCACACTCCATGACACTTATAATAGACTATAGCCAGTTTTCCACCACCTTTTCTCTATGCTGGACCACTTCGACCAAACGCACCATGACCATGGATCTCTCTACCTTCCTGTCACTTTCCTTGTGATTATTCTCTAGTCGTTGTCTCTTCTACACGTCAGTTGTCTTCGACAACTTCTCTCCTGGTCCCACTACTTTGTCCCTAGTGGGAATAGTCTTCGCACCTCGACCAATCATCCTTCCTCTGTTCGATGTGGTTCTTCTCGATAGTGTTTCTTCCTCCTTTAGAGCTAAGTGGTAGGCTTCCCCAAACATTCTGAACTTCGATGGGATCAACTCATCATGTATGACATACTTCAAGCAATTTACATATCTTGTGACTACTTCTTCACCTTCATCGGTTTGATCGGATCTTATCGATAGTCTGTAGAACTCTTCCATGTATTCCTTCACGGTCATCTATTTCTGTCGAACGTTTTGTAACTTCATAAACAAAGAAATCACATAGTCTCTAGGCAGGAACTTCCCTTTCAGTTTGACAACCACTATGTCCCAAGGCTTGATCATCTCCTTTCCTTTATTGACGTTGTCAACCTATACATTGTCCCACCACAATGAGGCATGACCCTTCAACTTCAGACATGTAGTTTTAACCCTTTTTGGATCTTGTATCTACTCTATGTCGAAGTATTTCTCCATCTCTATGAACTAGTTGATCAAATCCTCTGGATCCAGACTTCTTGAGTCGGTAGGCACATCCATTTTTGCCTTATCCCTCATCTCTGTTAGTAGCTTGATGAATTTATCTTCTGGTTCTTCTTCCACTACTTCTTGAGCTTCCACTTCCTTTAACTCTTCGTCACTATGGTCAAGTGCATCTAGAATGCATCCACGTCTCTGGCTTTCTTTGATCACTGTGACCTCATTGGTCAAACTTCTCATTGTCCACATGCGCTTGTTGAACATTTCATGATCAAATATGACTCATGTGCCTCACGCTCTTCATCCTACACCACAGACATTTACACCTATTTGTTCCATTCATTCAACTGCAGCTGAAATCTCCTCTACTCCAATCACAACTGGACTTTCACCCCACACACAACTCTACCCAACCACAGCTGGAGCTGTTCATGCATACATAGGCTCAAACTTTTCTTAAGATTATTCTCCTTAATAACACTTGATTTTATGCAAGCCAATATCGGGTTTTTTTCCTGCTCAAAGGATTCTACTGATATGAAACCACTTGACACAAGTTAGGTCGGTCAAACCATCTTGCTTTACAATGACACACAGTCAACACACAAATGCTCACATAAACTAGACATGTACTAGAAATGCCAAGAATTTGGATTCTATTACTTAAATCTACTACAAATTTCCATGCAAGAAAATAAATAATTCGGCACATGATGTCATCTTCAGTATTTATAGAGGAGATGACTAATAGGCAAGGGTTCCATCTTCAGTCTTTATAGCATATATGTGATTAGTCATCCTGTGCTAGAGGGTGCCATATTCAGAAATAAATCTCTGTTCTCTCAACTTGTTTTCTCCCTCTATGTGATCCTCTCCGTTGTGCGATCCTTTGATCTAATGAAAGAATGATCCTCTTATATGTGCCTTTGCACTAGTCTTCTACTCTTCTCTGCTACTATTCCCAAGTTCCACTCTATATGGATTCCCCGAGGCATCCTTACTTTGTCCACGGCTCTACCTTTGATCCGGCAGATCCTCCAGTTGTTAGCGTGCCATGATCGTTCTGCACAACCTCCTCCCATGGTGACACCTATCCTGGTCTCAACCACCTTCTTCACTGTCATTAACTTCCTTAGCACCACTTCCACATACCCTAAGGTATATCATACGTCCCCTCGTAAACCTGAAATATATATATATATAAACTGATTGACTACCTTGATGTTATAGTGGCACTATGCACAACACTAAGCAAGATTACTCTATAGTACTCAGGTAGTCAAGTGGCAATTCCCCCACAATGGCTGCAGGTCCCTATGCTTGGCCTCTCCCGCTCCTCTGTCGATGTCGTTGTTCACTCTTGTTGACTTCTGACTTTGTCAACCTCCGCTTCTATCTATGTCGTCGTTAGACTTCATCGACCTTCGACCTTTATAGACAAACTACATCTATCCTATAAAGACTAAAGATGGGGCCCTCTAGCACAGGATGACTAATCACATCTCTTCTATAAACATTGAAGATGGCACCCTTCTAAAAAATCATGAGCACATTTAGAAAGAACTCATTAGCCAATTTCACAATCTCCTTACTCAAGATAATCCTAACAAAGCAGCGACTATCAACCAGGTCACCAACCACATTCCAAAAATTTTGACAACTGAGCTCAATGCTTCTCTCATGAAAAACATCACCTTCCAAGAAGTGGAAACCATGGTTAATCATACGGCCAAAGGAAAATCCCCAGGACTTGACGGATTCACCATAAAATTCTTCAAATTCTACTAGAGCTTCGTGAAACAGGATATTGTTGATATAGTAGAAGAATCAAGGCAAAAAATATGGGTCCTCCCATCTCTAAATGCAACCTTCCTCACGTTTATACCCAAAGAAGTGGGAGCCACCAACCCCAGTAAGTTCCGACCCATTTCCCTCTGCAATATTGCCTACAAGATTATCACTAAAGTGGTGTCCAATCGACTAAAACCCCTCCTCCCACTCCTCATCTCTCAGGAACAAATTGGATACGTGGAAGGTAGGAAAATCCTTGATGGAATCATCCTTTCTCATGAGATGATCCACTCTTTGAAACTTACAAAAACCTCGGGGATGCTAATAAAGATGGACCTCTCCAAGGACTTCGACAAACTCAGCTTGGAGTTCATTGAGAAAATGCTTCACGCTTGTGGGTTTTGCAATGATTGGATTCACTGGATATTGGCTCTCACCTCCTCTTCTTTCTTCTCTATCCTTGTCAATGGATACCCCTCCTCCAATTTCTCACCTTCAAAAGGTATACGTCAAGGTGATCCACTCTCTCCTTTCCTCTTTATTCTGATGATGGAAGGCCTCAGTAGAATGTTCAAAACTCTGGTGACCAATGGTTCTCTCGAAGTACTTTCCCTTCATGAATGCTCTCCTATTACTCATCAACAGTTTGTTGATGATAACCTCTTCCTTGGTCATCCTTCCGTTCAGGAGGCCTCTTTCTTAAAAAGGACCCTCTCTACTTTCTTTGTTGCATCTAGCACCACGCTCAACCTAAAAAAATCCCATATTTTCTTTTTTAACATGAGTACCATCACTCAAAGAAACATCAAGCGCATCTTAGGAGTCCAAGTGACCAACCTTCCCTCCAAGTACCTCGATGCCCCTCTCTTTGATGCTGCCATAAAACACTACTCCTGGAGAGAACTTCTTGACAATATGGAATTTAAAGTCTCTTCTTGGACTCACAGAACTCGCAACTTTCCCATTCGCCTCATCCTTCTCAAAGTCATCCTTCAATCCTTGCCCCTTTATATGTTCTCGGTGCTTGCCGCTCCTAAATGGGTCCTTAAACTCATGAAAAAATTCAAAGATCCTTTTGTTGGGGAGGAAACCATGATAATCACAAGTGGGCCCTGGTTAAGTGGCAGACCATTTATAAAACCAAACGGGAAGGAGGCCTTGGTCTTTGGGATCTTGACTTAAATAATAAAGTACTCTTTGCCAAAATATGGTGGAATTGGGTAACGTCTGCCGACTCCACTTGGAATTAACTCTGGAATAGTAAATACACCCTGAACTGGACTCCTCATCAGCATATTCGTTACAACCAGGATCCCTCAGGCCCTCTCAATTGGGGGGCTTCCAACTATCAGCGAGATCTGATACAACAACACAAATTTAGCAAAATAAGACCAGGAAATCAAGAAAAATTTTGGCATGACTCCTGGAAACAACATCCAAGTCTCCTCCCCTACGTTTCCTGACATGATTTTCACTTACACTTCCAGGATAGGGGAAATGACAAAGTCAGCAATTACTAGATACCCTCGGACAACTCAGAGGCTCAAATTTGGATGCATCCTAGACACGGGGACCCTCCGGTTCCTCTGGAAAGCACTAAGGAACTCTAGAAAGAAATGAAAACCATACATCTGAAGATAAACTACAATTCGGAAATCCTAAGAGCAGAAAAGGCTCCTTCACTATAAAAGAAGCTTACTCCCTCAAAGATCAAGAATATGTGGAGCAACAAAATCCAATTTGGAAAAATATCTAGGGCTCAATTTGTGGCCTAAAAATTGCACCTTCATTTCGGTGGCGGCTCCTCTTAAAAAATACACCTGGGACAATCCTATCAAAAGAGGTTTTCATGGACCCTCCTGATGCATTTTGTGTGGTGCCCGCGCTGAAACTATTGATCATCTCCTGGACTCTTGTGAGATGGTGAACGATATTTGGAATCAGATTGCAAGCTGGTGCAGGCACAGCAACAGAATTTAGGGGGACATTGATCAATCCATATCTCAATGGGATAAAAATCCCTTTCAAAGTAAGATGGTAAATTGGCTTTGGCACATAATCCCAAGGATTTTCACCTGGAACATATGGAAAGATAGAAATAGAATAATTTTTTAAGGCAAGCACATGAATCTCAAAGAAATATGGTATTCTATAAAGGCTAATTTGCAAGAAACTCTCTCCATTACAAACTAGAGCACCTCAGACCTCCCTACCTCGGCTACTGAAAGAGATATCTCGAACAGATGGGAGCTCAATTTCTCCATTGCTCCCCCTCCAACTCGCTTTCCTAATGCCAATACTATCAGCCCCGAGCACTGGAGCAAAACGCCTTACAACTTCTTCAAACTCAAATTTGATGGAGCTTCCAAAGGAAACATGAGAGAAACGGGATTTGGCAGGGTCATAAGAGACTCCTTTGGCTCCATCTGCTGCATCTAGCATGGAACAATCGGTCATGACACCAACAATGCAGTTGAACTCTCTAGGATGTTGGAAGGTCTAAAAAATAGAAGAAATCAAAATATTGATGCCTATGATCATAGAAGGAGATTCCCAAATCATCCTCTCCCTAGCCACGCATCTCTATAATGGATCAAATGCAATGAAGGTGTCTCCCAGCTGGCGACTGGAGCAATGCCTAAATGAGCTAACCATTATTCTCAGGTAGATCAAAATAATCTCCTTTCAGCATGTCCGTCGCAAAGCCAACTCTGTAGCGGATCTCATGGCCAACCAAGGGGCTGCAAATAACTCAAACCTCACTATTGACACCCCCGCCACCATGGAATCCCGAGATATGTATCTACAATGTTGTACATTAGCCAAAAAGACCTCTCCACCCCAGATCCGAGTGAAAGTATTGCTCACACGATCCAACTCCCCTTTGGATCCCACCACCCTGAAGAGCACAATGACAGTAGTTGACCTGTTGGGCCTTCCACCTGTTAGTGCAAGTACTAAGATGACGACTCAGAGTCAGTTCGAGAGGACATGATCCAATGCACAACATTAACTCGCCTTCATGCAGAAGGGACCTTGACGTTGGAGGATGGTGTTGGAAGGCACCTCAAGCATTAACTCACCACCCTTCTCAAAAATGTCTTCCAATTACATTAAGTCCTTCCGCATGGTTCAAGTGTGCAAGCTGGGATTCTTGAGATTCAACATCGGCATTCAAGATTATCCCACTGCTCTGGATCCTGCTCGGCACTGTATTTTTGTTCTTGCTTCGGATCTGATTCCAGACGCTCTCATTTGACCCATTTCAATGACACGACCTAGAGGAACTCCTCGTCGGGGTTGTAGCAAGAGAGGTTCAGGAAGACGACCTAGAAACATCACTGTCTGGACAACGATGGATGGTTATGCGGAGGGTGTATCTACCTTCACCCGTGACCTCATAGATAGCTGGGAAGAATGTAGAGTCACGACCATGCTTGCTTCGGGGAGAAATGGAGGAAACAATAACCATTACTGGTTAATTAAGAATATGATGAGGACGCCAGTGGAGGAAGTTACAACCAATTGGAACGCCAACAGAAGCACTCTCAAGGACTTCAAATCCAACCTTATAGAGATAGGAGACTTTCTGGACATCATGGATGCAAGTCAGAACTAGGATAATTTCTCCCTTGGGCGCAACAACGAGCTGGAAACTCTCCAAAAGGATGAAGAAAATGAAGATCCAACGGGTCAAGATGATTCTACGAAAGCTGTGGATGACCATGTCAGGGAAGATGATGGCCATCCTTTTGTAATGTTGGCCACCCTCAACTCTGTGCAGAAAGGTGACATTAAGGAAGTAGGGAACGAAAACACTCTCCCCGGAGGAAGCACTAGACCTCTGTCCCCTGCTCTCCCCTCGCCTGGGACGATGGAAGACTATTATGGAAACTACTCTATAATTGAAGAAGAACTGAACACATTCCATGCCGAAGCTAATCCCTAGTTGGTCTCCAAAGGCGTCAGGTTATTACTGTGACATCCGGCTTTTCTATTTCAATCTTTGCTACAGTTTTTTTTCAAAACTTTCAGTATACATGTTATGTATTTTTTGAACAAGACCCAACATCAATTCTGGATAGGCCTTCTCTATAAGGTCTTTTTTTTGTATAATGCTAGTTTCTACAATATTTTTGAGAGGTTCAGATGGTGGCTTCATTACATGAGGCCTCCCCAGTCGGCTCATAAACATTTTGACACTTATGTAATCTCTGCTATATTTCTTGGCTCTAGTAATTAAATATACCTCTCCAACTTTACAAAAAAAAATTATTAAGAGATTGTTACGTAACATGATGCTACAATAACTATATTTAGTGACATTTATTAAAACCTCACAATGTAGCATAATGTGTTTAAATCCACATGGATTGACCATTTCTACATTTGAATATAGCTTCTCTAATATTTGATTACATATTTATAATTTTTTAGTAGTGGGCCTTATACATCAATCTGGTGTCCACCTTCTCAATGTTGTTAAGCATTACTTTTATATTTATATATAAGGATAAGTATTATACTATTATATAAGCATAACTATATAAATACAAGAATCGATTGCAATATACCTATGTGTGTGTGCGCGCGCATGTGCTCATGCATTGAAACATGAGCCCTATTGATCAATGAAATGTTATTTGAAAGTAGAAATTTGACACAATTAAGTTGACATGAAAGGAGGAATGTGACATCACAATTTTTAAATGTCACAATTGTAAAAAAGTTATTAATAGTCAACCAAGGCCAACTATTAATGTATCTTTAAATACAACTAATTTTTTTCAAGTCTTGCAATGCACCATTTAGAAAATTCTTTCACCATGTATCATATTTAAGGATTTGATATAACCTTTCAGGAATGCCACAATCCATCATTTTATTTGAAGAATGTTGTAATGCAATATAACCATTGATTAATGTCACATTGTGACATAACCATTAAGGAATGCATCTTGGATCACATAAGGAAACCAATATGAATGTCACAATGATATATAATGATTGGGAAATGTCCATGGAAATCTTGCAATCTGACATATCACTTCAAAACCATGGCTAATCGAAGTCAACCAAACTCAACCTTTGCTAATCACTTTCAACCACAGTGAATTGTGTTTCCATGTATTCATCCATATGGTAAAAGTAATCAACCATAGTGAAGAATACACGACAATGGTCAATCAATGTAAAAAAACTCAACGTGATGCAAACCATACTCACCATTGCAATACTACATAACCATTTAGGAATGTATTAATTACACATAATTAAGCCATTATGAATGTAGCAAGATGACATCACCATTTAAGAATGTCACAAGGGGAAACAACCTTCACGAAGACAACACATATTGCTATGATGAAGGTGCTATGGCATGGTTTTCTTGAGTGAAGACAACACATATTGCTTCAAAACCATGGCTAATCGAAGTCAACCAAACTCAACCTTAATTAATCACTTTAAACCATAGTGAATTATGTTTGAATGTATCCATCCATATGGTAAAACTAATCAACCGTGGTCAAGAATACACAACTATGGTCAATCGATGTCAAAAAACTAAATGTGATAGAACCCATACTCACTATTGCAATACTACATAACCATTGAAGAATGTAGTAATCAAACATACTTAAACCATTATGAATGTGGAAAGACAACATCACCATTTAAGGGTACCAAAGAGGATACAACCCTTCCTGAACATTAAGAATCAAACATATTTCCCTTAAATATTATTTATATAGATTCCATTAATCTATTCATAACAAATATTTCGTTCATTATTAATGTGGTTGATAAAATTGTAATCATAATTCATTCATTCATGGTTTTGATAAATAATTTATGTACCATAAATTCTATACAATATCATAAATTGAATTAATCTACATTTATCAAAAGATTATTATATGTACTTTAATTTAATAAATTTAATTAGAATTAATGTTATCATTATGATATTAGAAATTTAGCTTTACCAACATTATTTATCCATCATTTATGTTTTTTTTTTATTACAATATCTTGTTATTATTATTATTATATATTAAAATATCGTGAATATTGTTATATTGAGAATATTAATATTTATATATTAAGAATATATAAAAATATTGTTAACACTTTGTGAATTGATATGTTTGATATCTTTGTATTAATATTATAAGAATATGAATATTTTTAAATATGATCATATTATTATTTCTATTTTATATTTATAAGTAAATCAATAATTAATAAAAATAAAAATATTAATTTTTCCCATAAATTTATATTTAATACATTTTATATTAAAAAACATTATTAATAAACTAAATATAATAAATGTAACTCTTTCTTATCAAACATATTAATAATATTATTAATGAGATTGTTGGTAACATTAAAAAAAATCCTGAATGACTTCCTCCTATACATTACTCATTACTATAAATCTAAAAAAGAGTCGTAGCTTTAGACACTCTTCTCATTCTTATAAATGCCAAAATGACACTTACATGGCAGATAAACATACTACTTACCGACAATATCAACGTGTAGTTGTTGACTAAATATGAAAGTCGGCATAGGTCGTTGTCTAAATCTATTGAGCGCATCCACGCGCACATAAGTGACTTGTTACAATCATATTTAACGATGTCATGCATTACAACAAGAGGACGAAACAAATATATGACATTCAAATAACCAGCCTTATATAACCTAATGTAATAAGATGGTCCGTAATAACAACTAATATGTTTTTCTATTAAAAATATTCTAAATACTATATTTTTTATTAAAGAAAATTCTAAATACTATATAGAGAATTGAAAGTCTTTGTTATTGAAAATTCTGTATAGACATATTTGCAAATCAAGTAAATCTCTATGTTATGTAAGTATTTATTTTGCTATTCTTTTTGTTACCTGAGTATTTTCTTAGTACAAAAGGTGGACGAAATATTATGTGATTGAGATATATTTTGAATATTTAGTTCAACACATAAATCTAGTAATAAATGTTTAGTTTCGTCAATTAAGATAGTGAATGTTAGTTATATTTATGTTATAATTAATTAATATATATTTAATTTAATTAATTAAAATAATGAATGTTAATTATGTTTATGCTATAATTAATTGATATAGTATAAATAGCATGTTGAAGATTTTTCTAGCCATACTTATAAGTATAGGATATAGGTGTGTAATTTTATGTGATTGAAATATATTTTGAATATTTAGTTCAACACATAAATCTAGTAATAAATGTTTAGTTTCATCAGTTAAGGTAGTGAATGTTAGTTATGTTTATGTTATAATTAATTAATATATGTTTAGTTCAATTAATTAAAATAGTGAATGTTAATTATGTTTATGCTATAATTAATTGATATATTATAAATAGCATGTTGAAGATTTTTTTAGCCATTCTTATAAGTATAGGATATAGGTGTGTCTGGACAGGTTTATTCCCTATGTACTTTTATGATAGCTCGACACATTTACTATTTCACAGTATTAATAGTAAGTTAAATTTTTCAGTGGAAAAAAAAGGGATATATGTGTATAATTTTATTTGTAATGAGAAATGATGTTTGTTTCAACATTATAACTACAATGGCCTTTCATAGTAGGGCAAGGATAATATTTAGTTTCAATATGAATAAGGTATAAGTGAATAACCATTATTTTAACGTGATTGTTGGGAAATACTATGTTGTTAGTTTTAATTATGTAATTACAACTACCAATTGTAGAAGGGAAAAGGTAATTCATAGTTTTATAGGAAAACTTGTGACAAAAAAGGTAATTCATGGTTTTATAGGAAAACTTGCGACAAAAAATGATGGTAAGTAATTGAAACAAGCATTCTACTAGTATGTCAAGAATAATTTCCTATGATTTGTGTGACACTAGCCCTTTAGAAATTGTTACAATCTCAATTGTGGGCGTTATTGTAATTTATATCCACATTTTTATGATTGTCATTGAAGTTTTTTTATCTTAAAAAAATGTGTAAATGTACTCTGAGTGACATATTTTATTTCATTTTATAATCGATTAATGAATGATGTTCATTAGATCGATATGATAGCCAGATTGATTTCATTTTTGAACGCATTATTTTTAGGATTTGTTTGATCCAATCCTTCCTTTGGTAAGTCTTATTAGAGTTCCCATTATCATCACATATAACCACTATTTGGTTTTTCGACATTTGTAGATAGGTGTCTATATTTTACAATTTGTAATAAACAAAGAAGTGTCATTTTCCTAGATTGAAGATTGGATAAAAATGAGATAAATACATTGTCAAGATTTATTTTATAAACGTTATTTTAAGTTTGAAATAAACAATTATATATCAATTATAACAAAAATATATAACTATAACTAAAACACAAACATTTAATAAAACATTGAATTTATGGCTTATTTATATTCATAATTACAAATTAAGTGGTTATATTAATTAAAAAAATTTAATAAACTGCATTCCAAATACACTTATAATTAATAATTAATAAGTAAAAACTTTAAACTAGAGAACTAAACGAGTTAAAAACAATATTCCTTGAAACAATTCAAAAAATGTATTAATGGTAACGAGTATCTTACACGTTGTACATCCACTTATTACAATAATATATATATATATATATATATATATTTTTATTAATGGATTTTTTTATTAAAAATGTAATGAAAATAAAATGGAGATTAGTATTGACTAAAAGAGAGGTTTATTAACATTTATACAGAAAATGGAAATGTTCTATATTTAGAATTGTGGCTTGGTTAAATGGGAAAAGCAATTATATTTATGTTAACAAGGGAAATCAATTAGTAATTGAAAATACAAGTATATTCAAACAAAGAGATTGGCGTACTCGAAAAAGATATAAAATAAACAATATGCGATTAGTAATTAATAATTATATTGACGAATTTCAATTTATTGATACATCTATGTCTAATGAAGATGTTGACATAATTGTTGGTTCATCTTAATTTTCAACATTGGGAATAAAATGTTGACATTTTCTTATCCTTTAAAAAAAAATAGGAATGCAAGAATATATAATGGTGTAATTGTTACTATTTCTGGTTAAAAAAACTTGAAATGTGTATAATATGTAATCTTTTAACACAATAAGAAATTATTATAATAAAAGTAGTATTTCTAAAAATAAATATGAAGAAATTTATCACCTATATTCATTGCACATTGTACAATTTAAGAAGTTAAAAAGTAAAAATAAATCATAATAGAAAAGTCTAAAACAAGTTAGCAATAAATAAGCATTAGTTAATAATGAAACTACAACCAAACCAATATATATATATATATATACATACACACAATTAATCAATAAGTCAATAAGAGTATCTACTAATTATAATAGTCATCTTACTATTTCAGAAACTAAGCAAAGATTACATCAATAGAAAAAATATGTGAAAACCTACAAATTTACAAGGAAGTTCAATTCTAGAATCTTTCCATGTCCCAAATCATAAAACTCATTGCCACACAATTCATAGAAAATTGAATTAAAGTGACATGGCATTTTACAATTCTATAATTTTACTTAATGCTTTTCAATTCATATCATCTCATGTCTTCAACCATCACAACTTCAATAACAAAGAGTTAAAAAGACCATATAAACTAAAAGAAAGACACTTTTTCCCATAAATTTTTTGAGGACAAAGCATTTAAGATATATAATAATAATAACAAAACACTTCACTTTTTTTAATAGATAATGCATATATGTATATTATCGTAAAAGTTGTTGTAATATATGCCATTATTATTTAATATAAATTTAAATTCTTTATCTTTCGATATTAAATATTTAGTTAGTAAATTTACCATTCATTACACATTCCAACACAATTATTATGGATTATATATTTCTACCAAATTTTTTTTAACTTTTATTTTAATCTATTTTTAAGACCACACACAAGTTTTGTGTATTAGATCCCCTTCTTTGTTGGATAAAGGACCCACCTCTATTTGATTGTAAAAATCTACAAAGGTATACATACCCTACCCCTTCTAGATTTGAACTTATGATGTCCTACCAGAAAACCCGTTTTCTTAATAATTAGACCCACTCAAGTTGTACCATTAACAACCGTTCTAATTTTTTCCACAAAAGTTTTGGTGATGCTAACCAATCAATTATAAGAAATATGAATTGGGGTTTAAAAATCTTAATTTTATCAATTTTATATTGATTACAAATTGATATTAAATTTTTTTGTAATATAAAATACTATGTTGATTAATAATATATATATATTTTTAAATTTCACTTTTTTAGTAACAATTTTATATATTTATTTATATATTTATATTAACTAATAGCAAATTAATTTTTCTATGACATTGCAATTAGCCTTGAGCCATTCCAACTTTTTCCACAAAAAAAATGGTAATGTCGATCAATCGATATATGAATTAGGGTTTAAAGATCTTGATTTTATTTATTTTATATTCATTAACAATTAATATTAATTTTTTTATAATCTATAAGACTTACTTTTATATATATATATCACTTTTCAACTAACAATTTTATATATTTATATTAATTAATTATGGGTCAATTAATTTTTCTATGGCATTGCTGTTTAAAATATATATTCTTTGATATTGACATAAGGATACTTAATAACTTCATCTCCTTTAAATTTAAAATAATATCAAAACAATATTTAGTAATGGAAATTTGCTTAATAAACAAGAAGAGTTGCGTATTGAAGCAAGCCCTTACCTTTAATGTTTGTTTTCAATTGATTAAATACAAGTTTTTAGTGAAGAGTTTTTTTAGGACTTAAAATGTCAAAACAACAAAAATTTGAAGCTGCTTTATTGATGCCAATAACATGGATTTGATTGGAGTGGTTATATGTCACAATAAACAAACAACAAGAAACACGAGGAAAGTTTGCCAATGCACATTAGATTTATTAGTGGGAAATTGATCTCCCAACTTCCAACTTATCACTATTGGATATATGTTACTCTAAAAGTGATCACTATTTGATAAAGCTGTGTTTAATAAGAATTAAATATATATTTTTTCTAATGTAGTTAGAATATATCGATTCCCTTAATCACTCCTCTGAGGTAAAATAGTGTAAACTCTTTATATCCCAGGATAAAGAAGTTGACATTCCAGTTTAATAAGCCTTGCATATTTTAAGTAGGGTGTTCGTAATTGTTGCCATTGAAGTAGTAGACCCTTTTTAATTAATCACTAAAACTATGATCATTATATTAATAATACATTATTCAAGTCAAAGGAAAGTGCATGTTTTCCCTGCAACCTCGTCTATACGTGGTTCAAAAAGGCTTTTTCTCTTGATGAAAAAGGTTGGTCACCAATATGTAGCCTTGAACAATATCTAAAGTGGTCGTTATAGCAGGGATTTGGCTTTAGAAGATTTTATATAATTTTGGTTGGGTATTTGGTTCCTTTTTCTCGAGTTTTAAACTTCCGTGAACTTTGCACTCACGGAACTTTTCCACTTTGTTTGTCTTTTTCATTGTCAAAATAAATTTGAAATGTTAATGTGAACAAATCGAGAAATGCATAATAATGCTTAAAATTGCTTAAAATTGCTTCATGTATAAATTACTTTGAAAACTTTTTGATATGCTATGTTATCAATAGATCAATACTCCAAGGGAAGATAAAGGTAATACAATCAAATGTGAAAGAAACATGCATGATTAAGAAAACAAGTTTGAAGAAACATAGTGTAAAAATAAAATAAAAATTATAGTTTTTTCATAGAAAATAAAATTGGAGACATTGCATAGACTATGATTTTCAACATATAATAGAATTTAAACTTGTATAAAATAATTTGTTTTATATGAGGAAAAATTTTAAGGATCTATAATTTTCTCAAAATGTAAAAGTTTTGGTGAGTCTTACTTATTATTAAATTTGTAACCATAAAATGTTTGGTGATTTAAAAAAAAAACAAATTTGTAAGGAATTCATATAGTTTTTGGACAATTTTGGCAATTTTTAGATTAAAAACAAATTACCCCATGGAATTTGGGAGAACCGTCTTTGAAAAAAAAGAAAATTGGTGAATTTTTTCTTTGGAAAAAAAGTCGAAAAATAGCCCATGGGCTAAAGTTTACCCCTAATATCTTCCTTACTAAAAAAGAAAACAACTAGAGAAACGAAAGGTAACAAGAGTATATTCATATTTATTGTGGAGAGACTAATGCTCTATTTTATTGACCAAGCACGCTATAGTCCACAGTTCAATCCACAATCCCTGGATTATTGTCATTTTATACAAGGGATTTAATTGATGTCTTGGTACATGCTAGGAAGTTATAGACGAGTTCCATGTTTGTTTGGTGAGATCTTGGGAGTGTTCTAATCATTCCCACTCCATAGGGTTCATGATGCTCTCCAAGACTGTTATAGATCGTTACTAACAAGGAAGCTACCCTATCAGCACTTTTACCCTATCAACACTTTTATTGTTGTTGTTGGCATGGCGGTGCCTCATTAACATGTCACGCTTGTATGGACAACATTGTTTTTAATCCTAATTTAGACCCCAAGCAGCGCAAAATTTTAGGCGGTGTTTTGCACACTTTAACCCTTTATTCTCACACTCCAATTGTTTGCGTCATGATAAAGTAATATCATGCACCATTAACCACCTTTCAATAGGTAAATTATGCATCCACCAGATGTAAGAGAGAAGCTTCTGCAAACTTAGCCAGCACATGTTCAAGGAATCATGTGGCTATCGATGGAGGCCATTGCTCCATATGTGGATAACCATCATTCTCTAGAACAGGAGATCTATATGAATTTCCTTGCTAATTCTGTAATTGATAATATGATATCTCTATAAATTGTAGATATGTTAGTTTCCGTGACCTCGCTCCTTTTCTTCCTTATTGGCTCAACATTTAACACTGGTTTGTTTTCCTTAGATTGCTTCTTGGATTCGTAGCATCTTTCCAGAGTGAATTGATTACTTCTTCAATGTTGCACCTATATCAAGCACCCAATCCCAAACCATTGATATGATTCAATATGTTATGGAAGGGATCTTAATGGAATAATTTGGCATTAGGAGTCCAATAGTACTAGAGAGCAGGATGTCATGTCCCCAAATTTCTTCTATGGACCACTCCACTACACTGAGGGATGCAACGGTCTAATTACTTGGTAATTTCATGTTAAATTATTAAGGTGGTGGCATGGGTCATGAATTTGTAATGTGTGAGGTCCAATATTTAGTATTAATGCAATATTTTTCAAAATGGGACAAGGAGTGTACATAGGAGGTGGAAAGTGGGCCCCGTGTGAGTTGTAACTCCATCAAGTAAAGATAAACACATCCGAATTCGAATTCCAATGTGCAAGAAGGTTCGTTATAGAAGAAGATTCGAATTTGTAACTCCCAAGAAGTTTCCTGAAGAGGAATGTACCTAAAAATAGCCATTGGGGGTGCACTTGTGGAAATGTAACTCTCAAAAGGAATCTTATGACAACTTATGACAAGAATCAGGTAATATGACAACTTATGATAGCTTATGACACCATATGACATGTTGCAGGTCCTATTTTTAGCCATGGAGGGTTCTAGAGGTGAAGGTGGGCCCATATGAAGATGTAACTTCCCCAAAAATTGACTATGCAAAGCTAATTCAAATTTCCAAGTGAGGTAAAGTACTATTGGGTCAAATAACATTAGGAAATGATGTAAATGTGTTCTAAGGAGCTATTTTATTATGAAAATACCACTTATTAATATTTTATTAATAATTTTATGAGAGAATTCTTGAATGAGGGGGAAAGGGCTTAATGGAGTCTATAAAAATGATCCAGGCCTCTTGGGAAATGGATTTTAGACATTTTGATTTTGAATAAGATATCTTTTGTGGATTTCATAGCTTGGGATATGATATAATTTATAGCTTGGGATATGTGCCACTTCCAACTATAACTAGTTTCCATGGTGAAAGATTCCACCCTAGCTAGTAGAGAGGAGGTGATCATCCAGATCTCTTTAGTATGCCTCATGGTAATTGATTGAGAGGAGAAATCACTTTCAGATTTATCTATAGATATTTATTTCAGGATTTTATGTTCAACTACAATAGTGGGTTCAAATTTATGGTGGTTTGTTCGAGTTCCAGTTGAAGCAGTGTGTACTTTCTGGTGTTTCAGGACAACGGTAATTTGTGGTGGTTTCTGCTTGAGGAGGGCGCAACTGTGGCTATCTAAAATTCATGAGGGATGTTATAATCAAACTACTCATCTACTAAAGGAGGGTGCAATGCTGGAATCAAACTACTCATCTAGAGCAACATTCATCTCTCTTTCTTCCATGGATTTGTAACACCTATCTATTCTCTATGTGAAGTAGATATTTCTTGTTATTTAGAGATTCCATAGCATACTTCAATGTAATCTTTGTAAATTTTCCCCTCTTAATGAAAATCACAATGTTTTTTCCTCATACATTCCTTAATATTCAAGCATTGGTTTCACTATGTATAACTTTGTAAATCCATGAGTATATATGTCAATGTATGGTTGTGTAAATCTTGTGTATGGGTCTGAAACATTCATATGATATTTTTATATCTTCTAGTAATATATTTGGATGGAATTAAATATATTTGGAATCTTTTAGTGTCCATTTTGGAGTTTTACAGTTGTGTATGTTTAAAATATTGTATTGGGGTTTTCGGGGTCGGCATTTAGTTTCTGCTTCGGCCATTAATGATTTTTTTTGGGTTTTGAAACCTATTACAATGTGTCAGGAGTGTTGTTTCCAACAGGAAATATATTTTATTTCACTAAAAAATCTTTCCATACTCCCAAGTTATGATCATTTTATCATTCAATCAACCTATACAATTATGCTAACACACCCTCAGTTATAAATGTCTATGTAAAGTATTTGAAGCTTCCATAAAGATCTATGGAGTTTGTTAGTGGTTAGACTGGGTGTTTTTTATAGGTTTAGGTTCTATTTTAAGTTGTTTGGGAAATATTTGAGTCTATTAGGATTTGTTTGGAAAGAGTTGGAAACCCAGTGTTCAGTGTGGTCAGATTTGAACTAGTGCTCCTAGTTTCGAATCCATAGATTCTCTGGGATTCTATTGGAATTGAAATATCTAATATTTGGATCAAACATATTACAAAGGTGTATATCATATATAAATGAAGATATTACAACTGTTTTAAATTATACATTTTTGGCTACACCACAGTAATCATGTTCCAGTCAACATAACAAAACTTCTCTTTGGATAAATTTGAGAGTCAATTTAGTCTCTACTGAAAGTGGGAGGATAATGTGCCTAAAATTTTAATTGGGTACATTACAGTGGTATTAGATCATGTTCTCCAATAGCTGTGGTAACTCAAGAGGAATTTCGATGAAAATTTGATATCAGAACTTTCAAAAGAAAAAGTGCATAACATCTAGAGGAAAAATTGCATCAGTGGCTAGAATTGTAGATGGAAGATTGTTACCTACTTTTATACCTACATATCCCATACAGGAGGAAAATATTGAGTGGGAAAGGTTCATGAAGGGACATGAGAAGTCATTGAATAAATTTGATAAGACACATCAAAAGTTAGAGCATAACTTGCAGCAAAGTAAATCCTTGCTACATTAATGCTCTACTTCTCAAATTGTTGAGAGGATGTTCAGTGTCTTTACAAATAGAGCAAACAAAGGCTACAATGTTAAGCTTGGATCAATAAGAAGTGAATCCCCTATCATTATTCAACCTTGAACTGAACATGGAGGATAAGAGATAGAGACTACACCTAGTTATAGAAAGGAATGGCACATAGGAGATGGCCTAGTAGCAATCCATGAAACTATGACACCAAGGTATTGTAACAAATTTGATTCCTGCAGCAATCATATTCCCTTGCAACAACATGATACATAATACATTTCATGTAATGATGAAGGTCTTGTAAAATATTTTAATGTTGGTAATAACAATTTTGGTGTTAAAGGTAAATTGTGTCTTGCGGGTTCATGCCACCCGCATCCTTATTTTGTATACTGGCCATTAGAAAATGTAAACAAGACACAAACCATGGGCAATTTGATCTTGGAATATACACATGAGTTGGATGATCTCATATGTGATAGCATAAACAGTGCTAGAAGTATGACATTTCATGACTTAGAGAGCCAAATCTTAGTCACATAAGAGAGGATGTTGCAAGTATTGACAAGGATAGGTGATGCACATAAATTTGTTGAACACCTTATGTGGATGACCCAAATTGAGGAGAGGAATAAATGATGTGATGTAGGGTTCACTAGTGACCAATTGCACATCATTAAGAAGGAACATAATTAAATAATATTACTTGCAGCTATTTATGGATAGGTAACTTTCTTTCAAATTTGTTGAAGCCAAGGATAAGGAGGTGGAGCAACTTCATATGAAGTGGGGAGAACTACATTCTTCCTCCTACTCTTCAATCGTCCAGTTGTACATGGTTGATTACATTGATGAATTGATGGAGGAACCTCATGTCAAGGTTGAGCATAAGGATCATTTAGACTTGCAGGTTCTTGAGGAGAGAGTTGACATGGAGAATGTTGACCAAGTACTTGTTTTGCATCTAGAGGATCATGACCTACCCCTATGGGAGAGAGACATAGCAATGGAGGAGGTATATGTGTACACTTTTTATGAACCATTCGGTAGAAGAGTATGTGCATAAATGGATTGGATGGATAGGTCGATAACAAATATGGTGACACAAGAGAGGTCGAGTTCAGCTTGCAACAGTAGTGGGATGTTTGGAACACCAGTTCCTTTCCAATCTAGTGAGAAGTAGTAGAGGCATCTATGGTTGTTGTCTGATGCCTTCTTCATTCATGGAAGGACATTGGATTTTCACCTGAGTCGTTTAGATGGGACAAGTGACAGTCATGTGAGACATAGGACCAGTTTGCATGGTGCACAATGTGAGCTTCATGTTCTATTGGAGAGGTGAGGTTCAAATGATCATTGGGAGTGATGAACTCCAAGTCTGGTGGTGGGATCCTGGCATCCCTCAGAGTGGTTGAATGATCCATATGACATAGTTTATAGGAGAGGTGCATCATTGAAAATGGAATCCTAATATTACTTTGTTCAGTTGTTTAGAAGTTGTCACTGGAGGTAGAGCCAACCATATTTGTTAGGATCCTATCAATGTGGAGCAGTGGATTAGTTTCCTAGGTGGGAGACCTTATGATGGAGGGAAATAGTGCTTTCTTGCTAGGTGGATTGGGAGACTACATGAGGCTCTTTGTGTGAAGACTATGCAAAGAAGAGGTGGATGCAATAGAAACTCTTCATTTCTCAAGTTCATTTGAGACCCTAGGATCATTCTTGGACTCAGTTGTTTCAGTTGTGTTGTTGGAAGGACTGTTGGGGAGATAGAAGTATCTCTATATGGGATGATTGTGATCAAAGTGGCATAGCATCAGCATGGTGTCCCCTTTCTGAGACTAGCTGGGGATCTTGGAGTTACAGTTTTGGGAAGATTTCCAACAGCAGGCCTAGAGGGGAGGGGAAATATTTTCTTTCATAAGATGTGATTCTTAGTAGATCAATTGAGTGGGAGTTGGTTGAGTGGTTTTAGTATAGATTCACTCTTCTTATTGGCATTGGTCAAGAGTTTCCCTATGTTAGTACCTTGCAGGACCATACCTTGAGCATATTATACTACACCTCATTTTGATTGGTTTGGAACCATGACAACATTTTCAAGATTAATGTGGTTAAGATTGTGGGATATAGAATTGATGAATTGGTACATTTGAAATTGCAACCTTATGAACCGTTATCACTAAGGAAGGAGGAATAAAAATAAATGAGCATATGTTGGGAAAAAATAAAAAGAATTACCACTCCCATCATTGTTTAAACTGCTTTAGGACAAGCAATCTTGGGTGGGGATGATAGTCATGTCCCCAAATTTTTACTATGGACCACTCCATTGGACTAGGGAATTCAATGGCATAAGTTAATTGGTAATTTCATGATAAATTATTAAGGCGGTGGCATGTGTGATGAATTTGTAATGTATGCGGTCCAATATCTATTATTAATGCAATATTAGTCAAAATGGGACAATGAGAGTTCATAGGAGGTGAAAATTGGGCCCCACGTGACTTGTAACTCTGCCAAATCAATCTAAACACATCCAAATTTGAATTACAATGTGCAAAAATGTTCCTTATAGAATAAAATTCAAATTTGTAACTCCCAAGAAGTTTCATGAAGAGGCATCTAGGTAAAAATAACCACTGAGGGTGCACTTGTGGAAGTGTAACTCCCAAAAGGAATATTATGACAACTTATGACAAGAATCAAGTCCTATGATAACTTATGACACATTATGAAACCATATGACATGAAGCAGGTCTTATTTTTATTGAGGTAGGGTGCTAGAGGTGAAGGTGGGCCCACATGAAGGTGTAACTTCCCCAAAAATTGACTATGCATAGCTAATTCAAATTTCCAAGTGAGGTAAAGTACTATTGGGGAAAATAACATTGGGAAATGATGTAAATGTGTTTTGAGGACCCATTTTATCATGAAAAAACATTTATTAATATTTTATTAAATATGTTTTGAGAGAATTCTAGAATGAGGGGGAAAGGGCTTAATGGAGTCTATAAAAAAGATACATTCCTCTAGGGAAAGGACTTTTTGACATTTTGATTTTGAATATGAGATATATTGTGGATTTAATAGCTTAGGAGATGATCCCCTTTATAGATTGGGACATGTGCCCCTTGCAACTATAACTAGCTTCAGTGGTGAAAGATTCCACCCTAGCTAGTAGAGAGCAGGAGACCATCTAGATGTCTTCACTGTGCCTCAGGGAAATTGATTGAGAGGAGAAATCAATTTTATATTTCTCTACAAAGATTTATTTTAGGTGTTTATGTTCAACTACAGTAGTGGTTTTGAATTCATGGTGGCGTATTCGAGTTCTAGTTGAAGCAGTGTGTACTTTGTGGTGTCTCAGGACAACAGTAATTTGTTATGGTTTCTACTTGAGGAGGGCACACCTATGACAATAAAAAATTCACAAGGGATGTTATCATGTATGTAAATAACTGATATTTGATAGAGGGAACACTCATGGTTTCATATCTAAATATTTGGGTTGAAATCTACTGAAGGAGGGCGCAATAGTGGAAGAAAACTACTCATCCGGAGTATCATTCATCTCTCTTTCTTCCATGGCTCTGTAAAATTCATATGTTCTCTCTATGAAGCAGATATTTCTATGTATTTCAAGATGAAATAACAACCATTAATGTAATATCTGTAAATGTACCCCTCTTAATGAAAATCATAGTGCTTTTTCCTCATACATTGCTCAAATTCAAGCACTAGTTTCACTATGTATAGATTTGGAATTCCATAAGTAGATATGTAAATGTATGGTTTTGTAAACTTGGTGTTCGGGTATGAAACATGCATGTAATCCTTTGATATTTTTTAGTAACCTATTTGGATCAAATTAAGTGTATTTGGAATTTTTCATGTTCGTTTTGGAGTTTTACAATTGTGTATGTTTGCAATATTACACTCAGGTTTTGGGGGATGAAAGTTAGTTTCTTGTTTGACCATCTATAAAATGTTTTGGGTTCTAAAAATTATTCCATTTTGTTGGGAGTGTTGTTTCTAGTAGGAGACAAATTTTATTTCACTAGAAAACATTTCAATATGCCCATCTTATAATCATTTTACCGGTTGGTCAACCTGTACAATTATGCTAACACACCCTCAATTATAAATGTTTGTGTAAAGTGTTCAAATATTCCATAAAGTTATATGGATTTTGTTAGTGGTCAGATTGGGTGTGTTTGGGAGTGTTAGGGTTGAGTTAAAGTTTTTTAGGAAATAATTTTGTTAAGCCCTAAATGGGGGCACATTTCCCTCTATCTTGGGTGCATTACATTAATTTTGATGTCGAATTTGGTCCATTAGTTGTAATTGTCACAAGTATGGTTATATTAGTTCTGTTGGCTTGGGTCAGTGAGTTGTAATTGTACCTCTTAATCTCCTATATATAGGAAGGATATATTTTCATTTGAGTATCTTGTCTTGTCTTGTCTTCTGTACTTAGTACATTGTATAAGGAGGTTGCCACCTCGAAAAGGTTTTCTATTCATATATTTTCTTCATTCAAATCATGGAGTACTATTTTTAATCTATTTATTCTCTTTTCATGCTCTTTTTGGAATTTTTTTGCATAACATTTCATATCAGAGCTCTTTCCTCAGTACTGTTTTCTTCAAAACGAGTCATATTGGAATTTTCACTATAATATTTTTTCCAAGGTTTCAGATAGTGAGACTTAAAACGAATGATCGTCTTAACTGTGATATGAGTTTTAGATCCTAATACATTACAAGTTCGGAGATATTTGTTGTGGAATCAAGGGTTTCTGACTAGTCCAAAAATTAGTCTAAAATATGTGTTATGGGAAAAAAGGTCACATTTGGGGCATGCAAGATCCAAATTGAGTGAGAAATATTGCATTAGAAAGAAGACAAACCATAGTATATGTGGTAGGGTTTTCAACCTCAGATCCAAAATATTGGATACGTGGAAGATATTACAAGTTCTCTCTTATGGAAATACCAAAAAAAAAGTGTTGGGAAATTCACAATAAATTCTTATTCGTACATCAGAATTAGGTCAAACCTATGGCATTGGAAAAATGACACATTAGGATATAGTAGGCCAAATTTTTAGACCCATAGGAGAAGAAATGTCAAATTAACCTCAGCTTCAAGTTGGACATAAAACAACCTTCCAATCAGGGTTTGAAAAAGGTACGCTATTTTAAATTTGAATAAATTTGAGGAGAAGGATCTAATTGTGGTGAAACCTAGGGTGTGATATCTATTTATATTGTTCAAAATTACACCAAAAGGAAGTGTAAAAACTCACACTCAAATAAAACCACCAAATGATCCATCCCCGACGTATGATGAAAGGGAAGACCTATCTTTCTGAGTGTATGAGTTGGAAGATATGATTAAATGGTTTGTGAAAAAACTTGATTTAGTTAATTTATAGGATAAATTGAATAAAATGGAGGAAAATATGAAAGGTTCGGTGAGAACAGCTGATTTACTCAATTTAGAGGATAAGTTGATGGGAAATATGAAAAATATTTCTATTCTCATACAAAATTCAAGGGATACTCCCCCTACAGGTGATGATGTGTTCCAAGATACCTAGGAGGATAATGATAATTTCCATGTTGAGAAACATTTCATGAATAAGAATATTCCAAGAGGAAATGATTCTTGTAATGGAAGTCATCAAAGATGGTCACAAAGGGGTACCCAACTTTCCAATATTGACATGAGAAAGTTTGATGGAAATGATCCAATAACATGGATATTCCAAGTGGAGCAATTATTTGACCTAGACCAAGTTCCAACTTTACAAAAGGTAACTATTACATCATTATATTTAGAGCTTGATCAATTTGTATGGTACTACTGGATTTGTGATCGTAAAAAGGACTCTATTATATCTTGGTCTATATTCACCGAATAATTGATTGCACATTATCGGGATATTAATAGAAACACCTTCTTTATCCATTTAATAAACCTCAAGAAAAAAGGTCTAGTTACAAAGAACGTCAAGTAGTTTCAGAAGCTAAGTCTTAGAGTGAAGAACATTTTAGAAGATAATCTATTCGATCTCTTTATTGGAACCTTGAAGGATAAAATTCAACATGAGTTTCATCTATTTGAACCACCATCCCTGGAGAAGGTGAAAGTAAAAATATGATGATGGATACTAGAAATACCACCTCCAACGCATACCGAGAGAATAATGCTCCTTCTTCTAACCCAAATCAAAGGTTGGCACCTGAACAACTAGAGGAAAGAAGAGAAAAAGGCCTATGCTTTAATTATGACAACAAGTACAGTAAGGGACATAAGTTTCGTGAGAAGAAATGATTCTACATAGATTGTGAAGAGGAAGAACCAAAAGAACATGAATCGTATCAAGATGCATAAATAAAAGATACTACTTCTAAAGAGATTACTCCCACCATATCTTGTCATTCATGGTTGTTATTATCACTCCTCAAACTCTCAAGATCGAGGGATATATCATAATTAAAAAGGTAATAGTGTTGATTGATTCTGGTAGTGTTCATAATTTCATTCACTGTAAATTAGCCAAAGCTCTCAATTGCTTTGTATATCCAACACCAGAGTTTCAAGTAATGATTGCAAATGGAGTAACTATTATTTTCTCATGCAATCTCTATAATATCAATCTTACTATGGGGGAATATGTATTGAATAGTACGATGATTTCTATTCCTAAGGAGGGGGGGATAATTTTTTCTTAGGATTTCAATGGTTACAATAATTGGGAATAGTGGCTTTTAATGTTTAGAAGCTTTTCATGAATGTTTTACGGGAAGGAAAATAATATGAGTTAAATGGTATCACACAGAAACCAAGAAAGGTGATAAGCTCTAATGGTATGACAAAACTTATGGAAAAGGGATATGAAGGTGTAATTGCACAATTATCCTCATTAGATGTTCAAACATCTAAGTTTCCTACTTCCCCAGATCTCCAAAGGGTCATTAATAATCATTCAAAGGTATTTGAAGATATTCCATAAGGTCTTCCACATGTTCAATATTTTGATCATGCTATTCAATTAATTCTAGGAGGTGTTCCTCCTAACATCAGACCGTACAGATACCCCTTTGGATAGAAGAGTGAGATTGAGCGTATGGTTGAAGAAATGTTAGAGGCCAACATAATTATGCCTAGCCAAATTTCTTACTCTGCACCAATGGTAATGGTACACAAGCTAGAGAGATCATGGAATATGTGTCCATATTATAGAGAGCTCAATAATATTACCATTAAAGATAAGTTTCCCATTCCTGTCATTGATGAATTGTTAGATAAATTACATGGAGCAATGTTTTTTCCCAAAGTTGTATCTCCATTCCAGGTATCATCAAATTAGAATGAAGGATGAAGATATCCCAAAAAAAGAATTCAGAACTCATGAAGGTCATTATGAATTTTTGGTGATGCATTTGGTCTCATGAATGCACCTTCAACATTTCAAGGTTTGATGAATTCCATTTTCAATACTTAGAAAAATTGTTCTAGCGTTCTTTGATGATATACTAATCTATATCAAGTCTTGGGAAGAATGCATTTAACATGTTGACAGGGTACTACAACTACTAAAGGAGCAACAACTATATGCCAAAACTTCAAAATGTTTATTTGGTGTAAAGGAGCTAGAGTATTTGGGTCATATGGTATCTCATGAAGGTGTCAAGGTAGACCCCAACAAAATGAAATCCATGATGGCAGGCTAGTCGATTACCAAGACCCTAAAGAATCTTTGAGGATTCTTATGTCTAATAGGGAACTACCGCAAGTTTGTTAGGAACTATGGAAGAATAAAAACACCTCTAACAACATTATTGAAGAAAGATGAATTTTCTTGGATTCTAGAGGAAACTCAAGGTTTTGAACAACATAAAGAGGCAATGTGCAAAGCTCCTTTTTTTCCCACACCAAACTTTACAAAAACCTTTATTATGGAATGTGATGCTTCAGAAAATGGCATTGGTGCTTTTTTAATCCAAGAAGGACCCCCACTTACTTTCACAAGTCATCCAATCAAGAGAAAGAATTTACAGAAGTCCATTTATGAGAAGGAAATGTCGGAAATACTACATGCTCTTAAGAAATGGAGTCCTTACCTAATAGGTAGGAATTTCAAGGTCAAAATAAATCATGATACTCTTAAATACTTCTTGCAACAGAGACTTTCTTCAAAAGATAAATTAAAATGGGTAACCAATATGTTGGGATATGACTTTGAAATCATCTATTGAAAAGGGAAACAAAATGTGGTGGCAGATGTGCTTTCCAAAAAAGATGAAGATGTTGTGGAATTACTTGGTGCAATTTTCATTCTCCAACCTGATTGGATAGTAGCATCAATGGAAAAATGAAAAAATGACCTATCTGTGTGGAAACTCATTCCAAAGTTACAGAATGATCCCAGTGTATCAGATTTTTGTGTGGAAAAATGATTCACTACGATATAAGCATCGCTTATATTTATGCAAAAAATCCCAATTCAAACAAAAGGTCCTCTCGGAATTACACACCTCTCCTATAGGCACGGGCACTCTGGATTCCTAAAAAGAGACCATATGCTTAAGAAGATATTTTGGGGGAAAGTTATTAAATTTGATGTTCAAAGGTTTGTGACCAAATGTTTGGTTTTCTAATATAATAAGGATGAAACAGTTAATACCCTAGGACTTCTACAACCATTAGACATACCTTGTCGGCACTGGGAGGAAGTCTCAATGGATTTTATCACAGGTCTAGCCAAGTTAGAAGGAAAAAATGTTATTATGGTGGTTGTTGATAGACTCACAAAGTATGCACATTTTTGTGCACTCTCTCACCCTTTTAATGCAAGTACAATAGATGCAACCTTTATGAAAATAGACCAGAAGTTACATGGAAATCCAAAGATTATTGTAAGTGATAGAAATCCAATTTTCACTTGAAAAATTTGGACTTAATTGTTTTCTTGCTTGGGTACCCAATTGGCTCATAGTTCACCTTATAATCCTCAATCTCTTGGGAAAATTGAGATAGTTGTTAACACCCAAATTGACCCCAGGTTGTAAGAAGGGTAATTCGGGGTAACCACTAACCAATCTTTGGATTGATGTTACTGACCCAACACAGTCTGAGAGGGCTCTCTAAATAAACTAATTAAGAAATGGAAATAATCAAGGGCGTCAACCATGAAAAAGGAACACCAACACTCATTCTTTAAGATGTTCTATTAAAACATACACAGAAGGTCAGATTTCTGTAGGACAAAATATACTCATGTAAACCATTGGTTGGAGAACAACAGGGATCTATATTGGGCAATGTAGTCAATTCAAGCATAATATAAGCATTATTATCGAATGCTTACTAGATACATCCACATAGAGGCAAGGTAGCAACCAGCTAGTAGTCAAAGTGATTTAATTGGCGAAACAAAAGAAAGATGAACAATCCATTGATATAAGGCATACACAGATGAATCCTATACCAACTTTAGCAGAGATATTTTGTGAAATACTTGGTAAGAAATGAACAAGGCATAATTTCTATGAATCTTATTCAGATACTACATTGAACCAAGTACGAAGGAATATTAAAATTATGGATTAACAAAAGGAAAGAAAACACATATCACATAGGAAAAAGAGAAAACAAACTACTAGACCGATTACACAATAATCTCTGAAAAACGCATGTAAGCTTCTGACAATGTTTATTCAAAAATATATCTCGGGATAACAACAGTGGACAAAATATGTCACGCTCCAAAAAGTTCTCAACCTCTTGCATTTGAAAATACATAGAACTTATAGTGGCTTGGAGTCTCATACTCAGCCCATGTGAAATAGAAATTAGTTACAACATAGGGACACCTCATCATAGTTCAGATGTCACTATCATAAAACAAAAAATATAACAAGATAAGCCTAACTTCTTTCTTGCATTTACCAGTATGCCGTTAAATAATAAAAGATATTTAAAGTATCTGTTTAATGGTGAAACTTCATTACATAACAGGAAACCCACTGCCACATCCTGGAAAATAAAAATCCTAAATATATTACAAACTTTTATACCAAAATAAAATGATATTCAGAAAATGCAAAGATCTGAGATCTAAGGGGTAGCAGCTGCTAGTGGAGCGTGATAGGTATATTTCATCTTTATGTATTTCTCTACAGGTATCCAAAGTTCAGGTGCTGGGATGTCTTAACTTGTCATATCTTTCTCCAGGACCCTTATGTTAAGGTGATCAGCAGAAGAAATGGGTGGAAGTCGTTCACCAATAGAGATCAAGCTATACAACATCTCGAACTCTTCGTCCAACTTGTCCATCAGGATTCTCCCTGAAAGTGGCTAGCCTAGATGTTTGAACTTGGAATGATACATCTGTCTATTAATCATCAACTTTTTATGCTCACTTTGGCGAATCAATTTTTGCTTTTCATCCCAAAATGCAGGAAATACTTTTTCTACTAGTCCTCCAAACTGTCCTTTGAACTCTGTTAATTGTTCATTCATTTCATTTGCTTTGGCCTCTACAGCTTGGACTAATGCATACTTCCCTAGGATTCATTTTTCTTCCACAATGGTTGTGACCCTGTCTTTGATGCTCAAATCTATGAAATCCTTATCTGTCAAACTATTTAAATAGTTTATAGCATTATATGCAGTCTCCTTTGGCCTTTTGTGTAGCTTTTCCTTCATGGCAGTGCAGCTCTTAAAGACATCAGTGACTATCTTTTCCTTTGTCCTCATGAGATCTAGATAAGGTCTAAACCTCTCACCTTCCTAGATAATTAAATCCCAAATCAAATGCTTGCACCCCTGCATAGCTTCTCTCCCTGTAACCTGCTGAGAAAACCTGTTGTTAATCAATACCAATTCCTTATATTTTACCTGTAGGGCATTTGTCCCTTTTTCCCTTTCATCATTTTCTTCCTTCAATCTTTTATTCTCCTCCTTTAGTTCTTGTATTTCAACCTCGTTTAGGTTTGTCTGGGACATGGCCTATACCATGCTGTCAGTACCATCCTTCTCTTTATTCAGGCCTTCGCTTTCCTGCTGTGAACATATATTTGACAAACTTCTCTTCAATTCTTCAATTTGACTCTTCAAACTCATCTTCTCTTTCTCCCAGCACCCCTCTTTCTCTGCAAACCTTAGCAATTCAGTTTTATTATTGGTGATCTCCCTACTTAAATCTTCTTTTTCTTGTATTAACTTTGTCTCTTCGGGAGCTTGTATCAACTGGGTGTTAGGGATTTTCATTCTCTTCTGTAGGTTCTGGATCAAATTATCTTTCTCTGTCAACATCTTATTGCTTAATTTGCCTCCGCCATCCTGTTCAATTAAATCAAAATGTAGCTTTTTGACATGCTGCTGAAGTGCTTTATTCTTTGACCTTTCATGGTTTAACTGGGCCTCCATTTTATTTACAGTAACTTCCAAATTAGAGATATTCAAGTGCGCTTCCACCAAGTCATCATATAGACCTTCTCCAATTTGCCTGTGAAATTGAATTCTGTCTCGCAAGGGTATCTTCTTCCAGTCTATTCTTGCTTCTGTCATTTTTTCTTTATCGGATATCGTTAGATTGAAAGTGTGTGTCTTGATATCCCTTCTTTTCATCAAAGACGTCTCTGTTTTTGAAAAAATCCTTACAGTGGGAATTAGTTCAAAAAGTTTATGTGCAGATGCCTGCTTATTTTTCCCATGATACTTAAACATACCTTCTTGGGACTGAAATTTACTATCCTCACTTCCTCCTGTTGCATCTTGGAATTTATATTCTTGGACTTGGATAACTGGGGTTGATAACCCTTCTTTTTGTTCATCTCTATCACTTATCAGGACAGTTAACTCATCTGGTATTTCCAATTTGAGTCTTTTCTTTTTACTTTCTTCTGCTTCTTCTATTTCAATGACTTCCTGTAATTCTCTCTTCCTGCCTACCTCCAGAGTGTTAAGTAGCTGGTCTATTTCCATAGGATCATCAGTCATGATCAAAGCTTGGACTTATCAATCTAGGTCATCTTCCTCTTCGGGCTCACATTGCAATAAATTCCACCCCTTCAACAATCCTTCAGCTTCCTGGTTGTCAAATGCCTTTAGACCATTTTTCTTCTTCCTTTCAGCTATGATATGTAGAGGATCATAAGCAATCGCTACATATTTCCTGAACCCCATCTTTCTCAACAATTTTTCCACTTCGCTAACAACTTCCTTAAACTTTACAATAAAAGGGCCAACTTGCCAAGGGAGTTTTATATCAAAACCTTTCTTATACTACCCAAACTGTTCCTCTTCTACAATTAGCCTCTGCCGAATGAACTCAAGGGAAAAAACCCTCAAAGTTAAAAATGTTGGCAAAAAGTACGGCTCATGTACAAAACCATACACCCTTATCACCGTGGCATCTTTCAGCAAGAACCAATCACCAATGGCTAGCTCATCTTTCAACTGCATCAGAGTTTGCATTTCTGGTAGCACTCTGGGTAGTTCCTCTTCAAACATAACTTTGTACATAACAGATAGAATGTAGTTTATGTAATTGAAAACATTATCCTCCAAATTCCCTGTAAAAAGTATCTGAGATAACCTTAACTCGCCTGCACTGCTATGCAGAATCATCTTAGTCAAATATGCTTGAAATTGGAAAAAAATGGTATTTTCAAAATAACTCAACTGTGCATGGATTTTTTCTGCCAAAAATTCCTCAAAATTGAGGGATGGTACTGACTCAATTCCCGCCTCTGGGTAACTAACACTAATCCCGAATAACATGTTTAATTGTACTTCAGTTATCCATAAGTCTGAGTCTAAACCTAAAAACTGTGCTATCAAAGTAAAAACCAACTGGGTGTGGTCATTAAAAAGGCTGACGTCCAGTGGGTAGGGGGTGTCTGTAATTTCTACATTAGGTTTTAAACAAGTGTCAAGGAAAGCTTTATGGATTTCAGGAGAAATTCGCCTGTACAGAGTAACAACTAACTCTTCAGAGAAACTTTCGGGGATTAGGGCTAGAGCCTCTGGCACAACAAGGGTACTTCGGATGATGGCAGCGTCGACACTACATATGATTTCAGACCCTTTGGCGTTCATTATTACTCGTTGGGGTTCTGAGTAATTCAATGAACACCATGACATGAACTCTGGGAAAGGCATTATCTATTCCAGGAAAAAGAAAATTAAAAGGAACTGATGGACTCTATGGACATCTAACCCTTGTTCAAGCAAGGATTTAAGCCTTCTTTTAACTTCTGGTATAGGGAGCCGAAGGACTGGGTCAAACACATCACTGTCTCTATCTTCTAGGGTTACTCTAGCCTTAGAACTAGTAGAAACCTATTGGTCTGCCATTCTATGACTATAAAACACACTGCATGTTGCAAATAAAGGGGTTTTGGAACCCTACCTGTCATGGGAAGCCTGAGAGCGACCTTCTCCCTGTCATCCTTTTCGGCTTCTGCACTTCTAGAAGCTTCCAACTCCGACAAGTCCAAGAAAGAAATGTCTATTTTACGCATGCCGCATTATATATATATAACTTTTCCGAATAACTTCCGCTCACCTTTGCCAGCTGTCCCTTTTTCGCGTTCGTCGATCTGTTGGGCATTGTTTCTAGTCCGTTGATCTGATCCCTTATTTAACTTTTCTGATTTGACATCTTTTCATCTCCACCGTAGGATCTTCTATTGGCTTTAAATCTTAGACATCCATCGTACCTAACATCTTATAAGGATATGGTGGTATCGCTACCCGACCTCTTGTTTTGGGTTACCACTTAATCTTCCTCGCGAGGTGCTCAGGTGGTGACACCTGGCAGATGGTATGCACCCTCGCAACCACCTTCTCCGCTTATCTGGGGCTCTCTTTCACCTTGCGACAATCACCGAGGATCATTGATCTTGTCCTTAGCGTATCTACGGCGGGGATCTTTCCAAGTGTCTAGCTTTTCAGCACTCTCGCTAGTGGAGCCCACTTTGTTATCAACCTTGCATCTCTTATATCCGCCATCCATAGATCTGATCTCTTTCTATCGCGAGACGCTGATCTGCCCTGACCTCGATGTTGATGTGACAACTTATCCTCCTCCCTGCGAGATCTCTGACCACGCAGCCTACATCGTTGATCTTCTACTTTGCTCTTCCGTTGCGGTGGTATCACGAGCCTTCTGGAGGTTTTCACTTACTGTCGAAATGCTCATGCGAGGGCTCCTCCGATTGCCATCTGTCCTAGCGGTTTATCGCTCGCGACCATCCTCCTATGCTCTTTTCCGTGCCACTTCACGATGTGAGGGCGATCGAGGGCCGTGGATCTCTTCTGTGCACTGGATCAATGGTTGGGACTTATCTGAGCTTTATCCTTCACTTCATTTTCCTTCGAACTATAGATTATTGGTTTTTTACCCATTTTTTATTATTTGGGCTAGCTCCTTATGCCTAAAGTGCCCAAACCCTCATTATCTCCTTCCTAACTGAGTTGCTTCTTAGCCTTAGAAACCTGGACATGACTATGGAGGGGGATTTTAACCATCTCTTCAAGGAATTCATCAGTCGAGTCAGTCCTTCCCTTTGGCTTTGTGCAAAAAATTTATAGCTGCCAACAATAGTGAACAAATTTTTGGAATGTTATCTTCGTTTCTTTGCATATGATAAACAAACACAATGGGTGAAATGGTTATCTTTGGTAAAATGGTGGTACAATACTTCCTTCCATACATCATAAAAAATATATCCATTTATGGCACTTTATGGGTACCATCCTCCCTCTTTCACAACTCCCTTAAAAGGAAAATCTAAAGTTCAGGCTATGGAATATCACATAGAGCACCAAAAATAATTTCTTTGGATACTTAAGGACAACCTTGCTATGTCACAAAATAGGATGAAACAACAAGTTGATCAACATCACAGTGAAATGAGTTTCAAAGAAGGGGAATTCGTATTTTTGAGGCTACAACCTTACAAGAAGATTTCCCTCAAGCAATTAAATAAGGACAATAAATTAGCAATCAAGTATTATGGTCCTTATAAAGTGTTGCAAAGGATTGGTAGTATGTATTACAAATTGGAGATCCCTTCATATTCAAGAATGCATCTAGTTTTCCATGTTTCTTGCTTAAAGAAGGTAATAGGAGACAAGATCCCAATTAAAAAAATATTGCTTGAGATTGATGAAGAAGGGAAATTCATATTGGAACCTGAACAAATCACTGAAACAAGGACCAAACAACTACAAAATCAGGGATATTACTGAGTACCTCATCAAGTGGAAGATTCGATATGGGAAGATGAGTCTTTTATACAAAAGCATCCACAACTAATAAAGCATTATGGAAAAGACTTCTATGAAGGTGTAATATCCTTTGGTTTAGCCCCTGGACATATTATTATTGTTGTTATGTTGGACATAGTGGCACAACGTGCCTCGACTATGGTTTGCACATTATTATCATTTTTATTATGTTGAATATTATTAATTAATAAAATAAAATAATCGGATCGACTGATGCCATGAAAAGAGAGTATGAGGAACCATGATGTTATGAGCAAGGGGTTGTGGGAAAAGTGTTACCTTGTGCTTCAACTATGTGGATTTGATACACCCTTCTTGTGGACTTGGTGGACCCTCTCGATTTATGCACCCTCATGTCTTATGCTACCCCTTGGTTTTTATTTTATTTGGAATTATAGTTTTTCCCTCACTTAGTGCGCCCCTCATGAAAATTTGTAACTCTCACATTGATGAGGACTCTTCCTCTCCCCAATAATGCACCCTCTTGAGAAGTGTAAATCCCATTTTTTCTAATTTGGGAATGTAACTCCTCCCTTGTGTCTCCCTCTCTCCCCCAAATCGAATGGCTCTTCGGAAATGGGATTTGGGTTGATGGGAGCTAGTCTATCTTGTGGGTTATGCATTCTCTTGGCTCCTGATTTTCTATTGTAATGGTGTGATTGGTTTTGGTTTCTCTCGACATGATTTTTTGTTGGATGGTGTGCCATTGATGAGCCTGTGCCCAAGTTGAGTTACTCTGGAATTACCACTATTTTATCCTGGAATTGTCTCTGGAGATCTTAGATTGGAAGTGATGTGGAATCCACTTTCCATTGGATTTAAGGTTGGAAAGATATATTTATGAATATTTTTGCCTGGAGCCACTGGAATTTCCCTGTAGTGGAATTTGAGTAATTCGAGGAATACTTTCCATTAGGTTGCGGTCGAACTGATTTCTCCTGAAAACTTTGTCCTGGAATTGCCACTAGAGATCCTGAATTGGAAGTGATTTGGAATCCACTTGTCATTGGATTTTATTTGTACCAATATTAGATAGGTTTTTTTGTTTGAGTGCACTCTTACTTATGTCCTCATGGTTTCGGCTCGGGGGTGACCATTACAAAGTGAGTTTTGGCTTGCATTGTGTTTACGGCTGGGTGGAATGTGGCACAACCGATTTCGGTTGCGTATTTTGGAGGAAAATTAATTTGATTAATGTTTATTTGAATTAGTTGGATATGATGTGATTCTTATATGGTTTCACATGAAATGTATGAGAAAATATATGAGCTAAGTATGGAATAAATATCTCATAGATTTTAGTTACATTATGTTACTAGTTTTTGGGAAAAATAGCTCACTAGTTTTGGTATTTTGTGAGCAAGTGCTTGAGAAAAATGTTTATTTGGAGCCTATGATAAATATATGATAATTGTGCCTCTTCTATTTATATTATTTTTACTTTTATTTTTCAATACATTAGGAATGATTGGAAACTCCTCTCTACAATGTTTATAGCCTCTATTCAAAAACTAGTTCATCGATTGGGTTGTTTTATGTAGTTTTGAGACTTGGCATGTGAAATGTTTGAGAAAGTGTATGCATGAGATAATTTATACTAGATACATGATAATTAGACTTTAAATTTATGAGGAAATTTGTGGAAGTGTTCCTAGATAGCTCTATATTTTCTTATCGAAATCCTAGTTTTGTTTCTATTCACTACCTTCTTCGAAAGAATTGTTTTAAATGGATTTATAAAGTTTCTTGAGAAGTGTTTGAAGAAATGTTTACATGATTTATAACTCTAATAATACTGATAATACTGTTAGGATATTTAGACACTTAGGAGTTAGTTAAGATCAACTTGTGTAATATATCCGTTAGGGATAGTGTGTTTCTTTAGTATGTATTAGTATGCATTTGTAAATACTTAATCCGATGGTCACGATATGTTTCCGATATAGAGTGATCCGACGGCTCAACTTCTCTTAGATCAAACCTAACCTTGATCCGTGGCTTAACACCCGATTGGTCCATGATCTCTATTTAAAGAGCATGGAGGGTCATTGTTTAGTTGATCGATTATGAGAAGCTCATTTGTAACTTTCTTTCTTCGCATAATAAATTGTCCCGTAGAAGCTATTTGGCCGGTGCCATGGAGTGTTTCCCTCAAGAGGGTTTAAACCACGTCAAAACATCGGTATGTTGATCTGTGATCTGTTTGTGTGAAGTGGTTTCTCTTGGTGTTCGGTCCTTTGGTAGTACCCTATGTACCCGAACATGGTATCAGAGCTTTTATGAAGTGCCGCTTCCGGTTATGATCTAGATCTTGAACTATTGTTGCCGAAACTCGAAAGCTTTTCTAGTTCTGGTATTTCTGTGCATTTCTCGGCTGTGGGAGGTGTTCCATTGCGTCCGGAGCGTCGTTTCCATTGGGAAATAGTTTTTTTTTTATAAAAAATAGTTCCTGGTTGCTCCAGAAACGCGTATTTCATCAGATCTAAAGGTATAATGTTACAGTGACGCATTTTTTTTTTCGTTTTTTAATAAGAAAAAATCTCATATTTCATTTTTTTTAACTGTCAGATTTTTTTTTGGGTTCGGATTGTTGCTTTCCCGTCTGCGTATGCTCTTTTCCGTACACCTTGAGCGATCTCGGCAAATCAAAAACAGAAAGGGAAAGGGTTTTTCTCGGCTGCGTATTCTCTTTGCCGTGCACCTTGCGCGATCTCGGAAAATCAGAAATAGAGAGAAAATGTAGACTTTCCGGGCAAGCTAACAAGATCTAACTCCACAAGTGTGGAAATTTTTTTTTGTTTCGTTTTGTGGTCTGTTTTGCAGGAAAAATGGCAAGCACACAAACCGAGCAAGAAGAGTAAAAAACAAAAAAACAAAAAAAAAAAACCCTTCCTCATTCTCATATTTTACATATCTTTTAATCTAGCTCACTTGGTTCAAAGTTGCTTTATTCCTTAATAGGTCTTGAGTTCAAGTCTTAGGAAGTTGCTTTTAAAAGGAAAAGTGCATGCAATTTCTATTTTCAAGTTACTTTATTGTAAAAGTGCATCTCACTTAAATAATAAAAAATAAAAATACAAGTGAGTCACTTAAGTTTTTTTTATTGTTGCACTACTTAAAAGTAATATCATCGTAAAAGTGAAATCACTTATTTTACAAAAGTGGTTCACTTAAAGCAACTTTCTTGTAAAGTGATTGTCAAAAGGTTCATCTTGGGAAGAGGGGGGTTCTTTTTTTGCTGGACATTCTCTAGCTGCCACGTCACTATTGGGGACATCTTCAATAGTTTCTTTGTTCAAGCATAACTTCATCATATAGAGTCAGTTTTCAGTGCCTTTTTTTTAAACCGCCTATTTTTTCGAGCTCTTCACATCCAGACTATTGGTTTCTGCTTTTATAACCATTAATTTACAAATATGGCCGCCCATTGTGATATTCTACTTAACAGTTCCAACTATTTCTCATGGAAATCTCGTATGGAGGATGTTCTACGAAGTAGGGGACTTTTCAGAATTACCACAGGGAAAGAAAAAGAACCCATTGATGATGATAAGAAAATAAAATGGGCAAATAGATGTGATGAAGCTCGTGGATTGATTGGGATGTCAATCTCTACTAATTTGCGATTCCACATATCTGGAATTGATGAACCTAATACTGCTTGGGACAAGTTGGAAACTGTGTTTGGTAAACACAATGAAATTTGAGGTCACCAACTCGAAAATGAGTTGATTTCTTTAAATCCAAGTGACTTTTCATGCATTCAAGATTATTTATCTAAGTACAAAACTCTTAAGCTCTTATGTGCAGAATGTAAGATTGAGAGGGAAGACAAACAATGCATTTATCATATTCTTTCCAAACTTGGACCTGCATATTCTGTTTTTGTATCTACATTTTACTCCATGAAAGCATCATTGAATGCAGCTAGCTATCAAGAGCCTAGTCTTGAATCCTTTTGTGATTCCTTGATTAGGGAACAAGATAAACTCATTCATCTTGGAATAATCAACAATGCAGATACATCTGGGAAAGCCTTATTGTCCCAACAGAAAGAAAAGTCCAAGCCTCCCAAGAAACAAAATTTTTGCAATAATAAGTCAAACAAGGGTCCAAAACCCTCTCAGTCAGCTCCTTCTTTAAAAAATGACAAAGGATCCAATCCAAAAGGAAAGAAGATTCAGCGTCATTGCAACTATTGCGGGAAAGATAATCATGATGAATCTAAGTGTTTCAAGAAGATGGCAGCCTTGGAAGCAGCAATGAAGAAGCACCACATCAGCCTAGATTCGCCTTCAGAATCTGCCTCTCATGGACATGCACTTTGTGCTTCTGGTTATTCTTATAATGCATCTTCTTCTTCTACTTCAAATGAATGGCTCATTGATTCTGGAGCATCTTATCATATGGCTAAGGATCAAGCCATATTTTCTACTATGCATGAATGTAACACCAAACAAATATTTGTTGGTGATGATAGATCTCTAAGTGTTGTAGGAGCTGGAACAGTTCCAGTAGATAATGGTCATTTTAGTGATGTACTATGTGTTCCAAGAATTTCCTGCAATTTGTTATCAGTCTATCAGATCACTCATTCTGGTGAAGGTAAAACTGTGACCTTTACACCTCACCAAGTTGTAATCAAGGATTTTAAAGATCCTCAACAGGTCTTAGCTACCAGAATTGTTGATAATATTACCAGGTTGTACAAGTTTAACAACTTTGGGTCATCACCTTTCCCTTCAGTTTTTGTTGCTCATAGTGATAACTTGAGCAAACTTTTGCATGAGCGATTTGGTCACTTAAATTATCGCTCATTGCAACAACTATGTAAAGAAAATATGGTGACAGGTCTTCCGATGGGATCTTGAAGAGATGGTGTTTGCTCCGGTTGTGTACTCGGAAAACATCATTGGGATAGTTTTGACAAACGTGCCTCTTGGCACGCCTCGGTTCCCTTGGAGCTTGTGCATAGTGACTTGTGTGGTCCTCTTCCATCTGCTTCCTTTTCTGGTTTCAAATATTTCTTAACTTTCATTGATGATTACACCAGACGCACTTGGGTTTATTTCCTAAAACTTAAGAGCGAAGTATTTAACATGTTCTTGGCCTACAAGGCCCTTGTTGAAAAACAATCTGGTCATCAAATTATTAAGTTAAGATCTGACAATGGAGGAGAATATGTTAACAAATAGTTCACTACTTTCTGCATTGAACAAGGAATCCAACAAAAGCACACTGTTCCATATACACCACAACAAAATGGTGTAGCTGAGCGGAAGAACCGCACTTTAAAAGAAATGGCTAATTGTATGATCCAATCTAAGGGACTAAGTCTTCAATTTTGGGTTGAAGCCATAAATTGTGCAAATTACATAGTTAATCGCACCCCCACAAAAGCATTACAAGGTATAACACCGGAAGAAGCATGGAGTAAAATTAAACCTGATGTAAGTCACTTTCGTGTGTTTGGTAGTGAAGCATGGGCTCACATTCCGGATGAAAAACAGAAAGCATTGCAGCCTAAAAGTGAAAAGTGCATATTTGTTGGATATTCTGAAGATATAAAAGGTTATAGACTTCTTCAACCACATTCTCATGCTATAATCATTAGAAGAGATGTTAAATTTGATGAAAATATCTTGGCCTGCGAGCCTAACTCGGCGATTGTGCCATCTTTGGCCTGCGAGCCTCATTCGGCGTTTGTGCCTTCTTCTTCTTCTTCCAACTTCCTTGATAGGTTTCCAACTTCAGTTTCTGATGATGACAGTGAGGATGAAAATCCACCTCCGCCTGCTCATGTTCCTCTAGTTGCACCAGCACAAGTACTTCCTCGATGGGTCCGTTCAACATGTGAAGCCGCTGGTGATCTTGTCGGTGATCCTAGAGATCAACATCGAACACGTTCTCAGTTTCAGTGAGCCTCTTCTCTTTTGGCTCAAGTTTCCAAGAATCATGATCCAGAAACTTTTGCAGAAGCTTCAGGGAATCCAGATTGGGATGCAGCCATGGATGAAGAATATCGTTCCTTAATGGCGAACGATACTTGGGATCTTGTACCTCTTCCAAAAGGAAGAAAACTTGTCAGATGTAAATGGGTCTACAGAACTAAGTATGCATCAGATGGAAGTGTTGAAAGACTTAAGGCAAGGTTAGTTGCCAAAGGTTTTTCCCAAGTTGAAGGGATATACTACAATGAAACCTTTGCTCCCGTCACAAAAATGAACTCCATCCGCCTTGTTCTTTCCCTTGCAGCCTTACACAACTGGGAAGTCCATCAAATGGATGTCAAGTCTGCCTTCTTACATGGTGATTTACAGGAGAAAATTTACATGGAACAACATCCTGTCTATGTTCAGAATAACTCTAGCCTTGTCTGCCGCCTTAAGAAATCCTTATATGGCCTTAAGCAAGCTCCTAGAGCTTGGTATGCCAAAATGGATAACTTTCTCCTTGACACTGGTTTTTCTAGATGCCATTCTGACCCCAATGTCTATACCAAGAATGTAGGAAACCATCTCATCATACTTGTTCTATATGTTGATGACCTTATTCTTACTGGTAGTGACCCTAAGCTTATAACCCATGTGAAATCCAGTCTTAAACAAACCTTTGAAATGTCAGACTTAGGCCATTTGCATTATTTTCTTGGTCTCCAAGTTCTGCAAACCAAAGAAGGAATCTTTCTTTCTCAGTCTAAGTATGCTTGTGACCTTCTTCGTCGCTTTCACATGGAAGATTGTACACCAGCCCCTTCTCCCTTCCAGTCTGGAGTCAAACTTTCTGCCACTTGTACTTCACCTGAAGTAGATGCCACATTGTATCATCAGCTTGTTGGTAGTCTTTTATACTTGACTCATTCCCATCCTGACCTTTCCTTTGCCGTTGGTTGAGTTGCCCGTTATATGCAGACACCTCATGAAAGTCACTGGAAAGCAGCTAAAAGAATACTTCGATATATTCGAGGTACAGTTCAGTTTGGGATTCATTACAGTACAGGGGGGAAACCTTTGTTGGTTGGTTTCACTGATTCAGATTGGGCTGGCGATCTTGATGATCGAAAGTCTACTGCAGGTTATGTTTTCAGTCTAGGATCTGGACCTATTACTTGGGCTTTTAAGAAACAACAAGCTCTTGCTCTTTCTTCAGGAGAGGCAGAATATCGAGCAACCATCAATGCCAGTCAGGAAGCTTTATGGCTTCGACAGATCCTTTCAGAGTTTGGATTCGAGCAGCAACAGCCTACTCCACTTTGGTGCGACAATCAAAGTGCCATCAAGCTTGCCAAAGATCCAGTTATACATCAATGCAACAAACACATTGAGCTACATATGCACTTCATCAGAAATCTTGTTCATGATTGGGTTCTTGAAGTGCTCTTTTTCCCAAAGATGATCAAGTTGCAGACATCTTCACCAAGTCTCTTATAGAAGCGAAGTTTTCTAAACTTCGATCTATGTTAGGAGTTCAGGAACTTGTCATTAAGGGGGGATAGGCTCTAATGCCTCCTTCCTTCTCCTAATAGTGTCACCTTTGTAAATCCTTCAATCCTATCCCAAGTTGTTCTTAAGGGGGGATGTTAGGATATTTAGACACTTAGGAGTTAGTTAAGATCAACTTGTGTAATATATCCGTTAGGGATAGTGTGTTTCTTTAGTATGCATTAGTATGCATTTGTAAATACTTAATCCGACGGTCACGATATGTTTCCGACATAGAGTGATCCGACGGCTCAACTTCTCTTAGATCAAACCTAACCTTGATTTGTGGCTTAACACCCGATTGGTCCATGATCTCTATTTAAAGAGCATGGAGGGTCATTGTTTAGTTGATCGATTATGAGAAACTCATTTGTAATTTTCTTTCTTTGCATAATAAATTGTCCTGTATAAGCTATTTGGCCGGGGCCGTGGAGTGTTTCCCTCAAGAGGGTTTAAACCACGTCAAAACATCGGTGTGTTGATCTGTGATCTGTTTGTGTGAAGTGGTTTCTCTTGGTGTTCGGTCCTTTGGTAGTACCCTGTGTACCCGAACAAATACATGGAATTTATATTTTTAATTCTAAATGATTCTGCGAATTGTTTATGCATTTAGCTTACTTGATTCCTCAATCTCTAGCCAATTTGGAGAAGTAGATTTAGCTAGTTTGATGAATTAATAAGAGGAATGTGTATGAGTGGAAAGATATATCCATTTGGATTTAGTGGAACTATTATATGATTTCCATGAGATACAATATTCAATAGTTTCTTATTTTTTTTTCATCTGGAAACTAAAAACGAAAACTAACTTCAAATAGGTGGAATTAATTGGTAATTTGTTTGTAGATTGAATCTATGTTTTCGTAATTTTTGGAATGTACAACCATATGCTTTGTTTTTGGTACTTCAATTTTTCTTTATAATTTAATTTTCCATATCTTTACCCTCACCTCTATGCACTCTGGAAATCAGTACAACTGATTGGGTTAAATTCCTAGCATTGTTTATTAACTAGTTGCACTAATTTAGCTTGAAAGAATCATCGTTTATTTGAAAGGATCTAACCGGAAAATGAAAATTTATTTGGGTGTATGTGAATTCTTAAATATATGCATAATGGTTTTAGGTTCAATTTTTGGTTCATTGGCATGGTTGTGTGTTGAATTCGTGCAAGACTAGCTGATTGTGTTAAATACTAGTTAACTAGTCTTGTGGAGTCATTTTTGTAATTGTTTTGTTTAATTAATTGGAAAATGATAATTAGGCCTTTGTTACATGATATTAGGTGTCAATTATCCATTGGTATTGATAAATTATGATTAGGTGATAAACAAATGAATTTATGTTAAGTGTCGTCAATTATGCGCTAAGTGTCGCAATTAGTACACTAATTACTAGTTAACCATGATTAAGTGAAAATGACCTTTTTAGGTGCAAGTAACCCGTGTTATGGCTTGTGATGGATGCATAATGATGTTAGACAGTGTTAGATAATATTTCCCAACCTTGGTTCAATTTCTTTGATCAATTATGAATTTTATTTTATTTTATTTGGAATTATCAATATTTTGTCATAATTAAATTGTAGAAAATGAAATTAAATGTTTATTAAAATTATTCTGATGTGCTAAAATATTCTAATTATCCCTACAGGGCTAATTATATGTCCCTAAGACCCTTTGATATCCCCAGGGTACATTGCAGAAGGGGAGGGGCATGTTAAGCCCTAAATGGGGGCACATTCCCCCTATATTGTGGTGCATTACATTAGTTTGGATGTCATCTTTGGTCAATTAGCGGTAATTCTCATTAGTATGGTTATATTAGTTATGTTGGTTTGGTTCAATGACATGTAATTGTACCTCTTAATCTCCTATATATAGGAAGGATATCCTTTCATTTGAGTATATTGTCTTGTGTTGTCTTGTATACTTAGTACATTATATAAGGAGGTTTCCCACTCGAAGAGGCTTTCTATTCATCTATTTTCTTCATTCTAGTCGTGGAGTACTCTTTTTGATCTATTTCTTCTCTTTTCATGATCTTTTTTTAAATTTGTTGCACAAGAAGTTGAGTCTATTAGGAGGTGTTTGGAAAGAGTTGGAAACCTAGTCTTTGGTGTGGTCTGATTTGAACTAGTGCTCCTAGTTTCAAATCCAATGGTTTTTAGGGGTTGTGTTGGAGTTAAAATATCTTATATCTGGATCAAACACACTACATAGGTGTATATCATATCTAAGTGAATATATTACAGTGGTTTGAAATTATACACTGTGGGAAGCACCATACTCATCGATATTCCAGTAAATAAATAAAACCATTATGTTGGAGAATTTGGGGAAACAAATTAACCTCTATGGAAAAGTGGAGTTAATGTGCCTAAAATTATGATTGGTTACATTACACAAGAAGAATGGTGCCTCGAGTAGCAGTGAGTCTAGGACCAACAACCAAGAAGAAGAAGCCATGGGGAACAAAGCTCCCATCTAGGAAGTAAACAACCATGTCTATCCAAAATATATTATGGACCTCAGAATGCATGTCCGAGTCGGTTATCATCTCAAGGGGTATGTTGAGCAAGTTTTGTTCACAGACTAAGATGCTTATCAGTGATAGGACATAAAGAAAAATCCAAATATATCGATCCAAAGGAGCATATTTGCAATATCCCAAGCAATTTAATGACCATAGTTGGGTTTCCTTCTTTTAATCTTGGTCGAGGCATTGATTGTCCTCATTATTCTCTATAATAGATCATCTTAAAACGTTGAATGTGAGGAAGAAACCTAGATTTCCCACTATATTTAGTTAGCGTATATGCTAGTTTTGGTCCTTTCAACTAGCAAGCCAGATAGATCTGAACTAGGGTTCACTTGATGCCCTCTCTATACTTGGGAAAGTAGTGGCAAATTTCTCTGCAACAATGAAGGAGATTGACCTAAAGAAGATAGCCTTGGTAAAAACTATAGTTGAGTTCCACTATCCTTTTTCCCTATAGAATTGATTTCCCTTTAGCTTTGTGGAATCATCATTCGCTAGAGGTCGGGTCTTACAAGTCTTTATAGAACCTCACTGATGAGGATTTGGATGAACTCAGAGGATTTATCAACTTGGGATTTCATTTCATCTATGAGGAAGAGCATCACGAGCTCTACAAAAATGTTCCTACCCTAGACACTACATCACTGATCAATCCTCTTGCAGAAGTTTAACATGCCCCCTCTCCGACACATGGAGAATCACATGTCCAGGTATTCTCATTTCCAATTGCATCTATTTGATTTAAATCTCAATTTGATGGGATTAATTTAATACTTGAAAAGACACATTATTATTTTGATATATACATGAGTTTATAACTTCGATCAAATTCAAGCATGAATGACATTTATAGGGATTGTTATGTGCAAAACCGAAATCGAATCGATTCTGATGATGAAAATTGTAACCGTCATCTCTGAACATCAAGAGGACAATCGGAATCCGACTAGAAGGGCCATAGAGAAAATGTTCTCAGGAACAAATATATAAGATAGTCATTAGAGAGATTTTGAGATAAAAAATGAACCTCAAAACAATAATATTGTACAAAAAATACACCAACAAGATTCAAGATGATGATGTCTACCATGGGGGATGAATCACCATTTTTTGCATAAAAGGTAAAAAGGTAAAATAGTAAAAAATTAAAAAAAAAAATATTTTTTCAACTAGTATTTTCAACGTATCTCCCTGTATATTCACTCAAATTTCGAGAAGGAGCACTCACTGGATGGGGATTTCAATTTCTCATCCAACAAGTAACCACATGGTTTACTTTTGATGGAGCCCGCTACTTGAGAAACAAGAAATTCATGAAAACACATGATGATGACATCATCATCACATTTTTTCATGAATTTCTTATTTTTCTAGGGCTGTGGTCCATCAAAAGTAAGCCATGTGGGTACTTGTTGGATGCAGAATTGAATTCCCCATCCAACAAGTGCTCCTCCTCGAAATTTGAGTGAATATACAGAGATATAAGTTGAAAGACTAGTTTTTTTTTTCTTCCTCCAAAATTTGATGAGGTATACTAATATTATTTTATTATTTCCACTATTATTTTATAATTTTCCTTAGAGAACCCATGTTAAACCTAAAACTTTCTGTAATGGCCGCCTCTACCATGCCAAATACCAAACACATGTCTCGCATGTCAACAACCGAGGCCACACATGTCCATGAATAAATTTGGGGAGGGAGGTGACTACGTGCTGGCAAACATGTCCAACGATGAACTTAAGGAGGGCAGTGGAAGATTATTACCTATGAGCAGTGACTACTTGTAAGCATTGGAAGATTATGATGATGGCTGCTTGAGGATACTCGATATTCAAACAACTAATGTTAAAGAGTTAATGATAACATTAATCTAACATTCTTCAGTTGCAAAAGTCTTCAGTCGCCAAACTCTTTAGTTGCCAAAACACTAAACATTAAAAAAAAATCACTAATATTGTTTTTACGTGAGGATGAGGTCAAATAAGGAGTCAAATGTGTTTATAGGTTGATGGAGCGGCTCATTCATGTGATTTGAGCAAATAAACACTATGTGAAGACTTATGATAATGTTTGTTGAATTGTGTGTCGTCTTAATGAAAAGACACTCAAAGCCTTTCATAGAGTCTTTGCGAGCATGAAGGAAGAGAGTAATAATACCCATTTATAATAGTAACTTTATGTAATGGTGCAACCATTTTACTACGATGTCAATACTAAGCTGGTGTAATCTAAATATAAATATTATTTAAAAAAATATAATTTTGTATTTAAAAATTAAATATGAATATAACAATACTCAAATGTCAATAATGCGTTTGAAATCTCATTTGTAAATGATGTTATGAAGTTTTTTTTCATGAGATCGTTCTGTAAATAATTTTATGAGTGCCATTTTCTTCATAGTCTTGGAATTTTGTTATTGACGTTAGGTTTTTTGGTCAAATGGTGATGGGGATGCATTTCTACCGTGACCGATGAGCCTATCATAATTTTTCCATCCATTCAACCCCCTCCACTAGAGCATGAGTCAATTTTGAGATTAGCAGAATACTAGAGGAGCTTGAGAGGGTATTTAAGGTTGGGGCTTAATATATCCTTAATATAATAGCAACATATGATGGATGGGAAGGTCAATCCTAAGGATTATGGAAAATCCCCACCTAGGCACCCGCCCTCAGCCATTTTGATGTTTCAGGTATATGCTTTCATTTGTGTGTACTAAAAAGCTAGATTGCAGAGTTATTTGTAGTTTTATGAATAATTAAACTTTGGTTTAGATAATTAATTTGAAATATATGAATTATCTATTTCAAATTTGATTTATTACCAAGTTTTCGAAACAAATAATCTATTTAAACGGATTAAATTTAATCGGTGAGCTTTCTCCAATCTGGAAAACCTACATAAATACGTTAATTTGAAGAGCCGCTAACACTGTTCGGTAGGTCACAGTTTGAAGCACTAAGTTCCACAGTTCCAGCTGTATCACTTCGAAACGTATTTGCGTGCGACAAAATATATTATTAAAAAACAATTTCATAGCTTTCAACTACCGACAACGGATTTCTCGCATTGATCATATCAAACGATCTGATCATTATAATTGATAATCTCTGAAAGAATTGACAATCAAATAAATAACATAATTATAACATGGTATAATTAATGGTATAATTAAGTCGATAAGGAGTAATTATTTTAATACATGGATTTGGGTTTGCATGCTTTTAATTGTACTTATGAATTTGACGGTCTCGGGAAATCTGGAAAGCCCGTAACAGCATGATTTTTGAGGGGAAGTCTTCTCAATGCTACCGGCTAAGTAGCTGTATTATTGCCTCTTTCATTGAATCTACTTGTATCTCTTCTACAGCATTGAATCCACTGGTAGCTCACCGTCAGGCTCCTTGTGCTGAGGAGGCTCGTCCCTCGGGTGCATTTGATGGTACCTCTCAAAGGTGTTTGCGGCTTAGTGGTGGGAGGGGGCTGATTCACTTAACTGAAAATCGTTTGCTCAAGGTTTGGATGAATTGTGGCAAATTGTGGCAGGGGATCGAATACCAGGAGTGAGCTCATTGAGCTATGGTTATTCCTGTTTGTTGCCAATGCTCACAACATCCCGTTGCTATTTATGGGTGGGACTCCACTGTGATCATTGGGTAGGTGCGGGGTGATTGTTCACTCAAAGTCCTCCAGCTCGGTTATTAGTTAAGGGATTCGAGACGGTTGATTAACTATTTTGTTCATGTTTTCAGAGAATATAATTCACTGGCTGATGAATTATCCAAAGTGACTTTATCTTTTACAGAAGGCACTATCTCTGTGGAGGATGATCCTTTATGGGATCATTCCACTTTAGCTTTATTCTGAGGAGGTTATTTGGGATCATCGTTTTTTTTTGTCCTTCATCATGCAGGTTATTAGATTTTCTGCAGATGGCCCAGGTCTCTGTTGCTATTGTTGGTTGTGTACTTGTTTTTGTCATCCTTGGTACTCGCTTTTTGGTAGTGAAGTATCTCTATTTACTGTTGTCCCTTGTGGAATTTTGTTTCTTATTGTATGGAACTGTTTGGTTCTTGGCCTTGATCTTTTGTTTATTGGGGGACTCATGTTTATTATCACTTTCAGTTTTTGGACACTATGCTAGTGTTTGATCTATGTATTGATACATTGTTGTTGCTCCTTTGATTATGCGGGCGATTTTGGAAAAAAAATTTGGCGGTTTTGATTTCATAACAATGAACATTCATAGTAGTCTCCATCAAACTGATGGTGGAGATTTGATAGCATAAATTCCTTGCAAGTATTATGAGTCAAATGTGCCTTACTTGATTTAATTAATATTGATTAATGAATAGCCATAACTATCATAAATGTTGCCCATGATTTAATTAATATTGATTAATGAATAGCCATAACTATCATAAATGTTGCCCATGTTGCTCCAATTCTGCCATACTTTAGTCCAATTCTACCATGTGTTAACATAGAAAAATAATTCTTTTTATATAATTTTTTTTATTATTTTATTTAAAAGAAAAATGAAAGAGAATGGACCAGCTAATCACTAGCCAGTCAGGGATACCAACAAAATTTACAGGTTTCAACTTTGCTTAAAACCAGATTTCTCCAATTTCATCAGATCAAATAACTGATCAAGATCATAGATGATGATAATTTCTGAAGATCCGGCAATCAAATGAAGAACATAACAACAACATGGGTGTAATGAAACAGAGCCACAGATCCATGATAGACAACGACATGATCTTGTTAAATATTTTTAAAACAAATTATATGTCAAAATTTCTCCTGTTCAATCTTTATGCATATACAATAATATAATTGAGAGAGAATGAATAATAAAATTACTGAGCGAAATTTCTCATCCGACGCTTAAATGAAGACTCAGATCCGGAATATAAATATATATTATACATCATAAAAACCAAACCAAATCAAGGAACAAAGCGAGACTTCAGTCGATCCAGACAAACTGATCTATCTGAGCTAAAAATTTATACCAAATTATATTAAACAGACGCACTAATTTCGTTCAGAATGTCCAAGCCCTACCGCTGACGTCGTCCCCGTTCAGAGGATCCTCACCGCCATACTCGGTATTCAAGGCTTCAAGAATCCTGCGAAATACAGCAACCTCGCAGGGCAGAGTGAGAGGGCCCGCGAAGTCGAAACCATATTCCTTCTCCGCCTGCTCTAACAGCATCCCGAACAGAGGGTCGTTGACCCATTCTATTTTGATCACGAACCGGGTGCGATCTGGACCGACGTAGACTGCGAAATACCCTAATTCGGGAGCCATGTCGTCCCAGTAGCTGTCGGCACAAGAGCGGTAGCGGCGCAGCTTAATGAAACGCATCATCGTGCATGGGGTTTTGAGCGATCTGGGCCTGGGAAGCGCCAGACCAAGCTGTCGCCATGTCCTAAGAATCATGTTCTGCAAACTATTTCTTTTCTCTTTGCCCTGCGCCATGGGATTCGAAGTCACGACCTCAATACTAATTGAGCAAATGTTAAAAACAGGTCTGCTAAAAAGCTCCGACCAAGATCAGAGAGCTCAACCTCTGTCATAAGCCGTATACACAAGCATCTTTGTCCCTGGTCTGGTTTCCTTGCTCATAACGAAGCAAATGATCTGTATAACCTGCGCAAAGGTATAGGACTAACTGCTCCCAATAGAAATTCTTGTATAAAAACTCAAAGATATCAAGGGCGGTGCGCAGAATGGTTTCGAAACAGGCTATCGTTCTGCAGCTACAATGGATCAGATATTAAGAGAAGCCTGCGGGTCGGCTACATACATCTTTTTTTAACCATGGAACAACAACAACAACCAGCGTTGTCACAAGGGTTAATAAGCAACCTACGCAATTGGTTTTGAACCTGTGATATACGCAATTGGTTTTGAATCTGTGATATTTAGACATTATTCATAACCATTAAGTCAACTCAAATGCTTGCTATTGGCTACATACATTACTATTTACAACTATTATTCTTAAAAAACTCTACCATCTGTAAAGAACCATTAGTTCCACTCAAATACTGGTTATTAGCTACATACATTACTATTTACAATTATTATTCTTAGAAAGCTCTGCCATCTGTGAGGAACATTAGCTCCATCCAAGCCTATTTGTAGCTATCGCGGGCCATTAGGATGACGTACGAATTTAACTTTTAAAATGACATTAGTCAAATCTTTACGTAACCAAATTTATATATAATTTTAAATGAATATGATAAATAATAATTGAATACTAAATTTGGGTTTAACGTATTGAATTATTTTTCCCACTTAATATGTCACTCCATATGAGGTATACTCCACGATAACATAAAGAATCTCAAGTTGTCATTAGTCAAATCTTTACTCATAATTTTAAATGAATATGATAAATAATAATTGAATACTAAATTTGGGTTTAACCTGTCGATTAATTTCTTCCACTTAATGTGTTACTCCAATATATGAGGTATAGTTCACGTTAATATAGAGAATCTCATGTTATCATTGGTGCTGATGCAAACGAAGATATTTGGATTTAAGTATAGTAGCATAGTTTCGCTGTATTGGTATTTAGGGTATCAAAACAAAGTTATTTATAAAGGTAGATTTAAGCATTTTTTTTCCACCCAAAAAAACTACTAGTAATATTAATTAGAATCAAATAGTACAAAAATGATCGATGATAAAAAACAGACCTTGCAAACCTTAGTCATAGAAATATATATCACCATTGTCTAAAATAGAATGGTCCCACCTCTCATCCCATAGAAGCTGACCTTCCTATCTAGCCAAGGCCTGTTTAGATAATTTATCCGCCAAAGAGTTGTGAGCTCTCTATATATGTTCAAAGCTGATATTCTGTAGTTGAGCAATTTCATGATGAGTATGGAGACACCAATGTCTCAAGGATGTAATGTTTAATTTGAACTTACAATCCGCCCACTTAATTGTAACCCAGGAATCACCATAAACTTTGATGTTAACCAAACCAAAGATATTTGCCACTCTCAGCACACACCAAAGTGCCATAAGCTCAGCTTTCATATTACTTCCAGCACCACAATTCAATCTAATTGTGAAATAATGGGACTCATTCAAATATAGCACACCACCCACAGCACATAACCCATTTTGGGGAGCACCATCAAAGAACAAGACTGGCTAGTCTACTTTGAGAGTAAAGTGACTAACCTTATCTATCTTCTGACTTTGAACATCGGCTTTATATGTTGAAAACATTTTCAAAACCATCATGCTACACTTCATTATTTCAGGAGGCACATTCTGGAAGACTACACAGTTTCTTGTGTACCATACAGCCCAGGAAATGTAAATGGAAACTGTAAAAAATAACTTGCTTTTCTTGAACCATTATAAGAGGCATATGTTGAAAGCACCAACATCCCATTGGAATGAGAAGTTCAATTTTGCAGCAACAAACTCCCATAATTTCTGTGTGAATATGCAATTGGCTAATATATGCTGAGATGTTTCTTTTGCATTGAGACAAAGAACACATATGTTGGGTCCAATCCAACCCCACTTGATCACATTATCCCAAGTCTTCAGCTTGTCCTGAAGGGCTAACCATAAGAAGCATTTTAACTTTAGTGGAATGGGTCATTTCCATAATAGCTTGTACCACCAATCTGGTGGGAAGATAAGTTTTTCTTGAATGATTCTATTGTAAGCTGCATTTGCCATGACAATACCAGAGGAGGCATTCCCTTCCCAAACTAATTGGTCACTATCTTGCTTGATTTTGACTCCAGCTGATGCTAGATTTTTTATATAAGAGTCCCAAATCTGAGCCAAATACCCAGAAAAGCCAAGCTCTCTCGCTGACAACCACGATTCTGTGCCAACGTGACCAGCTCTGCTCTTATAGATTTTGTTCAAAGTATTCATGCCAATGACCTGTAGATATCGAGGGATGATATCCGGAAGCAGACATGATTCTTGCATCCCAATGATGGGGTCCACGCCTACACGGATCTTCTCTCCAGATCCCACCTGCCAACCTAAATAAGCTTTTATCCATTTAAAGATTTTCATAAAGCCCCTCCAAATAGGAGAGAAGTTCCAATTTTCCAATTTTGGGTTTCTAATCCAGATGTGAACATCTTGTTTAGTATATTTTCTATGAGTGACTCTGGACCAAAGAGAATTTCCAAAGATAACCCTCCACAGATTCTTTAATCTGAGGGAAGAATTGAAGCTCTCTAAATCTTTGATGCCCCAACCCCCAAATCTGTAAGGTCTCGAGAGAGTATCAACTGTAACCATATGAATTTTAGCATTGCTAGCAAAACCTATCCATAGAAAGGTAAATATACATTTAGCTTTTATAATGAAAGAAGGAACTTCAAGAAGTGAAAACCAATATACAGGTATGCTCGAAAGGACTGATTTGACCAAGATGAGTTGGCCACCCGCAGATAAAAATCTATATAACCAATGAGCAATTTGAGCTTCAAGTTTTCTTAACAACCAGAACCAATCCTTGATAAGATAGTTATTGGGTTTTAAATTATAGCCCAAATATTTAAAACCATGATCCAGCAAGCAGCAATTGTACGGATGCAGAGCAGTGATTCCATTTAAGAGATCTTCACTCATATTGAAATGATAAAAATTGGACTTAACATAGCTGATCTTCATACCCGAGGCATTACAAAATGTCTAGAAAAGTTCACTGTACTGATTCCATTCTTCCACAGTGCTCAAACTTGCCACCAAGACATCATCTGCAAATAATATGTGTGTGATCACACAATCCTTGTTCAATCTGATGCCTTTAATCAAACCTTTGTCCTACGCTTGTTTAATTAATCTACTGAATCCATCCATGACCAATATGAAGAGAAGTGGTGATAGAGGACACCCTTGTCTTATCCCACGTGAACAACTAAAAAAATCAAATGGGGATCCATTAACTAACACTGCCATATTTATCGAAGTAATACAGGCCATTATCCATTTTATTACTGACGGAGGGACCCCAATTTTGATGAGAATCAAACGCAGGAAAGACCAATTGACTCTGTCATATGCTTTTTCTAAATCCATTTTGAGAATCAAAGCCTTCTTCTTTTTAATCTTAATACTATGGATCAACTCCTGAGAAATCCCTATGACATCGTGGATTTGTCTCCCTGCCAAAAAACCAAACTACTCAACCGAAATGTGATATAACAATTTGTCTCCCTGCCTTTTTAAAGATGAGCTTATATAACAAATTGCATAAGGCAATCGGATGATAGTCCCCAAAAACCAGAGGCTTATTTTTTTTAGGGATAAGAATGACAAAAGTAGAATTTAGAGCCCCTGATATAAAACCATTTTCTCTAGAAAAGTTCCTGTTGTAGACAGTCAGCCTCTTGTTCATTAAAGAATCTTGGATAATGCCTTGCTACTTTGATTTGATCAGCTATATTGTAGTCACCAAAATCCCTATAAATATTGCCAAAAAAAGATGCAGCTTCCAGCTTTATCTGATCAATACCAGAAATATTTTGCCCATGATCATCTTGAATTTCCCAAATATATTTAAAATTCCTTCTTGCTGAAGCAAAGGAATGAAAAAACTTTGTATTTTTATCTCCTTGGGAGATCCAAATAGCTCGACTTTTAAGCCGCCATTCATTTTCTTCTTGCAACAACAACTTTTCCTTTTTATGTTCATAGCATCTCATCTCTTCAAATGTATCAACATTTACTGAGCTAGACAAATTTGCAACCAAAGCTTCTTGAATTTTCAGTTCAAGCTGGTCTAATTCCAACTTATCTTCTTTTTTCCAGTCCTTGATCCAAATAGTTACAGCCTCTTTTAAGGATTTTAACTTAATACAGAAGTTTGTCACTCGATTTGAAATGAGGTCTTCACAATTTTTCCAAAAAGATCTTACAAAACTGTAGAAGCTCTCATCACTTAACCAATCACTATTAAATTTGAAAGGAAAAGAGAACAAGTGACCAAAATCATCCAATTGGAGAATAATAGGCTAGTGGTCAGAATATTTTGAATCAAACACCCAAGAGTGATGTTTTTGAAAGAGCCCCAGCAGTTTTGTCTTCACAAGAAAACGATCTAACCATTTATGAATGCCGTCATTACCAAATCTACCGTTTGTCCTGGTAGGAAAAAGCTCACGAGGAAGAACATCAACCAAGTCTGCTTCTGCAATAAAATTGGAAAAGAAGCCTACCAGATCATCCAGCTTGGCAGCGAGCCCCCAAATCTCAGCAGTATTGCAGGTGAAATTTAAATCTTCTGCAATGATTAAGTCATCTAAATTCAGTAGACCAGATCCTCGAAGAGACTCCCAAAAGTTCAGTCTCTCTCTGTATGGAGCATAGTAGTTTAGTATGGAAATGTTTTGATGCAATCCGCTAAAAGTTCCTTTAAGCAGAATGCCCCAAGTAGTTACAAAGGCTTTGAAAGCAAATAATGCAGGATTCCAAGCGACTGCAAGACCCCCTGACATTCCACTAGAATTGACAGCAGTAATTTCCCAAGTTGGCAGAACTTTACCAAGCTTAGAGATAGCAATTGAAGCATCACACATAGTTTCTTGGAACAGAGCAATAGCAGGGCTAGTAGGTTTGATTAGATTGGATAAGGCCTGAGCCCAAGATACCTTACCCAATCCACGCAAGTTGGGGGACAAAATCGACATTAGGAACCACCCAACTTGGGGGACGATGCTCTAAGCCCCAAAGAGTTCGACTCAATACCATCTACAACCTCTTCCAATCTTTTCGATACAGGGATGATAGTAGCATAGTTTCACTATATTGGTATTTAGTGTATGGAAATTTGGACTAAATTCTAATTCGTCCAATATTCGATGTAGGTGTAATACCGAAGCGAATTATTAGTGGAGAATTAAATTTTGAAAACCAATTTAAAGAAAGAAAGAAAAAAACATCATTTAAACACTATAAAACAAAAGTACCATTCAATTTCATGTTTTCTTATTAAAATAAGTATAAATAAGTAGTTGTTGTCTCTCACACTTCCATATAGGAAGTTTTTGAGATTTTATATTTTTGTTTTTTACATATATGTTAAATTGTATTATATAAATGTCTATGTATATTTATGCTATATTTGTGAATATTTGATTAAAAATATTATATATAAGCAAGCTACTTCCATATTTTATTCATACTAGATATTTTCAGTACATATTTTTCCGCATCAAATCGTATTCATATCCATATTCGTACTTGAATTATGCTACTATGGATTTAAGAATTTTGCTTTGAATGGATTTTTTATCTTTCTATAGATTTGGTCTAAAATAGAAATTTAAATTAACATGACTTGTCCCATTTTAAAAATTTAAATCAACATCACATGAAATTCATCCATAATCATTCTTTTAGGCAATGTTTCCACTCATATTCCAATTTAACATGATTCATAATTTTCTATAATATGTACTATATTAAAATTATTCTTACTTTAATAAATTGTTGATTACAATCAAATCACAATTTAATCTACTATAATCAATATTTTCAACAATTTCTAGATGTGAATGGGTATACTTTTAAGACACTCCTTGCATAGGTCACCATTCTAATCTCTATGAGTATGAGCCTCACAAAAAACTAAAATTAATTTATCATATATTATAACCCAAGGTAAGTGTAGAATAATGCATATTATTTTTTAAAATATATATGATATGCATATTACTATTCTAATGAATTTTCTATAATATTTATTAACAAAAATGAGACCTTACACTTTTGGGGTGTTGAAAATGCCATATTTATTAATGTCTTGAATTTGGATCCATTTCATCATAGAGAACAAATATTTGGTTTTGGCATCGGATATAACAAAATTTGTATCTGAAAATAATATATCATGGTGAGCATCAAAGAAGGAAATACAAGATTGGGTTGGGAAGAACGAGATTGACTTCGAACATAATGAGGATCAAAACCCTGTATATGAAACTTCAATTGTAGAAGTGAGAGTACAGGTGTACACATGTTTAACAAAACACGATTTTTTGTTGTTGAATTTCTTCATAACGTACAAGCTTGGAAATTTTTAAGTTTTTTTTCATGTGGTACACGCTCGGCAATTTTTGAGGAATATTTTCTTTGATGAAACTAACCACAAAAGTTATTAGCAATGGTGATAAAAGAAAATTAACCACAAATTTTTTTATCAATGTGTATTAAAAAAAGTGTTTTGTAGAGTTTTAAGGTGTGTATATATATATATGTGTGTGGAAATTGGTTTCAATTTTATATTTGATATTTCAATGTTGTAAAAATTCTTAGATTATCACTTATGTTAGTCCAAGAGATCCTGGCTTCATTTAAGATATAGATCATGGTTTCATCCGAGATATATTTCAAATTGAAAATGAATTTTGAAATTTTTTTATGTTTGAGCGGTAGAGTTTCTTCACAATCATTGGGAGATAAAGTAATTACACATTCAAAAATATTTGAAAGAATTAATATGGTAGTTGATACATAAAAGGTCGTGGAGATTCCACTAGAACAATTTGTCACAATGGATCTTACAACTTAATTCATTGTGTTAGTGAAATTCCACTTAATGATAAATAAACCTAAACTAAAAAGAAAATAATTAGAACAAAATAAGACATCCAAAAAAATAACACAAGATATACCCTCAGAAAATACACTATGGGGAAAATCCCAACTAGAATTAAGGACTATGCCTTGCTATTTTCCTCTCTAGAATGCAATGCAAATACAAACAAAGTGGTACTCACTATGGAGTTACCTCTAACAATGTGGCCTACACGGCTACTATAGGATATCATACTTCCTCGATTATGATCTAACATCCACTCTCTAATTGTTGCTAAGCTATGGAACAATACAATAACAACCTAAAAAATGGAACCCCTTTTCCTCCTAACGACCCAGTATTTAACATAGCTTGATAACTGTCTAGGTTTAGTTTTATGGTTTGTACATGTCTCAACTCCTAATTAGGTTTGTGGTTTTGGAGCCACCAGAACATTAATGAAATTCCACAAGTTACTAGTTACACATGTGTGTGGTTAATGAGAGATGACAAGGAATCCAGTCGGTACCATGGAGGTCAACTTACAGAAGGCATAACTTCTTCATACGAACTCCAATTCACATGATTCTTACATCATTAGAAAATGGTGTCAGAGTGAAAAATAACATTGAGGGACTGCGAGATAAGCTAGCAAATATTTTACGACCAAAAACATTTAATCCGTAATTCAAGCCTCGAAAGGTTCTTGACCACAAATATGGAAAGAAACACCTACCCCTAAAATGGGCCATACAAGGCAATCCATCAAAAGTTTACGCCTAGAAAGCCCAAAAATAGACGATAAATTATATATTGATTCATTTTAGATCATACCCCCCCATTTTGGGAGGATTTTGGTCCCCAAAATATCTTACTAAATGAGGTGAGGAATTTTTTCCTCTACCTTCTCCTTGAAGGACCATTTATCTTTTCTTGGAAGCTTTCCTTTCAACCCAATCAAATAATTGTCATGCTACCTATGTCTATTAATTCTAGACTTCTTGTGCAAAACAAAGTCTTCTTACAACTCTACTTGACCATCAAGTGCTAAGTCCTCTATTATAGGTAGGACTTGCTCCTCCTCTTGGTTTACCATGGAAGGATAGGGATTTGTACTAGGGTGGATGACACCAAGATATACAAACTTTGGAATTCTCTTTTTAATTACATCTTTCTACGCAAATGGGTGGAAATACGAGCATGCATCAGGTGGTAGGATACCATGTATGAGTGGAATGTAATCATCATTCTCACCAAGGAAAATGGGTATTTCTTTTGGTGTGTCAAAGATCTATCGATTCTTTTCTAAGTCTAACTTCGTATTAGAAGGAATGGATTGAGAAGGGATGTAAAAACTTGAATGGCATTGAGTTGTGACACAATGCCTAAATGGCCCTTTTTAAAAAGCTTTTGCATATAGTGGGAATTAATAATATTTGGAGATCATGGTGTAATTCCTTTGAGTGTAGTTATTCCATGTCTATTGGAAACTCATGTATAAGGAACTAAAATCTATGGTGATAGGGCCTAATGTTCCTGACCATTTAGCAGTAAGACAATATCACAATGACCCTTCTAAATAGAAAACATGTGGTTTTGAAGGAATAAACACCCATTTGGAACTGCAAATTTTAACAACAACCACCACATTTCATAGATCCTTCATTTTCAATCACGATTTAGTGCTTGTTCACAACATAAATATAACAGCGTGTTTCTTGGGAAACCTCATAAAGAATAGATTTATGTGTGCTATCACTTTCAATTAAGATGATGACCTTGTCATGTAGGAAGTAGAAGATTAATTTGATGGTTTTGAAGGAAGAAATACCAATAAGGGCATGGTGCAAAGATATCTAGGGTTCCTCCTCAAGAAAATCAGGATGGGGAATTTCTTCTGAGGTTCATGAGGAAATTCATTGGTGCTAGCATCAATTTTGTCATAAGAAATATCCTTTGAAATGGTCGTAAATATTTTTTTCTCCTTACATTTATCTCTAGTGGAATAATTATCATAATAGTTGTAGAAAAGAGAAAGTAACTTGGTGCTCCACCATTTCAATTCAGGTTAACCTTTCAATCTTGAGAGGTGGAGAGGATTGGGAAGGATTAGTGGAACAGAAAGACGGTGGACGAGGATGGGGAATAAATAGGGTCTTTTTAATCTGATCATTCTTTTCCTTTTGGGATTCTCTAGTTGTTTTCATGGAATCCAACAAAGTAGTAGGACAAGCCATTAAGATTGTTGCACATATCTCTTCTTTCAAACCACTAATGAAATATTCCTTCTAAAATGTATCAAACATTCCTTCGGTGCAGATGGTACCTGCTCAAAACATGAGATGAAATATTTGATTGCACTAGACTGCTTGAGCTTGTCTACTTCCCCAAATAATGTGTTTATTTCAAGCAATTCATAGATATAGGAAATATATTATGTCCAATAAAGATAACCCTTGGAGTGTTTCTTGTTTCATTACCACCAATGTCAATGTTCAGGATCTAAATAGAAGACAACCACTCTAAGTTTCATCATACCAATTGTGAACCCATGCAAATAAAAGTAATGTTCCATTTGAGTGATCCATCTTATGGGGTTTTATCAATCGAATTGTCTGAGAACAGCTTTAGGAATAGTGTTCCACATGCTAGTAATCACATCATAGATAAGTGGACTAGAGTGTGGCCCATGGCATCTAGATGAATAAGATCCTTCATTACGAGAATTTTCTTTTGTCTCTAGGTATATTGAATATGATGAAGGGAAGATTGTCATTAACTATGTTAGAAGGTTAGAATGTGACTCCAATTTGGTAATATTTCGATATTGGATCTACCATCAATATTTTATTGAGTAGAGGAGTGGTTGTGGTTTAACTTGTGTTGAAACTCATTATATAGTGTTTCCAAGAGGGAATTGTCTTAAGAGAACTCACCTCCTCAATGGTTACAAATAGGAAATGTGATACCAAGGTGTTCATCATAGTGAATTTATTGCAGTGAAATAAGGGTGTAGGTGTGCAACCCAAACTCTCTCTCTCTCTCTCTCTCTCTCATCTTTTTTTTCTTTTATTTTAATGGGATTCTAATGTCCTAAGGATATGGGAGTTTCATGTTCTATAGCTCATTGATATAGTTTTAGGGTCCAACAATTTTACTCAATGCAATCTCTCAGGCCACTAACCAAGGAGGATTGGTCATGCCCTTAATTGTACTACCTGATTACCTAGGTCCTAAACACTAATATTTTTGAGTTTTATGCTCGATGCCACTATAGTAGAAAGAGGGTCGATTAGATTATCTAAAGTTAGTTTCAGTTTCTTAAGGGACTCCTGATATACCTGAGCTTATGTGGATATGAAATTCCATATAGAGGTGTTGTTTGATGTGGTATTACTCAAAGGGGTACCAACATAGTTTAGGACATTGTTAAACAAATGTGAATAATTACGAATTGCATTCTCTATTTGTATGCTTCCCCGACCATAGTTTTATCTACTTAACGACATAGTACTTTGTTATTTATATATGCTAGAAGATGTTCCTATCTTAAAACAAATTTCTAAAATTTTGTACTTAGGAAAGTGTTCTGATACATTGTGTACCTTAATAGCATAATTGGAATTTTAGATCACAAATAAAAAAATAAATTGGATTTGAGTATGAAAAATGCATAATCACTTCAACAACTGATAATTTTAGATAAAAATATTACAATAGCAATATTTTTATTAATGAAAGCAATGTTCACATGCCTCTTCGAGGGAGAAACCTCCAATTGAATCCTATCTCTAATTACAAAATACTTCACAAGACATATTTTTTCATTGCTTCTAGTCCTATATATAGTTTCTAGTGACAGAACTTCTACTAGGAAAAACCTTCTAGTAAACCTTCTCAGTAGAGGAACATTCTAGTAGGTGGATCCTTCCAATAATTCTTCTTACAAGGATTGACACTATAGATACTTTCAAATAGATGTAACCTTTTATAATTAATTAGTTTTACATATATTTCTTTCACACTATATCTACTTTATTGGCCTTATTTAATTTACATGTCCGCAATACATAGCGACTCATATATTAACAGAGGTAGGGTAGGACCCTAACAGTCTGCAACTTCATTATTTCCCATTTGCATTGTGACCCTTTTTCCAAACACCACATATGTAATATCTAATTCCTTCTTTGTAACATACCTGAAATACAATAATACATTTTTAATATAAAGAGGGAAACAGGGTACCATTTTTTTTCCATAAACATCATTCCCACATCAACTATGTTAGCCACATGATAATTGAATTCCTTGATAAAGATTCACACCCTTACATATACATGAAAAACATGTAGATTGATTCAACGGATGATTAATAGGGTACATATTTATAAATTACATTAACTTTAATAGAATACTTGAAGATTATGCCAAGTACATTCTCATCGATCTTTCTTCTTACTTACCTGAGATATGTAAATGAATTCATTTATTATGTAAAAGAGGTAGTCTCATAACCAATTTGGAAACCATAAATTTAAACATGACTTATTTGGTCATTCTTACTAATTTAACCTTCTTTGACATGGACATGGTGCTTACTTACTCAAGCATTATAAGTAGTAAATTCCGAGTAATGATAACCATCCTAAGAACCACACTATGTTAAAGTTTTCGAGTTTATTTATGAAAACAGTTGCCAATCAACTACGCATCAATTGAGTTGGTTTCATTGCTATCTTGCTAAAACAATTAACATAAGACTCTTACCCCCGTCTACATACAATAGGCATATTTCCATACATTTACTCTGTATTAAAGATATGTAATCAAAGTATATAACGTTCATGATTATGCTTAACCACTACATCTAAAATGAATATTCTGTTTCTCATCATGCCACCTATGAATACTCTTTTAAAATAATTGGGCTATAATTTTGTTAGGGTATCCAAACCTAGTTCACAAAATAAAATTAACATGTGAATTGGTTTAGGTAGTCATAACTACAATAGGAAATCCAAGGATATACTTTCACACCATATCCCTTTACATAATCTAACATAGGTAAAGTATTAAGAAACCCTTGTCTTTAACTATGCACCATTATAAGTTATAAATTCCCTTAGTTTTAATAGTTCTTTAACTCATTGTCGTTTAGAACCCTCCTCAACTAGGATAATACCATAATTATTAGCTTCATGTATGTTCCATATATAAAATGCAATCTATATAATATATATACACTTCAAGTACATACATAAAGTTAGAAATATATTATATATATACCAAATATTATCCATCTAATAAGGGAATATATCAAATTAATATTCCTTTATTCTTATTGGTAGGTCTTAATGCAACATCATTCACGATTAATGTTGAGGACACCATATGGATCACAATTATCCATACAACAAGTTAACAATTTATTCTTTCGTACTTCTTGGACGTTAAATCGCGTTGAGCCTAATTTACAGACTTAAAATATAAAATGTGTTCAATGGATCGTACATAGGAGAGAAAATTTACTAACATGTATGTGACTTCACTTGCATCTTTATTTCCTTGAGTATGCCTTATTTGTGATTCCCTATATTTCAATTACTTGTGGTTAACGTTTAAACAAACCAATGTACTCGCCATTGGATGTTCCATAGGCATGTTCCCTATGTAATTAAAAAGGTAGATAAGACAATATTATAATGTAAGCCGTAAGACACTTACATATACAATATCGTATTTTAATTTTATTGTGGCGATAATTTTATAATCGTTACAATATTAGAAGGATAACATATAAAATATCGTCATTGAGCTTCGTTTATGAATTAGATTAAACTAGAAAGCCATGTTAGTATTAATAATATGGTTTATATACGTCGATCAATGTATATCAACCACATTTAAATGTGTGGCCAACATACGTTGATCGACGTATATAAGACATATTATTAATATTAATATGGCTTACTAGTTGATGGTCGGCGCGCTCGTTAGCTTTGGTGAATTATTATTATTATAATAATAACTAAAAATAATATTATGACCACACAATTAATAATATTAATTAAATAATAATAAATATAATAATTAAATATAACAATTAGTTGACTATGGTTGACTTTAGTTGACCATGTTTAACTCTAGTTGACTTTAGTTGACTATGGTTGACTTTGGTTGACTATGCTCAACTATAGTTGACTATGGTTGAATACCATTGAATTTGGATGTTCATGGTTGACTATGGTTGAACATAGTTGACCATGGTTGACTTTAGTTGACCATGGTTGAATTCTCGTTAATAATGGTTTATCATCGTTGATTATGGTTTACTTTTAGTTGACTTTATTGACTTTGGTGGAATATGGTTCACTTTGGTTGACCATGGTTGAATTTTGGTTGACCATGTTTGACTTTACTTTATAATGGTTGATTATGGTTCACTATAGTTGACCATGGATCACTTCAGTTGAGTAAGGTTAATTTTTGGCTGGCTTTGGTTGAATATAGTTGACCGTAGTTGACTTTGGTTGAATATGGTTGACTTCGGTTGACCAAAATTGACTTTGGCTTACTGTGGTTTCCTATCGTTGACTTTGGTTGATCATAGCTGACTTTTGGTTGATTATGGTTGACTTTCATTGACCATGGTTGACTATGGTTAACCAGGATTGACTTGGTTGACCATGGTTGGATTTGGATGATGATGGTTGACTTTTGGTTTATCATGGTTGACTTTGGTTGACCTTTCATTAATTGTAGTTGACCATGGTTGGATTTGGCTGATGATGGTTGACTTTTGGTTTACCATGGTTGACTTTGGTTGACCTTTCATTAATTGTGGTTGACCGTGGTTGAGTTTTGTTGTCCATGGCGGACTTTGCTTGACCATGGTTGGTTTTGGTTGACTTGTCTATGGTTTTCCATGGTCGAGTATGGTTAACCATGGTTGACTTTGATTAACCATGGATGACCATGGGTAACTTTGGTTAACCATGGTTGACTTTGGTTGAACATGGTTGACTTTGGTTGTCCACGGGGTAGTATGGTTGACCATGGTTGATCATGGTAGACTATTTTTTACTATCGTTGACCATCGTTAACCATTGGTTGACGATGTTTGAGAATGGTTTACTATGGTTGTACATGGTTGACTATGTTTGACCATGGGATACAATAATTGACTTTGGTTGAATATGATTGACCATGGTTGACTTTTACTGACCATGATTGACTTTGGATGACCACAGTTTACTTTGGTTGACCATGGTTTACTTTGGTTGACCATGGTTTACTTTGGTTGACCATGGTTTACTATAGTTGACTCTGGTTGACTTTGGTTGACTATGGTTGAGCATTGTTAACTATAGTTGAATTTGGTTTAACATGGTTGGCATCAGATGCATTCGGTTAACCTTTAGTTGAATTTCGTTGATCATGGTTGACCTTGGTGGCTTTAGTTGAATATTATTGACTTTGATTTATTGTGGTTGACTTTGGTTCACTTTTTATTTTCCTTGGTTGACCATTGCTAACTTTGGTTGTCCATGGTTGACTTTAACTTACCATGGTTGAATATGGTGGCTATGGTTAATCGTGGTTGATTTTGGTTGACCATGCTTAACTATTGTTGACCATAGTTGTTCATGGTTGACCATGGTCTATGAGGATTGACCATGGTTGACTATGCTTATTCATGATTGACTATTGTTGATGGTGGTTGTTCATGACTGACTATGGTTGGTAATGGTTGTTCATGGTATGGCGTGATTGTTCACTGTTTAACTATGGTTGTTCATGCTTGTTCATGGTTTACTATGGTTGACCCTCTCCTTGACTATGCTTAAGCAACTATGGTTGACCCTTTTTAAATATGGTTGACTATGGTTGACCTTAGTTAGTTAACCATGGTTGTTCATGGTTGACCATTGTTGACTATGATTGACTTTAGTTGACTTCGGTTGACTATGGTTGAGAATGGTTTACTATAGTTGAATTTGGTTTCCCATGGTTGATATTAGTTGAATTTAGTCGACCTTTAGTTGACTTTGTCTGACTAATGTTGACTATTGTTTAATTTTGGTTGACCATGATTGACTTTTGACTGACCACAATTGACTTTGGTTAATCATAGTTAAATTTAGATGACCATGGCTGGGTTTGGTTAACTTTGGTTTACCATGGTTGACGTTAGTAGAATTTGGTTGGCCTTTAGTTTACCATGGTTAATGTTAGTTGACTTTGGTTAAGCTTTCATTGACTTTGGTTGGCTATGGTCAACTATGATTGACTTTAGTTGATCATGGTTGACTTTGGTATATCATGGTTGAATTTTGGTTGGCTTTGGTTGAATATGGTTGACTTTGGTCAACCATGGCTGAGCATGGGAGACTTTGGTTGAGAAGGATTGAATTTTGTTGGCTTTGGTGACTTTAATTTATTATTGTTGAGTTTGGTTGACTTTGGTTTACCGCTTTTGAGTTTGGTTGACTTTTAGTTCACTTTTGATTAACTTTGGTTGAACTTGGTTGACCATGGTTGTCCATGGTTTACTATGGTTCACTATGATCATCCATGGTTGATTTTAGCTTACCATGGTTGTTAATGACCAATTATAGTTGATTATGGTTGTTCATGGTTAATTGTGGTTGTATATGGTTTACCATAGTTGTTCATGGTTTATCATGGATTACCTATGATGTTTAACTAAGGATGACTTAGTATTGTCAACTATGGAACCATGGTTAAACACAGTTGACTATTATTGATCATGGTTGACTATGGTTTATCATGTTTGAACATCTTTGCCATGATTGAGTTTGGTTGGGTATCGTTAACCTTGGTTAGTCATGTGCTTTTATGGTTGACTCTGGTTAACTTATATCAAACATGATTGACTATGGTTGACAATGTTTTAATAATGTTGACTATGCCTGACATTGATCATATTATGTTAGCTTTGTTTGAACATTTTTTACTATTCTTTACTATTATTGAACTTGAGATATCCATGAATGTTATGTTTCAGGTTTATATTAATATTTATTATTATTAACATTATTATTCTTAGTTCTGTCTATGGTTAACTATGGTTGAGCATGGTTGAATATGGTTGACTATGGTTGACTTTGATTCCCTATAGTTGACTTTTGTTAACTATATAGCATTAATACGAATAGAATAATTTAATATTAAAAGTATGGTTCACGAATACACTTTATACTTAATAAAATTATACAATGACACATTTGAACACATGCAATATATTCACTCAAGTGATTGAACTTAAAAAAGTTTAACAATTATTATTAAGTTTATTAATATTAGTATTAACATTAATATTAATCTTTTCAGGCATTAATATTACTATTAGTTTTAATACTAATATTTTTTAAAATGAAAACTTGTTATTGATGCAATAATTAATTAATTTGGTCAATTATGTTTCACTCTAGTAATATTAATGTTTATATTTATAAAATATTAATGTTTATGTTAATATTAATATAATAATAATGTTATTGTTTGCACACCACCGTGTACAAATAAAAGTTTCATAAAAAGAGTTATTATTATTAAATAGCTATAACATTTTATTTGGGATTTAATTAATTGGACTACTTTTACTTGATTCTAGTTTAAAAATATAGTTGTACACAACATTTGAGTAATATAATTATTTTTAAATAATTAAAAAAATTGCATTGATTAGATTTTCATATATATAAAGAATGAGATTTTTTTTAATATAAACATTAATTTAAATATAAAAATTTGTAATATTTTTTTAACTTATTTCCAAAACTCGTTAGTTTTACCATTATAAATGATTAGCATTCTTCTTCTAATTATAAATATAATTATAATTACTTTCATAAAATAAACAACTTCAATTTAAAATTAAAAGTTATTACTTTATTACGTTATTATTCATAATATTAATATTAAGTTATCACTTAATATTATTGTACACGGAATAAGTTATCATTTACTACATTATTATTGATAATATTAATATTAATATTAGTTTTGATGTATTTATCAATATAATATTAAAATCATTATTATTATTAAATAGTAATATTTATTTAAAGTGATTTTCTATCATTAAAATTATTAATAACAAAATAAATAAAATTGTTCATAACAATATATTTATATAAAAATTTAATTTAAAATAAATTGAAAACTACATATAAATTTAATAAAATTTAAATAAATAAATTTAAAATTTAAAATTGTATAAGGATCTAATCATTTATATATACTAATTTGTTTTATTATTTAATATTTTTTAAATATATATTAAAATGTTAAAATTAATACATTTAATATCAACTATGCTTTCCTTAAAAATTCAAAACACTTACACTTTTATACAACGTTTCACTAATTTTTTATTACTAAAAATCATTTACATTTACATGTATCTAGAGGCCATACATAGAAATATTCAAAATGTTGAAGATAGTAAACTTTGGCACTAACAATAAAGAAACCATAAATTTATGAAATAGTAAAGGGATTCAAAGTATTAGATTCATATCTTAAAATATGATCATGCGTTATGGTGATAGCCATTTTGATCAACTTTATTTTAAAATATGATCCCGCGTTATGGTATAATTTATTTTAAAATGTGATCTTGCGTTGTGGTGATAGCCATTTTGATATCATAATATACATGAAAGCACAGAGCCTCACTCATCTACATAAGAGAAATGTGTCTATGAATTTCAAAAGTAGACCATGAGCATTTTTAAGGTGGGCATCAATTCAGAATATACACAGGCATTGAAAGTTGGTTTTAATTCAGAATATATAAACAATATCTTTGAAAATGGGCGTTCAATTAAAAAAATATAATTAAAGGTTTTGAAAGCGGTTCTTATTACTGTTATTGATCTTTCTCCTATTTTCATTGGTTGCTTCTTCATTTACTATGCTCAGGCTCAACGGGCACATTTAGATCGAAACCAAAAGGAGAGTTGACTCGCAAATTCAGATTGATAACAGTAGGAGCCTCGAGAGGCAGATTCAGTCTGCGAACAAGGGGAGGCACATTCATATCGGAAACAAGAGTAACTTCGAAAGGCGGATTTAGAATGGGATCAAGAGGTGCATCGACTCGTAGATGTAGAGCAAGAAGATTTAACCTTTGCTCCTTTCCCTCAGTATTAAATTGCGCTTCATTACATTCACCATGAATTTTTGTGACAAAAATAGTTTCCATTGTATTATTCTTTGACCTATTTTCATGCTACAAGGTTGGATTGCCTGAGCCGGATAAAGACGTTGATTCCACATCTTTTTATTGTTTGATATGGATAAGAAAATCATTCTTGCAAGAATGGATTGAGCTCACATTAGGCTCACTTTCAACTCACAGTCATCACTTGCAACTGTAGCATTTGCACTCGTTATAACATCCCTGGAATAACTGTATAACTCGTTATAACGCCCATTCAAGAAACTGTATAAGGGGGTTAACTTCAATGCTTTCAGGTGAGAACAAGCAGATGTACTTAACAGTAACAATGCTACTTTCACCTTTATATGGACCTTCTTTCCATAAAACCTCGAAAGTAACATTAAAGGTAGAATTGTGTGTTTTACCTTTACATGGGTCATTATTAAGACTGGACGTGTACATAGACCGGCGGATCTGCAATCAGATCATATGCGTTACTAGCTCGTTGTAACAATATAAAACTCAAATTAATTTGAAAGAGTATGTTAACCTAAATAAAGTCTTCCTGCTTTGTATATCAAATCTACGGTAATAGTGTCCTCCCAATTTCTGTAAGAAATATACACGTATAATATCAGATGCTCCTGAATCATTTTGATTTATGGATAGAAACTTAAACTAAAATATCTACAGCATGTAACCATAAAAAGGCATATATGTATTATGAACAGAACTAATAATAAAACAAAGATAATCTGGGAAGAAGTTAATAACCTTTTTCACAACTACATCAAAATAACTGAGATCGTTGTTGCCGTTTGAGCTGTAAGCAGCACAAATGGGAGTTTGCCTCTGCACATTGCTGCATTTCCAATCTTTTAGTTGACTGGACTCGCATCGGAATCTTGCCAACAATGGTAACATTAAATATTAATAATATGGCTTAAGTGGTAACATTAAATGGTTTTCCATCAACATATCCATGGCTTAAACAATGATATAGTGTAGTTGTCTCTGCTTCGGTTCAACCGCATACAAGTTATTATCATTCAGGTCGATTCATTTCAAAATAAACAATTTTCATTTAAAACTTTCTGAAACATCAAAATCCACTAATATAATAACAAGTTTGTGTGCTGCTTATGAAGTTTGATTCCGAGTTCAATGAAAAAATGAAAGGCATATTCTTATACAATATATATGATCTCGGTATGCTACTTATCAAGTTTCCTTCCCAATTTAATGACCTAACATGAAGGATCATCTTCTTATAAAATATATACAATCTGGGTCTGAAAAAAAAAATTGAACACTATGACATACATGCAATCTGGGTATGCTACTTATCAAGTTTCCTTCCTAATTTAATTACCTAAAATGAAGGATCGTCTTCTTATAAAATATATAGAATCTGGGTCAGAAAAAAAATTGAACACTATGAAAAACTTGCAATCTGTTTCCATGAACAGCGGCACGCCAGCACGTGCTGAAAGTGTAAGTAATGCTGTTATTATTACCAAATAAAAAAGGGATAAATCTCTTAGAATAGAGGATCCCCAGTACACTATAATATTCAAGTTAGCTGTATATTAAATTCCTTAGACCTCCCAATGCATACCTGGAAATTGAGTTCCTTTGAATAACACGATTCAAGCTCACCTCTCTGCATCTACTACACAGTCTACAACCATTTGCCAACAATCCTGCCAACAGTGGTAACATTAAATGGTTTTCCGTCAACATATCCATGGGTTAAACAACGATACATCACAAATTATTATCATTCAGGTGGATTCTTGCATGTTGATGGAGTGGCAATGACCAACCTTATTGCTATTTGAGATCGGAAGCTTTATGTGAAAGGTTATTTGAAAAGGACAACGTTGATGGGTGATTCCATGAATATGGGTAATTAATTTTGGCCAAATATGGTGATGAAAAAAGAAAATTTTACCCATGTATTAAATTGAAGCTCTCTAAACTCATATTTTCCACATGAATTTTTACATGTGGTTAAAAAATGAAATGTAGATAATTATGTTGGCTTTCCAATGATATTTTTTTTGAAATATACCAATGTCATTTATCGTGTCAAAATTTCATTTAATGAAACTTAAAATTTTGAAGAGCAATTAACAAGTGGTTTGTCTGTGTGCACAATAATTTAATGTTAAAAGTAATAATTAAAAAAAATGAAATATGTGAACATGATCAGCTGCATTTTGCACAAACGTGTGTGTACCAAATCTTTTGATTGTTTACATAATTTGCAAAAATAAAAATATCATTTTGAAGAGGACACACTTATCTAGTGCTTGTGTATTTTTTCAAATTTTTTGGATGTGTATTTTGAATGTTGTTGATTTATCTTTGAGCTCGAAGTTCTGGGCACGGTTTTTTAGGGAAAGTTTTATTAGAAGTTTAAAACAAAAAATATACAAAGATAAATATTCGTAAATTTTATGTATATGGATAGATGATTCATTGACGAATCCAATGGTATCAGGTCCTCCGATTAATGTGCATTTAATGACATAGTTTAAGCCTCTGAAAAGAAGACAATAATTTCTTTCTACAGTGAAAAGGGCTCTCGGCTTGTTTTTTAGGCCCTCATCGAGGTATTTGAAATACCTCGCTCGAGGGATAAATGAAACCTCGATCGAGGGTTCTACATAGACCTCGATCGAGGTATTTTAAGAGCAAATTGCTCGATTGAGAACCTAAAAAACAGGTTGCGGGCCTTTTTAAAAAAAATTTCACAAGCTAGATCGAGCTTTTAAAAGCTAGATTGAGGTCTTGTTTCAACCCTCGATCGAGGTTTTGATAGCTCGATCGAGGTCTTGTTTCAACCGTCGATCGAGGTCTTTTAAAGTGCTCAATCGACGTCTTTTAAAACGCTTGATCGAGGTCTTTTAAAACCCTCGATCGAGGATCCACGACAAAATGTTTTGGCACTTCGCTTTCCAAAAATTGGGAACCACCTTCATGCATCTACCCTGATGGTATTTAAAACATCAAGAATTGAGTTGTATTTGAAATGGCCAAGCTCTACCTCAAAACATTATTTGAAAATGCCAACCATCCGTGTAGTGGCAACATTATTTGAAATTTCCACCCATCTATGTCATGGCAATTTTTCAATTTAATCACCTTCTACACAATGGCGTTACAATTCCCCTTATTACCTGTATATCGGGGGTGAGGGTGACAACAACACTGGGGTAAATTATTTTAATTTTTTTATGATTTCTTGATAATAAATATTAGATCTAACTGAAAAAAAGATGCAGGTTAGTTATCTCATATAATTTAAACCCTTGATTTCTGTGTACGACCAAGAATATTCCATCATCAATAAAATCTAGCTCCCCAATTTTTGAAAAATAAAAATTTATCAACCTAACTTCCACCCCCAAAGTTGACTCCTATCGGCCTAATTAATTGATAATATACAAATGTATCATATAAAGGCTATTCCATACTTACACCTGGAAAGGCTCACCTACCATAACCATTGGTCGTGAAGTTACCGTTAACACAAGAACTGAGCTACTGATTTGAAAGAAGATTTGATGGCATGCAGGTAGATAGCCAACATTTTCGATAGATAACCTCCACAATAACCGTGGATTTAAAGAGACAGTGGGGAGGGATTTCAGGAGTAGAGAATATTTTTAGATGGAGGTTTCCTCCCTTGATTTTAATGATACTTCTCTAGGTGTAAATAAAAGGGTTGGACATCCACTTGTAGAGATTTTCACGTAGAGGAATTAACTCTCAGAAGAGCTATCAAGTATGGAAAAATTCCTAAACAAGGATACAACGATCTCATCCAATTGGATAGGCTCGGTGCACTAGTTGTTACATCCAAATGTGGAACAGAATCCGCAAGCTAACTCCGAGATTAAAATAAAGATTATCACAAAATGTTGCATGGTTCAATTCGATGGTAACAAATAGGTTTTGCATGGTTTACCTTGATGGTACACAAATTATGATTATCCCAGAATGTTGTACATGAGAAAAATGATCTACATATTTCAGTATAGTCTGGTCTAACATCTTCTGTACTTTTCACCTAGTTCGAGTCCTGGTCTACCATATTAATCAATGTAATTCCAAAAGTGCTATCATGTATTCACTCATGGGTCCGACAAATCTGAAAACTATATACACCACTCTAAAATTATATACACCCTTTCAATAAACGATGGAATCAATAGATCCTAATCAATGAATTTCAATAGGAAAACATGTATTTAGAATATGGTTCCGACATATCCAAATTATATACATCCTTTAACCCAACAATGGAATCAACCGATTTGCACCAAATTGTACCAGAAATATAATTACCCAACCTTATGTAACCTAGGGTTTCAAGCAATATAGAGTTCAACTTCCTGGATTTATGATCCATCATATTTTAGTAGCAAAAATCAAAATGTATAACACGAATAGAAGCAACCACATAACCAGCAACAATCTGTAACCGTTCTCTTGAAATTAACAATATAAACATTGCATAATTGAAAGGAAACACATGGTATTAATAATGCAAACTTTTATTGGCAACTTTCACGCATATAAACGTTATTTGTGCACTAATAATATTGTTATGAAATCCTTGAATTCCCAATTATAAATACACAATATTCTAATAATAAAATATCTCACAAGGACTCATTTTAGCATAATTGACACCATAATCATTCATCTAATAGGAAAAAATATACCCATGCATAGTCATTTTTCACTACTTGGACAGAATCATACATATTGTGGTAGTCGTTAGGCATAAAAACTAAACCCAAGCGTATACAATGACAATAAACAATTCCTTCATGGTAGTTATAATAGAGATATGAAGCCTAAACAATGTTGGCATAGCTCAGCGTACCTTTCAAGAAGAAAGAACAACAATACAATAATTTCCACCATCAAACTATCATTCCCAACCAGTAATAATATACTTACTTGAATTAATGGGGAACAAACACTTGTACGGTCACTTGCTCCCAACCATAGGAGAGGACAACATAATTTATAGCCCAACTCCACCACCGCGTTGGATCACCACCATGCACAACCAAACTAGTAGCAATGTTTGAACGCAACACTCTCTCACAACGCCAATTTACTCAAATTTAAAAAAAAATTATATGTACATGTTCACGACATTAATTCTTATGTTGGAGATATGAAATACGAAGAGGATGTAATGTGACTCCACATCATCTATTTATAAGGTAAAAATTGTATTTCTGTAACTACACATGTTCATCAAATATTTATTACATTTTGTTTGTGGAATAAAATCCAGCCTTAGCTTGGCGAATACATCTCGTGTAACATCTCACTTTACTATGTCATAATCCATTAATATTAATTTTGATGTCTTATATAACTTTTATTAAAACTCTTATATGTTATTCTAGTTTAATGGCCCACCATAATCCAATTTAATCTATCGAGTTTGTTATATTATTAACTTTCGAGAGATTAAGTGGAGGAAGGTATGGCTACCATAAGTTGACTTCATCCACAATTTATAACTAAGTATATATTCTACCAACTATGCTCATCGAGCTTCATGCAACATATGCCGAAGTATTTGTAAACTAAATAGACTTTATGTCTCACATGAAAACATATTGAATTCTAAACAAAACCAAATGTATTGTCAATAACCATTATATAAACTATGCATATATCCTAATGCATGCTCTCTAGAACTTATAACAAAGGTTATGAGCTTATGCATAAACTATACAATTCATAAACCATGTATGAATGCGACTATATGAAAACTCGGCTTGCCAAGGGTATATGCTATGGTTGTAAGGTTCAAGACCATGAATATGTGATCTGAATCCCGAGCTTACAGTTGTAATACATAATCCTGAATTTGTAATGTTGGTTATTAAGATCTTGTATTAATTCGATTGTTGTGTAAATCTATGTGTATTAATTACGATATTGACAATGTAGTCTCACAATTAATGTGTGGTCTGTTTTGGTTAACGCAGGACCACCGATGATTTCCAACTCGGCCAAAGGTTGGTGAAGCCATGTGATGGCTTAAAAAGTGTAGATTGTACTGGCTCAACCTCCTCTGTGTGGAAATGTAAACCCTATGATCCATATGTCTCGGTTTAGCCATTGGCTATCTACAGATATGATTTCGTATGAATCGTTACTTTTTTAAATGTATCATCGTTATCTTTTCGTGGACTCATGGCTCTGCTAAAACATTTGTATGCTTGATATTTAACCTAGAATTAGTATATGAGCCTCACGGCTCTGTTTGGTTATAAGCACTCGTATGTAAATCGTAATCATTTAGTTATGTGTTTAACTTTGAGTTTAAATACTTAGTGGCCTCTCGGCTCTACATAATTGTATGATTGTGAACCATAATAGAAATTGTATTTTGTATTATATATATATATATATACTGTATTATTTATATGAAAGCTCTATTTTCATACTATACATTTAACAGTAATGGAATATTCATTTAAATATAAACCCTAGTTCTATTTAACAATTTATACTGATAATGATTAAAGAACAAAGATAGAGTATTATCCATAATAATTCTATCCACATCAATATAATTATAAAATCCTACATATAAAGAACATTGATGATAGAACAAAAATATAATACTATAGTTTCATAAACATAGGAAACATATTTCTTCAGAATTAAAATTTGTAGAACATCTATTCAGTATAAAATATAGTTCATTATTTGCAAATCATTAGATACATACTAAATACTAACAGATAATAAGTAAATTTATGAAATACTATTAAAACAATAATAGAACCTGACTGAAATAAGAGACCGAATCAAATCTGAAGTTCGTTGTTCCTCCTAACCAATCTTCCAGAACAACCAAGCTTACTTGTCTAGAAACCCCTGAGCCTGTTTGCTGGACCACAAGGACAAAGACTGCTGAAACAACCCAAAACTATCACTCAGTTCGACTTCTCAACTCAACACAAATATTTTCCCTCTTCCATCCAAGCCTCCTACTTGTCTGATGGGAATCCTTATTAAATCTTTGCCTAGGACTTAGGTCTATGATGAGCCTCTTTCTCTAGAACCTCCATCTAAAGTTTTGACCTTAAAAATAGGGATGATTCCTCCTGCACTTGTTGAGGTATTAATTAGCAGTTTTCACCATTATGGGCAATCTTCCCAACACATGTCATTTCTCTTTGTGGGTTAACAAACACTCTTTCAACATATTGGATTCTCCTATTTTATTTTATTTAATAATAAAAATAATACAATATCCTCAAGGAAGTGTCTTTGACCACACTTGGTCAAATAATTGTTCAACAACAATTAAAAACATTATTACAAAGTATTTAACTTTAACTAAGGTTCTAGGGGTATTACACACTCTCTCCTCAAAGTCTGTAGCAAACTCTCATTGATGAACTTACAATCGAAGGATAAATAATCAAAAAAATTCCCTCATAGAAATAATATCTCGATGCACAATAGAGCATCATGTTCTATCTCAATGCACCAAATTATAGTTTTTTGCCGAGGTCTTGTGCCATCTCAATCAATCATTTGATCCCTATTATTTACAATCTTGTGTGGTGGTTGAGCTTTTAGATTGTATTTTAATGATAAAATATATCTTGCTTGCTTTACACTTGTTCTTTGTCTCATGGTGGTATCCCCTCTTTCAACTGAATTCTCCAAGTGTCTTTTCTTCTTTTAATAATAAAAATAATAATTGTTGTGCAAAGCATCTCTCACATTCCATGTGATTATTTTTGAGTTTTTTTAACAACTCTTACAAATAATAATTGTTTTGAAATAAATTAAAAAATATTAAATAAAAAATAAATCAAATGGTCTTGGGGTATTACATTCTTATATAGTAATTATGAGACTAATTATCTTCCCATTGCAACATACCTATTTTCACCTTTAATAGTTCATGAATGAAAATGTTAGGAGCTCAAGGCCAAGGCCCCACTAGAAAACTTTGTATGGGATATCATTTATTTCCTAGGTTATAATTGTTAAATGGCAGACTAGGAGGATAAGGGCAGGATGCGACTTAATGACGGGACAATGAATCCAACTAGGGGTTACGGTTCGAATGGTTAGGAAGCCATGAGAACCTAATATTTTGATGACAAACGTCACTTTTTTTACCTGTAAGCACTTTAATTGAAATGAACTAAGGGCACCCACGGGATAAGACACACAAGTCTTGGGAATGTATGCCTAAGTAAGGTCAAGCATATATAAGGGAGGACACAAATTCTAATGTCATCTACGAGGTTTTAAGAACTAGTATTTCAGCAAAACGCTACCTAAATCCCAAACATGGTTAAGGTAGGTCTCGCGCTTAATTGTATTAAAAAATATTTGAACTTTATGTAGGAAGCATATCTTTGATCTCAAAAGGGAATAAGCTAAATCCAAACAAGGAACTTATATATATATATAGTCAAACATAATCACCTTATGAAGGTATAAGTAGTATACTCTTACAAGTACAAATGATGAAGGATAATCATCCCCAAGTGTTATTATTATAAGTGGTATTTGGAGATATATGTGAGCCTTTTGAGTGAACACATATATATATATTGTTAAAATAAATGATGAAGATCCCTACTAGTTCTACCAACTACTGAGCTAAGCGTCGTTAGAGAGCTCGACACTAACACCTCCTAGTTTGGAGTTTCCTTTTTGAAAATAGTTGGCGCATCCGTGAAAGAACAGATGGTCAAGACTTCTGTCCAACTACCACTTGGATTGATTACGCCATCTTCGGTGGGCCACGATCTCCATCTATCGTTTATGTTCCCTATTTTTTGAGGGCATATTTCCCCAAGTATGAGTTGAACCTGAGTATAAGTATGGAGGATCGTTGTATGTGGAGGGGGGCGGGGAATATGACAATGGATCGGTATTGGATCCTGGAGTATAATTCCGTAGTCTCCACCCCTTAGGTTAGTTATGATAGGAGCAAGGGCATTGGGAAAGATCGAGATTTCAGTAAGAAAGGGGACAAGTATCATCTCGACCTATGGAGTTGGGGAAAGCATCATGAACTAGTTGATGTGGGAAGATTCTAGCTCGAACTCCTTATTCCCATCTTGTTTTGAGAGACCTCATATTATTAAATCCACTCATCGCAGTATCCAGAAGCGGACCCTCTGTTTTTCTTCGGTATGTGATGCAACACTCTACATTTTTCTCATTGGCCGGAATACCATGTTGGTAGTCCTGTGTTTTAAAAGAAGATCTTGCTTGTACAAATATGAGAGATCTCTGCGGCTTTACGGTGCTTACACTGGTCTATTGGTTTTGCTTTTGCGTATAGAGATAAGTGTTATCTATACCTTATTTCCTTCCAAATGTGTAATATGGGTGTTTTGCCGTAGATAGAGTATCTTTTGCATTCTATTTTGCTGTATTATGATCTAACACAATCGCCCGAGCATTGTGAACAAAACATTGTAATCGAATAAAGTGATCCTCTGCCTACCACTGGGTTATCATGTGTAGTACCTCTACATTAGTTCATAGTATTAGTATTTATAGAGTTGACATCCCCGAAATCAAAACACATCGACCTCTTCGAAAATGATCGAGCGTGTTCATTTTGCAGAGAAGGAAAATGTATGAGTCTTCTTATCAATTGATGAGTGCTCTGGTATAGAGATGGAGTATCTCTTCCCTTCCCATTTGTTATTTATCTACCAACTTTTATTTTAGTGGTAAGGGATAGCAGACTTCTTCTTTTGAACCCGTACTAAAAGCATTGCTATTTTTAGGTTATACAAACTAAGCTTTCTCCCTATCATCAACTAGTCGCTTTTATCTATTTTAATATTTGGAATGCGTTTGGTTGAAGCATTGAAAGGAGTATAGCTTCTGAGTTGGATCTATATAAACAAACAACATCGACGCATGCATGTGTAGATCTGTAGCATAGATCTGTAGGGAACCCAATCTTTGACTAAGATAAATATTTAAATCTTTGCATTCCGGTGTAATTTACTGTAACGTCTTCAATATTATATTACACGATGCTGCAATTTCTAGAGGTGTATGCAGTACCGCCTATGTGACCCGCTTCTTCACTACCTAGATTCCTTTTATTTTTACTGCTATATGCCTGGGAGAATTTGGTTTAGTTTTAGCTAAAAAAACTACATAGAGGCATTCCTCATGGATCCCCTTGGTGCTCTTGATTTGGGGTGCACTTGATGAAGGAATGTATTTCCGTGGTAAGAGAAAAGAAGGCATAAGTCCTAGTTTATATCTTTGTATTATTGTGTTATTAGTTCCTAGTTTCAGATTGTTTTCCTAAAGGAACTGGGTTGAGTCATTATAGGTCCTTGTCCTTTTTGAAATGCTAAGATTGGTTTATTTTGGAAATACTCTCGAGTGGAGAGACTCTGAGCAAGAGGAAGGGGTATGGAAGCACAGCGTTGCTGGTTGTAAATCTCATTTCAAGAAATAATATATAAGGTGACTGTTCTAGTGGACGTAGCCCATAGAGATGGGTGAACCACGTGTATATTTGTCTCTGTGTAATGTGTATCTTCTGTATCTTATGTGTGTGTTTTCCCTTAGCACTATTGATCTCTAATGCTGAGTAATTGCAAGCGGATTCGAATGTGAATTAGTATAGCTTTGTTAAAAGTAACATTGTGACAGTTTGTTAGATGTTGTGATATAGATAAAAATGATTTTATTTCTTAATGGATAGCTAATGGACATTTTGTTGATACAAGGATGGTGTATTTTGGTCCCTAATGACCTTCATTATAAATTATGGAGATCCTCGATGTCATGAAAACAACCAAATGAGGATTATGTCTCGATTTGATGCATGAAATAGCTTTAACTTATAATTTTGGTAATTACTTACAATGAAGTTTATGCAGCCAAATCTTTATGATTAGATACTCTTATGATAGCTAATAGTTAAGAATGTAAGTTTTAAATCATTGAGATATTTATTATTCCTAACGATTGATGACTAGAGGTGCAATTGCCTTATTTTCCCAAATTTAACATCCAAATTCTTGGAGATGTCACATATGGTATCAGAGCATTAGGTTACAACACTAGGGCCTAATGATCTCAACATACGATAAGCAAGTATAAAGGTTGTTAAGTTTACTAATCAAATTGTTTCTGGGTTCATTTTTTATGCATGGACTGTACTGGACAAGGGGAAGGTGAATCTCCAAGCTCAACTTCAAGTTGCTCTCACGAGGTATTCTGGATTTTCAATTAAGTATGCTCCTTTGAATTGACATTATTGCTTATAAAAGGTTGAATTGTATTCCCATATATTCTTTCTATTTGTGTCCAACTCAAAACAACTCTAAACCACTGACAACAGAAGGTCTAGATGCAATAAATATCATTATGTAGTATTAAACAGAAGTTCTAGTTGCAATAAATATCTCTAAGTCATGTTAAATAGAAGTTCCAGTTGCAATAAATATCTCTATATTCGAAACGCTGAGGATTCAAGATTATTGAAATCATAATTATGCAGAAAGTGTGGTTCTTACATTTGGATGCTTGTGATTTAGTTTTGTTTAAAAGAATAACTGAATAGACTCTGTTGCATCAAACTGAAGCTCCAACAAACATGTTTCAATAGAAGGTGAAATTTTACATTGCACCCCATTAATTATACTAGAAATCTGGAAATCGTATTTATAGTTGGAAAAGTTTGCATTCTTTTATAAATTGTTTATGAATTTATACAATGAAATAAATAATATAGATATATGGATATATTTTAAAAGATAAATTATACCCTATTGTGTAGAGTGTGAATTTAATAAGTGAATATTTATTTATATAATTTGCAGCCGATTCAATATACTGAAAATCATATTTATAATTGGAAAAAGTTTATATTTCTGTATATTGAAGTACTTTTATAAATTGTTTATGCATTTATAAAATGAAGATATATATATATATATATATTATAAAAGATAGACTATACTCTATTGTGTAGAGTGTGAAGTTAATAAGTGAAGGGTTTATTTATATTAATTGTAGCCAATTTAATATATTGGAGATGTCGCTTATGTAAATTATAAATATATATATATATATATATATATATATATATGTTGAATAGTTATGTGATACTCTATGGTGTTGGAATGTGAACACTCATTATGTTAAAAAGATTATGCATTTGTACAATGAATATATATATATAAATATATATATTAAGAAGAAAGGCTATACCTTATTATAGAGTGGGACTCTGGAACATCATGGAATTTTGAAACAACTATGGGGATGCCCATGTTGTATGAACATCGTGAAGAGCACCGATAGGAGATATAACTAAAACTATATAATAAAGTGAAAGGGTATCGTCCTCGTGTTGGATGGGCATGTTGCAGTAATGAGTCATGTGGAGGCCCGTGAATCCTCAAAAGCACACGTAAAGGGGTCTTGGACTGCACTGTAGTATAAGACCACAGTCCCTGGAAAGGTATTATTAATGACCACTGAAATAGGCCCGAGATCAATACCATGGGCGCATCTTATACTCACGGATTATACTACATATATATATATATAGTACTATCACAAATATGATTTTTTTTTATGTTATGTTTACATTATGTGTTCCAGTTATTTTACAAAACCTACAAAAAGAGCTATTGAATAGACATGTTGACTATTATGCATGAATAATAAATACAGAAAAATTATTGGTGTTGAGTGAATACACTCTGGATCAGCTCAACTATTCTAAATTAGTGTGGAGCATAAGCTCTAGAGCACATGGATTACTTTTATATGCGTTGGGCATAAGCCCTGGATCACATGGACTACTTTATGATGTGTTGAGCATAATATCTGGAGCACATGGAGTCATTGTTTATGTTTCTGAATTTGATTATGGAATTGATGATAAGTGTTACGGTTTCTTGAATCCCGGTTTTGTGGACAAATAAATAAATTTTTTTCAAGGGTAAGGATGAATGATGAATTTTATAAGTTTATTGCTTGAAAGTAAGTGAGAAAAATGTTACTAACATACGAATGGAGGTAATCACAAGCAAGGGACTAGCTAGAGTGTCCAAGTATTGAAGGGAAAGGTCGTTCTCCAAAGGATAAGCAAATTGGTGTTTACTTACGAATTTATTTTATATTATGCCTCTTTATGATGGTCAAAGTACAAAGTTCAATATTAAAAGATTGGAATATATTCCATGGATGGAAACCATGGGTGTTATAAAAAAGTTTGTGGGTACATTCTAATTTAAGTTGAAGATAAATGATATGTTTTTACTAGATGATTTTTGGAACAACCTGTATTGGGTGCATAAAAGTGCAGGTTGTGAAAGAACTATGAGCCATGACAACTTGGGAGAATCATGAACATTCAAGGATGATAAAAAGGAAGATAATGATGTAAGCGAAAGAAGGACGTATTAAGGGACTCAAGAAATGGAAAAGAAAGTTTTCAAGAATATCAACACCGAAGATGGTGTTATAATTAAGGGGGAAAGGATGTAACATCCCTATTTTCACCTTTAATAGTTCATGAATGAAAATGTAAATTGTACTGGTTTCTGGTGAGGAGCTCAAGGCCAAGGCCCCATTAGAAAACTTTGTATCGGATATCATTTATTTCCTAGGTTATAATTGTTAAATGGCAGACTAGGAGGCTAAGGGCATGATGCGACTTAATGACGAGGCAATGAATCCAACTAGGGGTTATGGTTCGAATGGCTAGGAAGCCATGAGAACCTAATATTTTGATGACAAACGTCACTTTTTTTACCCGTAAGCACTTTAATTGAAATGAACTAAGGGCACCCACGAGATAAAACACACAAGTCTTGGGAATGTACACCTAAGTAAGGTCAAGCATATATAAGGGAGGACACAAATTCTAATGTCATCTACGAGGTTTTAGGAACTAGTATTTCAGAAAAACGCTACCTAAATCCCAAACATGGTTAAGGTAGGTCTCGCGCTTAATTGTATTAACAAATATTTGAACTTTATGTAGGAAGCATATCTTTGATCTCAAAAGGGAATAAGCTAAATCCAAACAAGGAACTTATATATATATATATAGTCAAACATAATCACCTTATGAAGGTATAACTAGTATCCTCTTACAAGTACAAATGATGAAGGATAATCATCCCCAAGTGTTATTATTATAAGTGGTATCTGGACATATATGTGAGCCTTTTGAGTGAACACACATATATAAATTGTTAAAATAAATGATGAAGATCCCTACTATTTCTACCAACTACTGAGCTGAGCGTCCTTAGAGAGCTCGGTGCTAACACCTCCTAGTTCGAAGTTTCATTTTTGAAAATAGTTGGTGCATCCGTGAAAGAACAAATGGTCAAGAGTTCTGTCCAACTGCCACTTGGATTGATTACTCCATTTTCGGTGGGCCATGATCTCCATCTATCGTTTGTGTTCCCCATTTTCTGAGGGCGGATTTCCCCAAGTATGAGTTGAACCTGAGTATAAGTATGGAGGATTATTGTATGTGGAGGGGGGGAAAAAAATATGACAATGGATCGGTATTAGATCTTGGAGTATAATTCCGTAGTCTCCACCCCTTAGGTTAGTTACGATAGGAGCAAGGGCGTTGGGAAAGATCAGGATTTCAGTAAGAAAGGGGACAAGTATCATCTCAACCTCTGGAGTTGGGGAAAGCGGCGTGAAGTGGTCGATGTGGGAAGATTCTAGCTCAAACTCCTTATTCCCATCTTGTTTTGAGAGACCTCGTATTATTAATTCCGCTCATCGCAGTATCCAAAAGTGGACCCTCTGTTTTTCTTCGGTATGTGATGCAACCCTCTGCATTTTTCTCATTGGCTGGAATACCATGTTGGTAGTTCTGTGTTTTAAAAGAAGATCTTGCTTGTACAAATATGAGAGATCGCTGCGGCTTTATAGTGCTTACACTGGTCTATTGGTTTTGCTTCTGCGTATAGAGATAAGTGTTATCTATACCTTATTTCCTTCCAAATGTGTAATCTGGGTGTGTTGCCTTAAATAGAGTATGTTTTGCATTCTATTTTGTTGTATTATGATCTAACACAATCGCCCGAGCATTATGCACAAAACATTGTAATCGAATAAAGCGATCCTCTGCCTACTGTTGATGTATATGTAACTTTGGAATGTATTTCATCTATGTATTTCATATATATTTATTGTACCCTTATAAGAGATGTGTTATTCCTCTATAAGGAAGTGTCGTCATGTGGATTGACAAGTGTCGCAAGTGTGCATACTTGCCGATGGGTTATTAGACCACCATATGTGGGGTCGGCCCTGAAATATATATTATATTGTGGATGTATCTAGATAGACAAGTCGGCCCCATAGTGTAACTAGGCAAACAAGTTAGTATAAATAGAGATCGGGAGATCTCTATTTTGATCATTCAGAAAGTCACACTTCTCTCACTCAGAAAGTGGCACACTAGTGAGGAGGAGGATCATCTGCTACTAGGAAACTATCTCAGTATATTTTGGTTGTACTTTGGTTGAGCCATTGCTCTCTTTATCTCTGAGGAAGTTGTGGGGTTTTTTACCTTAGGGTTTTCCCCACGGAAACTCTGTGTCTCTTGTCTCTCATGCTTTTGATTCTTGTGATGCTTGTCATGCTTATTGTGATTGTTATGCATTGATATATTGTACATGTTATTCTCTCAGTAAAGATCCTAGAGTATTGTGAATTAATGCTCAAAATTTAACATGGTATCAGAGCTAACCTGAGAAGAAGACATTTTGTAGTGATGGAAACTTGAGTTTCTTGTTTATTGGGTTTCTCTCCAGAGATTTTGGAAAATCAGTATATTAGATTGACTCTACTCATCATGGAGAATCCATCTGTCCAATCAGAATTCAATTTTGAGCATTTTCAGATTTGGCCCTAAAAATTAGGGTTTCCACAAAAATAGGAATTTCTGAAATTTGAAGACATAGTTAGAAGCTCCTTCAAAAAATCGAAGTTTAGAGCTTTAGATCGAGATTTTTGGCTAGGTAGATCTTTGGGAAACTCAAACCCTAATTCAGGGCTCTCCCTAGTGAACCCTGGAGGACAAAATGTCAAATCTGAAGGGTAAAACTTTGCTGATCTCAAATTCTGAATGCACTAGGATAATTAGCTCATCAAGGCACATCTTTCTATCCTTTTAGAAAGTTGAAATTCACATTTTGAATTTTTAGGGTTTTTCCAACAAACCCTAATCCGGGACGAGATTCAGTTTTCAACATTTCAAGTGGTAAGACCTAAATCTTTTCTATTTCCATTTGAATTACTCTTTAAAATGTCTCACCACACCAAGCTTGAGGATAAGCTTGAAGGGAATGATAACTTCTGAGCTTGGAAGTATAGGATTGGGTTAATCGTGGAAGAGAATGAGTTGGACTCATATATAAAAGAAGACATTCCTATTTCAGAGGATGAAGAGGCTAAAGTATTGCATAAGAAGAACTTGGTCAAGGCAAAGAGAATCATTGTTGATTCTATCAAAGACCATCTCATACCCCATGTGTCTTCTCTAAAGACACCCAAAGAGATGTTTGACTCTTTGACTAAGTTATTTGAAGGGAAGAACATAAATTGGAAGATGACCCTGCGGAACCAATTGAAAGGAGTAAAGTTTCAGAATGGAGAAACCATTCAATCTTATTTTTCAAGGATCTCCCAGATTAAGGAACAACTAGAAGCAGTGGATGAAATGGTGGAGAATGGTGAAGTTGTCATGACCACTCTGAATGGCTTACCTAGGTCATGGGACTCCTTCATTCAAGGAATCTGTGCAAGAAAGAAGTTGATTTCCTTTAGTAGACTACGGGAAGAATGCTAACAAGAAGAAGCAATGCTTGTGGCATGAGAAGAAAAGATGGGGAATGAAGATCAAGTTCTCATAGCTTACACCAAGAAAGGGAAGTCCAAGAGAGAGCCATATCACTCCAAGAAATCTTCACATCACTTCGAAGAAAGAAGAATGTGCTTCACCTATAATGAGAAAGGACATATTGCCATAAATTGTCCCAAGAACAAGAAGGACAACAACAACTTCAACAAGAAGAAGAAGGGCAACAAAAGAAGGTTTCATGCTCATGCTGCCGAGGATGATGAACCACCCAAGAAGAAGGCTAGGGAAGAGTGATGATAGTAATGATGACTCATCAAGTGAAGAAGAGTATGTTCTGATCTCTGCTCTCACAGGTACTATCTCCCATGGTTGTAATGATTGGTTAATTGATAGTGGGGCTTCCAAACACATGACTGGGTTTAAAGAATCTTTTGTGAACCTATCTAAACATGAATCACCCCATAAGGTGAAACTTGGGGATGATTATCAATACCCAATCAAAGGAAGTGGTGAAGCCTCCTATAACCTAGATTCTGGAAAATATTTGAAGATGAAAGAAGTCCTTTATGTACCTGGGCTCAAGAAGAACTTACTCTCCATCTCTGCATTGGATGCAAAAGATATGAGGGTTGCATTTGTGGATGGCCAAGTCCTAATGTGGCCAAAGGAAAAGACCATAGATGATGCAGTAGTGATTGGAGAGCAAGAGGGAGGTTTGTATAAATTAAAGGGACAACCTGAACATGCCATGGTGCATGAATCCATGGAGCCAAGTGAACTTTGGCATAGAATACATGCTCGTATGCACTATAGGGCACTTCCAATTGCAAACAAGGCTGTAGAGGGTCTTCTTGAAATCAAGACCAAACATGAAGGTGTTTGCAAAGGATGTGCAAAAGGTAAGAACATTAAGAAGGATTTCCCAAGCAGTGAAAGCAAGGCAAAGGATATCCTGGAAATCATCCACTCAGATGTATGTGGTCCTATGTCATCCAGTTCTCTAAGTGGGTATGTTTACTATGTCTCATTTATTGATAACTTCTCCAAGAAGACTTGGGTCTACTTCTTAAAGAACAAAGATGAGGTACTTGATAAGTTCAAGGAATTCAAAACCTTGATGGAGAATTAAACTCACAAGAAGATCAAAACATTCAGATTCGACAATGGTGGAGAATTCACCTCAGGTGACTTCAAGAAGCTTTGCAGTGACTCAAGGATTAAGAGGGAGTTGACTGCTCCTTAAAATCCACAACAGAATGGAGTTGCAGAAAGGAAGAATAGAACAATCATGGAAGCAGCAAGAGCAATGCTACATGATTGGGATCTACCTATGCATCTATGGGCAGAAGCAGCTAGAACAATTGTATATGTGTAGAACAAAACACCCCACAAGATATTGGACATCAAGATACCAGAAGAGGTCCTTTCTGGTAAGAAACCTGAAGTCAGCCATCTCAGAATATTTGGTTGTCCAGTATACACTCATGTCCCAAAGGAAAGAGGACTAAACTAGATCCTTCAGGAAAGAAGTGTATCTTTGTGGGTTATAGTGAAAGCTCGAAGGCTTACAGATTATACTTTCCAGGGTTCAAGAAGATTGATGTCAGCAAGGATGAATATAAGTTCAAGGACAGGTAATCCAGGAAGCAATGATCAAGAGGGAGCACACTCCAGTAGCTCCTGCAAGGATGCAGATTTTTAGAGGGAGTTGACCATCTTCCTACATTCCACAACAGAAAGGTGTAAAAGAAGCTACTTCAGCAGCTCCTACCAGGAAGCAAAGACTCAGAGGGAGTCCACCCAACAAACAAACAAAGATAAGTATTTCAATTATCATTTCTTGCCTATTTTTGTTTAAATAATATTATGCTTAGGAGATGTATTGTGCATACTAGAATGATTGCATTAATGAACAGGATTCTACTAATATGCATGTGATGGGTAAGTGGCCTATGGCACTGTACAACATTCCAATGCTATTTATTTAGAATGAAACCTCTTTGCTGACATGTTGGGAGTAGTGAAAACTCTTAACAATGTTCTGGTAGAGACTGGAAGGCATCTAGAAAGTTGTGGAACATGGATAAATGTTGTATTGAAGCATTGGCTAAGATAACTGCATGACATATTTATTTATGTGTAAAGAATTTGTTCTGAAAATTATGAGATGTTTCTAATCATGCAATTTAACTTGTTTTGTAGGAAAGACCGTATATCTTCACCTACAAAAGAAGGACTACAACATTTGTTCCAGCAACAAAGATATCTATTGAAGATATTGAAGTTCCCAGGATCTGGGATGAAGAAATGGAATGCCATGATCCGTCGATCATGAAGAAGATGTTTGGGATGCAGTCCCAAGACTTGACAGGGAGTCACATGTGTGCAGATTGAAAAAAGCCTTGTATGGCTTGTAGAAAGCTCCCAGAACTTGGTGTGATACAAAGAGGAAGCTCGCTGTTAAATTCGATATGAAAGATTTGGGAATGATGCATTATTTCCTAGGTATGGAGGTGTGGCAGAGTGCAGGTGGGATCTTCCTTGGTCAAGGGAAGTACACAGTAGATATCTTGAAGAGATTCGGGAAGATGGATTGCAAGGCCATGGCCACACCTATGGCATCGAATCTGAAGCTTCTATGTGATGCTTCATTTGAGCCGGTTCATGTCTCTATGTATCGTCAGATGATTGGGTCCTTGATGTACCTAACGAACACGAGACTGGATATTTTCTTTGCTGTGAACATATTGAGCCAGTTCCTGACGGATCCGAGGAGTGTTCACTTGGTTGTTGTAAAGCATGTTCTGAGGTACCTGAAGGGTACAGTGGATTATGGGCTCAAGTATGAAGCGAATCAAGAGTTTAACCTGCAGGTTTATGTTGATTCAGATTGGGCTGGCAGTGCTGTAGATAGGAAGAGCACATATGGATGCTGCTTCAGTATGGGATCAGGAGTGATCTCTTGGTTTAGCTGGAAGCAGTCCTGTGTAGCACTGAGTACAACTGAGGCAGAGTATGTTGCAACCTGTTGAGCTAGTTGTGAGGTAGTATGGCTACGGAAGCTACTGTCTGAGTTATTTGTTCTCCCATTGGATGCTACTGGTATCTTCTGCGATAACCAGAGTTGTGTGAAGCTATATGAGAACCGAGTGTTTCATGACAGGTCAAAACACATAGAGATCAAATATCACTATATCAGGGATATGGTGCAGAGAGGAGCTACGAAGCTCCTGTATGTTGCGACGGATGAGTAGATTGCAGATGTGTTGACGAAGCCACTAGCCAAGGTGAAGTTTGAGTACTTCAGGGAGAGGCTTGGTGTTCTTCAGATCGAGGACACTTCGAGGAAGAAGTGATGGACACATTTGCTGAAGCCATTCCAACCAGGTTGGAAGGAGGATCCTTCACATGGCTGTGGATGTAAGCACTATATGATGAGCATCAGGATGATGTTCTAGTTTCTGCTTTGTATGATCAGTTGGATCATTTATATGTATATGTATGTACGCATCATGTTGGATGCTGGATATGATCAGTTGGATCATGTATATGTATGTACGCAACATGTTGGATGCTGGATATGATTAGTTGGATCATGTATATGTATGTACGCATCATGTTGGATGCTGGATATAATCAGTTGGATCAGTTATATGTATGTATGCATCATGCTGGATGCTTGGACCATCTATTTGTATATGTATCAGGTGGATACATTGTATGATCAGGTAGATCATGTATATTGATATGTATCAGGTATGATCAGGTAGATCATGTATGTTGATACATTGTGTGGATCATGTATCTATGTATTAGGTGGATACACTATGTATGATGATATGTATCAGGTAGATACTTGGTGTGCATCAGATGGATGCATTGTATGATCAGGGTGATTGTGGATGACAAGCTTTTCTAGATGACATGCAGCAAGATGTTGCACTGATGATGATCAAGATGATCATGTATACATAAGGATGATGTATGGTGAGTATTAGATGATATTTTGTGGCCATGGATCAGGTTGTGCAGATGAGCATGTCTGGGAGATCCTATAGGTCGGAGTTGCGTACCCATAACAGCCTGGGATGCTCTTTCGAGACATTGCTCTGGGAGGACATGTAATTTGTGCCCTGGGAGATCTTCAAGTCGGAGTTGTGTACCCGCAACATCTTGAGATGCTCTTGCGAGGTTTTGTCCTATGGCATGTAATTTGCTCATGGGAGATCTGGATAGGATGAAAAAGGCCTCAGATGCTTCAGCCAGGTTTTGCCATGACCACATGTAATTTTCTCCTGGGAGATCTGGACAGGATGAAAAAGGCCTCAGATGCTTCAGCCAGATTTTGTGGTGGACCACATGTAATTTGCTCTTGGGATATCTTGATAGGATGAAAAAGGCCTCATATGCTTCAGCCAGGTTTTGTGGTGAGATCACATGTAATGTGCTCCTCGGAGATCTGATAGGTAGAGTTGTTTGCTCATAACAGCCTGGGATGCTTCAGCCAAGTTTTGTGATGGGTCACATGTAATGTGCTCCTGGAAGATCCTACAGGTAGAGCTATGTGCTTGTAATAGCCTGGGATGCTGCAGCCAGTTTTTGTGACGCACGTAGTAAGTCCTGAGGATTCCACAGTATGGCTAGTGATGATGAAGACCTGCAGGTGGTGGGCCTACATCCAGTATGAAAAAGGACTGGCTCTGTTGAACTTCCTATGACGAGCTCTATTGAACTTCCTATGACGAGTAGAGTCAGAGATTAGTTGAGATAGAAGCAGCAGTGATGATGATGATGACGATGCATCGATGACAATGATCCTGAGAAGAAGACTTGTCTAGCAAAACTGTGTCGAGAAATACCTTCCTAGTTAAGAGGGAGTGTTGATGTATATGTAACTTCGGAATGTATTTCATCTATGTATTTCATATATATTTATTGTACCCTTATAAGAGATTTGCTATTCCTCTATAAGGAAGTGTCATCATGTGGATTGACAAGTGTTGCAAGTGTGTATACTTGCCGATGGGTTATTAGACCACCATGTGTGGGGTCTGCCCTGAAATATATATTATATTCTGGATGTATCTAGATAGACAAGTCGGCCCCATAGTGTAACTGGGAAAACAGGTTAGTATAAATAGAGATCAGGACATCTCTATTTTGATCATTCAGAAAGTCACACTTCTCTCACTCAGAAAGTGGGGCACTAGTGAGGAGGAGGATCATCTGCTACTAGGAGACTATCTCAGTATATTTTGGTTGTACTTTGGTTGAGCCATTGCTCTCTCTATCTCTGAGGAAGTTGTGGGGTTTTTCACCTTAGGTTTTTCCCCATGGAAACTCTGTGTCTCTTGTCTCTCATGCTTTTGATTCTTGTGATGCTTGTCATGCTTATTGTGATTGTTATGCATTGATATACTATACATGTTATTCTCTTAGTAAAGATCCTAGATTATTGTGAATTAATGCTCAAAATTTAACACCTACCGCAGGGTTATCATGTGTAGTATCTCTACATTAGTTCATAGTATTAGTATTTATAGAGTTGACATCCCTGAAATCGAAACACATCGACCTCTTTCAAAATGATCGAACGTGTTCATTTTGCAGAGAAGGAAAATGTCTGGGTCTTCTTATCAATTGATGAGTGCTCTGGTATAGAGATAGAGTATCTCTTCCCTTCCCATTTGTTATTCATCTACCAACTTTTATTTTAGTGGTAAGGGATAGCGGACTTCTGCTTTTGAACCCGTACTAAAAGCATTGCTATTTTTAGGTTATACAAACTAAGCTTTCTCCCTATTATCAACTCGTTGCTTTTATCTATTTTAATATTTGGAATGCGTTTGGCTGAAGCATTGAAAGGAGTATAGCTTCTAAGTTGGATCTATATAAACAAACAACATCGACGCATGCATGTGTAGATCTATAGCATAGATCTATAGGGAACCCAATCTTTTACTGAGATAAATATTTAGATCTTTGAATTCTGGTGTAATTTACTATAACGTCTTTGATATTATATTACATGCTGCTGCAATTTCTAGATGTGTATGCGGTACCGCCTATGTGACCCGCTTCTTCACTACCTAGATTCCTTTTATTTTTACTGCTGTATGCCTGGGAGAATTCGGTTTAGCTTTAGCTAAAAAAACTACATAGAGGCATTCCTCATGGATCCCCTTGGTTCTCTCGATTTGGGGCACACTTGATGAAGGAATGTATTTCCGTGGTAAGAGAAAAGAAGGCATAAGTCCTAGTTTATATCGCTGTATTATTGTGTTATTAGTTCCTAGTTTCAGATTGCTTTCCTAAAGGAACTGGGTTGAGTCATTATAGGTCCTTGTCCTTTTTGAAATGCTAAGATTGGTTTAATTTGGAAATACTCTCGAGTGGAGAGACTCTGAGCAAGAGGAAGGGGTATGGAAGCACAACGTTGCTAGTTGTAAATCTCGTTTCAAGAAATAATATATAGGGTGACTGTTCTGGTGGACGTAGCCCATAGAGATGGGTGAACCACGTGTATATTTGTCTCTATGTAATGTGTATCTTCTGTATCTTATGTGTGTGTTTTCCCTTAGCACTACTGATCTCTAATGCTGAGTAATTGCAAGCGGATTCGAATGTGAGTTAGTATAGCTTTGTTAAAAGTAACATTATGACAGTTTGTTAGATGTTGTGATATAGATAAAAATGATTTCATTTCTTAATGGATATCTAATGGACATTTTGTGGATACAAGGATGGTGTATTTTGGTCCCTAATGACCTTCATTATAAATTATGGAGATCCTCGATGTCATGAAAACAACCAAATGAGGATTATGTCTCGCGTTGATGCATGAAATAGCTTTAACTTATAATTTTGGTAATTACTTACAATGAAGTTTATGCAGCCAAATCTTTATGATTAGATACTCTTATGATAACTAATAGTTAAGAATGTAAGTTTTAAATCATTGAGATATTTATTATTCCTAACGATTGATGACTAGAGGAGCAATTGCCTTATTTTCCCAAATTTAACATCCAAATTCTTGGAGATGTCACACCCATGTATCCCTAGTAATGTAAACAATCCCTCTAATATTGTAATCTAACGTACCTAATCCTCTTTGGACCACTATTTAGGTGAGAACGTACTCAAAAAATCAAGCCAATTGCTTTGATACCATATTGCAACATACCTAGTGGCCTAGTTAGGTTGTATAAACATTATGATACAACAAATTTAGGTAATTATCCTATGTAGTAATGCAAATAAAATTTCCCACAACTAATTAATCCATTACCCATTAATGCATTTAGTAATATTAACATAATTAAATTTTCATAATTTCTATTTACATATAGATAATAACAACTAATACATTGGAATTTTCAACAACATACATATTGAATAATTCTCTGTAATATCACAAATTTTGACTGATTTTGTTTATGTTATATATTCGGTGTAAGCCCCGATGTATATGAATTATTTATGATATACTTATAATTGGGAAGGGACCCTGACTGATGCAGATTACTTGTTATGATATTGGGCAGAAACCCTATTATACTAAGAGGATCTTTGTTATATATACTGTGCAGAGTTTCGGTATGCATGACAGACTTTTGATGATGTGTTGAGCGTAGGAGCTAGAGCACATCGATGACTTGTGTGCTGGGCGTAAGCCCCAATGTACATTGATTCCCTATGTGCTGGGCGTAAGCCCCGATGTACAAGGATGCCCTATGTGCTGGGTGTAAGCCCCAAGGTACATAGATGATGTTTATTATGTGTTGGGCGTAAGTCCCGAGGTACATAGAGTGTTGTGCATAAGCCCTTGAGCACTCCAAGCTTGATAAATGAATGCTGGATTTGAGGCCACTTAAATATTCTAGATGTGCCTCACAACCACATTCTAGCACTAGTGTTGAGCAGAGACTCTGGAATTGCACTAGCGTAACGCCCATGTGAGGGTGTTGAGTTAAAAGGATCTGAAGAGCACTCGGGGTTACTAGATCTCAAGTGTTGAGTCAATGGACTGTGAATAACACTTCTATGTTGCATCACAATTATTCAAAATGACTAAATGAATCTTTTTCTATCTATCATCAAGTACTATGGGAACTACCATGTTAAACGAGGGAGTTCGACATGCAAAGAGAGAGACTAGAGGTGCCTGACCAAGCCTACCAAGATTGTCCAAAGAATTGGACTTTGTCCTTAAAAGATAAAGAAAAAAGTATCAGGTGAAGATACATAATTAAATAAGAGTAATTACTACCACCTAAAGCATGAACTGACTAATAGTAGTCTTCTATGATTTACATGCATAAAGGCCTCAAGGCTATTATTATTATTATTAAGAGCTTTAATAATGATGTTGTCATTATTTATTTATGAAATATATTTATTATGCATTATTTAATATTATTAATGATGGACTAATAGTTCAGAGAAATATAAGTATTGTTATTATAATTATTGTCATTATAATTATTATGGAGAAGCTTAAATCAAAATCACTTATATTTAAACAATAGGAAAAGTCCTAATTCAAAGGGGCTAGATATTTATAATATCTTTTAATAAATTAATTTATTTAATTTAAAGAAAACTAATTATCTCAACAGTCCTAAATCAAGACTCCCCTACTTAAAGATGGCAGATCCCAAGTTGGAGGATAATTTTTTCTTTTGGAGTTATAATTCTCATATTGTAAAGAGAAACTCTCTGTTCCAGGAAGTGAACCCTTCCCACATATAATTCTCCAGATCTGAACCAGCTACAAATCTAGGGCCTCTACCTCTTAGTTTGCATGTTAGATCCAGCTAGAGGGGATTCATACTGAACCAGGAGCGGTTTTTGAATCATGGTTGGGAGGAACGTGGTAGTCCCAAGGCTATCCCTTCCAAGATCAATTGTGAGGTCAGTTAAACGTTCAGTAGTTTTCCATTAATCATTGGCTGGGTGTGCAGGTCATTGCAGGCACTGGGTGTGCAGGTCATTGCAGGTGAGAGCAAGCTACAGAATCAAGTAGGTATGTAATACTACAAGACCTTCAAATTAATTATTTTCAAAATGCAATGTTAAAATAAGTATTGCTCTCCTTATTAGTATTTCAATATTTTTGTCCAAGAATAGAATGGCATTACCTAGCAGGTCTAACCAACTAGCCTTTGCTAGTCAATCGAATTTTCTAAAAGTTCCAGGAATCATTAAGTACTTTTCTTCTTATTTGTCGTTCTATTTATTTTCTCTTATCTGTTGATTAATTCCTTTTTTTTAATACAAAGCATTATTTTAGTCATTGAAATCAATCTTTATTTTTTTCCTAGAATGAGCATCGATTTTCAGTTCTACCATTCTACACATTTGGAAAACAACGTTACTCAAAACTTATTCAACAAAGAAAAACACAATCATTGCAGAGACATGATAAAACGAACCTGTAGGGTTTAGTCCAGTTACTCTCTCTCTCATTTATATATATTTTCTTCTTTAAACAATGTATTATAGAGTATTTTTTCATATCTAAATCTTATTGATGGAATTCCGAAATGTTTTTGCTAAAACCCAAACTAAATAACCTGTAGGGTTTAGTCCAGTTACTCTCTCTCTCATTTATATATATTTTCTTCTTTAAACAATGTATTACAGAGTATTTTTTCATATCTAAATCTTATTGATGGAATTCCGAAACGTTTTTGCTAAAACCCAAACTAAATAAATGCATTACAGAGAAACGAAATTTAGCAGTACAGAGGGAACATTAAATTTTCACATTTAGCGTCATTTTATAAACCAAGGTATGGGTACAGGAATCAAACCCCATTGTCAATCGTTTACCAAGAAAATGCACCAAAATATAGTTGCAAGCTACAGGACCCATTCCCGTGAATCAAGCACTGTGGGCATAGATAGTAGACATACAAATCTAAAGTAAACAAATTGCCTACAGGATAATTTCAACAAAATAGTCATACACTTAGGATACCACTTGGGCTTTATCGTTTTCCTCTTTTAAACCATCACCATAGAATTTTAAGAGCAACCATTTTGTTAATCAAATCCAACACAAACCCTGACGCATGTAGCTACTTCTTCAATTAAAACGTGAACGCACAACATAGAAATCAGAAACATTGAGTTACATTCATAGAAATCCACAGACCCCGATTTTCATTCTTATACTAAGGATTTCATTAAACAAGAAAAGGAACTGTACAGAAAATTGTATTTTCATTTCATACCCAATACATGTATGTAGGCATTTTGTTACAGGGAAGAATCCCCTGCGAAAACCCCAGCTTCACCATAGATCACAAGAGCCACAACCCATGCCAACTAGGGATTCAAAACCATAAACACGACAGTCATCTAAGCACCAAGCCAGTATTAAAAATGACCTAAAGAACTCCTTAGAGTTTAAACAAAAGACCCTTCTTCTCACAGTTTCATTTTCTTACAAAAACCATAAATTTAAACATTCAATGGTCCAACCATTAAAGCGACCCTTCCAGGCTTCCAATAGAACCAATGAGTCAAAGACTCAAGGAAGCACCCATGAAAATCAAGTAGAATACACAAGTACACTACCAAGGTTGCCAGAGACAGACTAGTGTGAAAGACCGGACTTACCATAGTCATTGCCATAGCCACAATAGCTCAGAGTACCCACCACGACCATGCCGGACTCTTCTGCCCACCTGCAGTCCATTACAAGATCGAACCTATCATTCCTTTTTATATATATCATCATTTAGTAAAAGAAGGGTTTCAACGTAGCTTAAGAAAGGGCAACGATTACCTGAGACTAAGTTGGGAGTCCACCTTGTCGCAGCAGAACAAACGTAGACAACCCTGACCATGAGTGATGCTCAGGTCAGGAATTGAAGGCACACAGTAAACACAATATAAGGCAGAGACAGACCATCACACAACTTGCGAGCTCTGGAGAAATGAGGATCAAAGCTCCAACCTTGTTTTTTGTAAAATTCTCTTATAGCCTATCACCCACTACATAGGGTGCATTTAAGTCTTCACCAACCACACCGTAGTGGAGTGGAAATATTTCATACAAGACATTAGCATTCAGTCGCATGGAGACCCCACGACTCACTTATATAAAAATTTAATTACTACTAACTTCTCCACCATAGAATGCCTTTATCACTACACCCTTGGGTAGTAATAGTAAGACCTTAGACCATCAAGTTAGGGTAACAACCTGCAAGTTTAAACCGTTACCTTGCACATGCTTTTGATTTCGGTATAATTAGAGTTGCTAGGGCACAACGGCCCCTAGGAGAATTATACCTGCAACACAATAGGAGTTACTACATTAGCAAAAGTACTAAGTAAGTCCAGAAAACATCCACGAGTACTCTTACCTATCGGCAACCCTGCCGGAGTACTTCCATTGCCTTGATTGTTATCAATGTCCCGCTATGGACTCAACCTTTCATCAACACTGGTCCAACCACCTGAAGGTGTCATTTAGACATTCACAAATTCAATCACATAAATTCTTGAAACAATAAGAAGTGTTGCTTCTACCTTTGTACTAGTAATTGCAACTGTCATTTAAAACATTCCATTAATGGTTTTCATATCGCTTCCACAGGATTAAGTTTAACCAACATAGGGACCATGTTACTTAAAGTCTCAAGCTTTTACAATATTTTGGGCAAGTATGAATGCTTTAATTGTGTTAGAATTAAACTAAGAATTCTTCTCGTTTAATTAGTGGTTATTGCAGGAAAGGAAAAATTTTAAATTTTATGCTATTTTGGGGACATTACTAGTGGTATCAGAGCCCAGCTACAACACTAAGAGACCTATTGGGCTCATTTTAGGAAAACATCCGCTACAGATACATTTATTTCGAAATCTACTTATGACTTTCTTTTTATAGATATACATATAAACTAACAGAATTCTGTTCTCACAATTTTGTGACATGTGTCAGATACAAATACAAACAAAATTCTGAGAAAAAAAAAAGAGAAATGCAACCGCTACAGGAATGCCTTCAAACAACATATGTGTATGAATTATTTTACAAACACTAATTGTTGTTTTATTGAGGGGCCAAAATTTTTGTTATCTTACTAACCTGCATAATGTATTTATGTCAAAGATAAACTGAAATGGTATGACATTTAGATAATGTTTTTTTTTATATAGTCCAGCAAGCAAGAAAGGCCACCAAGGAGGAGAAATGAAGGCCGATGCACCACGATAGATGCTTTCAGTCCCAATTAAAAAGATAAATAGGATTTAAAGCCGTTAGCCAGATAAATCAAAGGATAGAAACGAACATGTTCACCTCCGGTTTGATTGTGAAATCGTGCTTGTATAAACATAGAATTTATCTTCTGCATAGGAAGTTTAGCAACTTAGCAATTTAGCTAGGCACCGCAGAGAGGCATTGACATAAGTTGTGTCGTACTCATAAAATACCAAGAAGCATAAAATAAATTTTGAGATAAACGGGTTGTTAAGAAGTACCTGCTTAGGTAAGGTATACAATATTTTAGTAGAGATAGAAATAATTACCCCCTTACATGAGTAGCAAGTCAGGATATGCGGTAGCCTAGATTATTAAAGAATCATAGGAGATTTTAAAACCATTCGAATACCTAGTGTCGGAAGCACGAACTAGAAATATTTATAAACCAGTGACGCATAAACCAATAGATAGAAACCTTAGAGGAGTCACAGAAACTCGACAGGAGTAGTTAAATGTGGTATTGGGTCATAGAAATCTTGAAGCAGTGAGCATGTTTATTAGGTGTTTTCCATATACGTTGGATAGCTGCACCATACATTAAGAGTACTAAAAAAAAACATACAATCAAGACCAATGAAATACTTTAGGGTTCCATAGTAAAACTACAAGTAATGTTGCACGACACGGTTACGCACCTAGAAGTCACAAGATGAATCACAAAAAGAATTCTCGGGAAAGATGTTTAAAGTTACCAATAACAATACTAAGAGTGTAAAATACAAAGATTAGCAAGGTATAGCCTATGCTTAAATTCTTGACAGGACAAAGATATGTCCGGATCTGGTTCAAACTATATGCAATAACGCAGGAGAGTGATTTGCGAAAACAATATGTTTATAGATAAGAAAACATGAACCTAATAAATATATGATGAACAAGAGGCTATGATATAATAACATGTGGGAGGAAAAATTGTAAGAAAAGGGTGCATATTGGTGCAAAAGACTCCACCAAACCCTTGTGAACCAAGAGTAATACATGGGGTAATAATGGTAAACTGTTAGCAGGATGATTGATTTACAACTAGACTAATAATAGTCAACTGCATGAATAAAATAATCTATTTTAGAGAAGGAAACAAAATCCTATTATGAGGAACGTTAGGTGAAATTAATAAACATCTGCATAAAACTCAACTTATGAAATTAAAACTTGTTGAAATAACTAGCGCATGCTTGTTACAAGATACTAGGAGTACCCTATTTGGTTTAGAAAAATGTTTAGCATGTCTAAAATAAACCTAGGGTGTTAAACCAATTATGGAAAAAGATTAATAGGACCTAAGGTTGGGTCAGGAAGGAACCTCCAAACACTTAAACAGTCTTGGACTGCACCATTTCATATAAACCCAGATCCTTGTAAAGGTATTCATCATGACCATTGGAATAGGTTCGAGATAAAATGCCATAGCCGCATCCTATACTCCCAGGTTGAACTACCCACATAAGTATATGTTAGTAATATTACAACTACATGTTTTAAAAGTATGATTTGATTCATGACATGCTTACTTCATAGGTGCAAACGTTTTGACAAACCTACGAGATGGGCTATTAAGCAGACCTTGCAACTACCCTACTTTTGGTAATAAAGATAAGAAACTTACGTAAAGTTATGCTCAGGAAATACCCAGTGTAACAAATCCTATTTGATTATGAAGCTAGTATACTCCAAACATACCAGAATTGCTTATGATCAGGTTAAATATATGTATGCATTCTTTTACGCTTAGATTAGGCTTATCTTACTTTCATGCGCAGTTCACATTATGAACATTAATATGTCCCCATTTTCAAGGAAAAACAAATAGAGAGTAACTAAGGGTACTTGGAAAAGAAGTGTCGTACCCAAGAAAAGAAATGTTAGTCCTTACATTCTAAACTGTTTTCTGAAGTGAACCATGTGCAATTATGTGCAACAGAAAGTTATTTAGGATTTCTAAAGTGCACCGTCTGCAAGTTGTGTGCAAACAAATGTTAGTCCTTATATTCCAAATTGTTTTATGAAGTGAACCATGTGCAATTATGTGCAACAAAAAGTTATTTTTGATTTCTGAAGTGCACCATACACAAGTTATGTGTAAAGAAATGTTAGTCCTTATATTCTAAACTGTTTTCTGAAGTGAACCATGTGCAATTATGTGCAACAAAAAGTTATTTATGATTTCTAAAGTGCACCATACGCATGTTTTGTGCAAAGAAATGTTATTCCTTATATTCTAAACTGTTTTCTGAAGTGAACCATGTGCAATTATGTGCAACAGAAAGTTATTTCTGATTTCTGAAGTGCACCATACACAAGTTGTGTGCAAACAAATGTTAGTCCTTATATTCTAAATTTTTTTCTGAAGTGAACCATGTGCAATAATGTGTAATAGAAAGTTATTTATGATTTCTGAAGTGCACCATATGCAAGTTGTGTACAAAGAAATGTTAGTCCTTATATTCTAAATTGATTTCTGAAGTGCACTATGTGCAATTATGTGCAACAGAAAGTTATTTCTGACTTTTGAAGTGAACCATATGCAAGTTGTGTGCAAGGAAATCTATTACTTACATTCTAGACTGACTATCTGTATTTTGTTACAATGGGAATTATTGCTTATATCCAAAAAGACTAAACACAGGTGCTTGTTGCGAAGGAAAGATTATTACTTACATGATAAAGCTGATCATTTGAATGAATGTACCTTATGATAAGACGCTAGAAACCAATTGCATTGTGGGAGAAAAGTATGAGTATGAATAGAAAGAAATGTCAAGGCATGACTAACAATAAGATGATTATGATATCCTTGCTTATTTTACATTTTGATCAGATGTCATGAAACTAACAGTACTTTGAGGTTATTATAGGTAAAGGGTTAAGGCAGCCTCAACGAGACCTTGAATTAAGAAAGCGTTTGAATGCATGGGGCCACATGGGAGAATGAAACTGCAATGAGTAAGGCCTGCCTCGCCTAGTTTCAGGTTTATTTCTAGAACACCGGGATGGTATTGTTCTAAGCGGGGAGGGATGTAATATCCCAAATTTTGACTGATTTTGTTTATGTTATATATTGGGTGTAAGCCCCGATGCATATGAATTATTTATGATATACTTATAATTGGGCAGGGACCTTGACTGATGCAGATTACTTGTTATGATCTTGGGTAGAAACCCTATTATACTAAGAGTATCTTTGTTATATATACTGTGCAGAGTTCTGGTATGCATGACAGACTTTTGATGATGTGTTGAGCATAGGAGCTGGAGCATATGGTAGACCTATGTGTTGGGCATAATCCCCGATGTACATGGATGCTCTATGTGTTGGGCGTAAGCCCTAATGTACAAGGATTCCCTATGTGCTGGGCATAAGCCCCGAGGTACATAGATGATGTTTATGATGTACTAGGCGTAAGCCCCGAGGTACATAGAGTGTTGGGAATAAGCCCTGGAGCACTCCAAGCTTGATAAACGAATGTCGGATCCGAGGCCACTTAAATATTCTAGATGTGCCTCACAACCACATTCTAGCACTAGTGTTGAGCGGAGACTCTGGAATTGCACTAGCGTAATGCCCATGTGAGGGTATTGAGTTAAAAGTCTCTAAGGAGCATTCGATGTTACTAGATCTCAAGTGTTGAGTCAAAGGACTCTGAATAGCACTTCTATGTTGCCTCACAATTATTCAAAATGACTAAATGAATCTTCTTCTATCTATCATCAAGTACTGTGGGAACTACCATGTTAAATAAGGGAATCCGACATGCAAAGAGAGAGACTAGAGGTGCCTAACCAAGCCTACCAAGACCGTCCAAAGAATTGGAATTTGTCCTTAAAAGATAAAGAAAGAAGTATCAGGTGAAGATACATAATTAAATAAGAGTAATTACTACCACTTAAAGCATGAACTAACTAATAGTAGTCTTCTATGATTTACATGCATAAAGGCCTCAAGCTATTATTATTATTATTAAGAGCTTTAATAATGATGTTGTCATTATTTATTTATGAAATATATTTATTATGCATTATTAAATATTATTAATGATGGAATAATAGTTAAGAGAAATATAATTATTGTTATTATAATTATTGTCATTATAATTATTATGGAGAAGCTTAAATAAAAATCACTTATAGTTAAACAATGGGAAAAGTCCTAATTCAAAGGGGCTAGATATTTATAATATATTTTAATAAATTAATTTATTTAATTTAAAGAAAACTAATTATCTCAACAGTCCTAATTCAAGACTCCCCTACTTAAAGAGGGCAGATCGCAAGTTGGAGGATCATCTTTTCTTTCGGAGTTATAATTCTCATATTGTCAAGAGAAGACTCTCTGTTCGAGGAAGTGAACCCTTCCCACATATAATTCTCCAGATCTGAACCAGCTACAAATCTAGGGCCTGTACCTCTTAGTTTGCATGTCAGATCCAGCTTGGGGGGATTCATACTAAACCAAGAACGGATGTAGAATCATGTTTGGGAGGAACGTGGTAGTCCCAAGTTTATCCATTCCAAGATCAATTGTCAGGTCAATTAAATGTTCAATAGTTTTCCATTAATCATTGGCTGGGTGTGCAGGTCATTACAGGCAAGAGCAAGCTACAGAATCAAGCAGGTATGTAATACTACAAGACCTTCAAATTAATTATTTTCAAAATGAAATGTTAGAATAAGTATTGTTCTCCTTATTAGTATTTCAAGATTTTTGTTCAAGAATACAGTGGCATTACCTAGTAGGTCTAGCCAGCTAGCCTTTGCTAGCCAATCAAATTTTCTAAAAGTTTCAGGAATCATTAAGTACTTTTCTTCTTATTTGTTGTTCTATTTATTTTATCTTATCTGTCGAGTAATTCCTTTTTTTTTTCAAATACAAAGCATTATTTTATTTATTGAAATCAATCTGTATTCTTTTCCTAGAATGAGCATCTATTTTCAGTTCTACCATTCTACACATTTGGAAAACAATGTTACTCAAAACTTTATCAACAAAGAAAAACGCGGTCATTGCAAAGACATGATAAAATGAACCTGTAGAGTTTAGTCCAGTTACTCTCTCTCTCATTTATATATATTTTCTTCTTTAAATAATGTATTATAGAGTATTTTTTTCAGATCTAAATCTTCTTGATGGAATTCCGAAACGTTTTGCTAAAACCCAAACCAAATATATGCATTACAGAGAAACGAAATTTAGTAGTATAGAGGGAAAATTAAACTTTCACATTTAGCCTCATTTTATAAACCAAGGTATAGGTACAGGAATCAAACTCCATTGTCAATCGTTTACCAAGAAAATGCACCAAAACATAGTTGCAAGCTATAGGACCCATTGCTGCAAATCAAGCACTGTGGGCATAGATAGCAGACATACAAATCTAAAGTAAACAAATTGCCTACAGGATAATTTCAACAAAATAGTCATACACTCAGGATGCCACATGGGCATTATCATTTTCCTCTTTTAGACCATCACCATATAATTTTAAGAGCAACCATTTCGTTAATCAAATCCAACACAATCCTTGATGCATGCAGCTACTTCTTCAATTAAAATGCGAACGCACAGCATAGAAATAAAAAACATTGAGTTACATTCATAGAACTCCACAGACCCCAATTTTCATTCTTACACTAAGGATTTCATTAAACAAGAAAAGGAACTGTACAAAAAATTGTATTTTCGTTTCATACCCGATACATGTATGTAGGCATTTTGTTACAGGGAAGAATCCCCTTCGAAAACCCCAGCTTCACCATAGTTCACGAGAGCCACAACCCATGCCAACTAGGGCTTCAAAACCATAAACACGATAGTCATCTAAGCACCAAGCCGGTATTAAAAATGACCTCAAGAACTCCTTAGAGTTTAAACAAAAGACCTTTCTTCTCACAATTTGATTTTCTTACAAAACCCATAAATTTAAACATTCGATGCTCCAACCATTAAAGCGACCCTTCCAAGCTTCCAAAAGAACCAATGAGTCAAAGACTCAGGGACGCACCCATGAAAACCAAGTAGAATACACAAGTACACTACCAGTGTTTCCAAAGACAGAGTAGTGTGAAAGACTGGACTTACCATAGTCATTGTCATAGCCACGATAGCTCAGAGTACCCACCACGACCACGCCAGACTCCTCTGTCCACCTGCAGTCCATTATGAGATCGAACCTGTCATTCCTTTTTATATACATCATCATTTAGTAAAATAAGGGTTTCAACCTAGCTTAAGAATGGGAAATGATTACCTGAGTCTAAGCTGGGAGTCCACCTTGTCGCAGCAGAACAAACATAGACAACCCTCACCATGAACGATGCTCAGGTCATGAATTGAAGGCACACAGTAAATGCAGTATAAGGCAGAGACAGACCATCACACAATTGCCGAGCTCTATAGAAATGAGGATCAAAGCTCCAACCTTGTTTTTCATAAACTTCTCTTACAGCCTGTCACCCACTATGTAGGGTGCATTTAAGTCTTCACCAACCACACCCTAGTGGAGTGGAAATATTTCATACAAGACATCAGTATTGAGTCGCATGGACACCCCACGACTCACTTATATAAAACTTTAATTACTACTAATTTCTCCACCATAGAATGCCTTTATCACTACACCCTTGGGTAGTAATAGTAAGACCTTAGACCATCAAGTTAGGGTAACAACCTGCAAATTTAAACCGTTACCTTGCACATGCTTTTGATTTCGGTATAATTAGAGTTGCTAGGGCACAACGGCCCCTGGGAGAATTATACCTGCAACACAATAGGAGTTACTACGTTATCAAAAGTACAAAGTAAGTCTAGAAAACATCCACGAGTACTCTTGCCTATCGGCAACCATGCCGGAGTACTTCCATTGCCTTGATTGTTATCAATGTCCCACTATGGACTCAACCTTTCATCAACAATGGTCCAACCACCTGAAGGTGTCATTTAGACATTCACAAATTCAATCACACAAATTCTTGAAACAGTAAGAAGTGTTGCTTCTACCTTTGTACTAGTAATTGCAACTGTCATTTAAAACATTACATCAATGGTTTTCATATCGCTTCCGCAGGGTTAAGTTTAACCAACATAGGGACCATGTTACTTAAAGTATCAAGCTTTTACAATATTTTGGGCAAGTATGAATGCTTTAATTGTGTTAGAATCAAACTAAGAATTCTTCTCCTTTAATTAGCGGTTATTGCAGGAAAGGAAAAATTTTAAATTTTATGCTATTTTTGGGACATTACATTCTCCATACAAAATAATTACATTGTTCATGAATCTAAATTACTTTGTGATACCCATAAATCCCATTACATAAGGGTTGACATAGTTGAGAATTAATTCATAGAACATAACCAACAACTATATCTCCTATTTTACAAATAATGGTTGTAATTTCCTTAAATATCCTTTTGGATATACTCCAGAAAATCCATATTCTTTATTGAGACAATGCTAACACTAGGCATTCTATTTTCTTCATAAATGTCATACTTGTTATTTATAACAATACACTTAAATGTGAGTCATCATCATATAAGTAACACACACTAAATTACTTATCTATTAGAGGTTTCATTTAGGGAACATTTTTCCATTGAGAGATTGTAACATTCCAAAAATTCACTAAAATTTAAAATTTTTAAGTAGCAATAAATGCTTGTGTCGCTATGCTAAAAGTGTTAACTTCAACACAACTAAACCTTAAACAACGTACTTAATGATAAAAACTCATAACTTTTAACATTAGTGACTAAGATTTTAGATTATGTATGAATCGCATTGGATGTCTTAATAGCTGTTAGTTTAATTAGCGTCTTAAAAATTCGTAAGTCATTTATTGTCAAGTCAACGTCAGATGTTGAACTTAATTGTTGTATGCATACTGTCACTTTCGTCCTATGTTATGTATTTTGTTTTCTAGAGATTAAATGTTTGTTTTGATGAAATGAAGGGGTCCTTGAATAGCCCCGAGGCTTACTTAGCTATCGCTAGCTAACACTCCTAAATTCTAATGCAGAGATGCAGGTAAGACAAAATATTTCAATTGAAACACGAAATGTATTTTGATAATACTTTACTATACAGAGTTAGTTTCTAAAATTGATGTACCAAAGTTGTTAGAGTGATCAACTGTTTTGCAAGCTTCTTAGGTATTGAATTTCCTTGGAGTGATTAACTCTGTATACTTTGTTTGCTAAAGAGATTCATCGTTTAATTGTTGAAACTAGATAAAGAACTTGTTCTAGTCAAACACTATGATGACATATATATATAAATTCTAATACATGTTATTATCCAAAATATTGATAAATTATTGTATTACATCAACTATAGCAATGGGATTGTAATATATTTTAATTTTAATAGTTATAATACTTCTAATATGCACTATGGGAAAAGTATGGTTTGAAAAAACTTATATTTTAATGTGCATACTATAGGAGTATAAGCTATACGCTTATACTTATATGCATATACTATATGCAAAGGTCAAATGTATGAAACTATATGTGTAAACAATTGCATGAAACTATATGCATAATTTCGATGCATAAATGATATACTATGTATGAGGTTATAAGTATGAATTCAAAGTGTCACGAGGTATATAGACCATGGAATACCTATTTTAACCCTAACTTAGTACTAGCACAAGTAACAAGGTATTAAATTTGCAATGGTTGTGCGTTGGCAGGCACTCGAACCAAGTTATGGCATTAATGCTTCCATAACTGCGTTGTGATGGAAAGCTTGCTGGCAGCTCTCATGGAAACTTCACGTGATCAAAACCATGGATCATGGTGACAAACCTTTGTTACGTGAAACCCTACATGGTGTAAATATTCGGTTTATGAAGTAATTAGTTGACAGTCGTAATAATAATATTTCGGCACATCACTCGTGGATTGTAAAGTCTAATGGATAACTAGATGTTTAGGGAAGAGCCCGTTTCTATATTTTGAAGAGTTAATAGGTTTAGGTTAAGATTTCAAACAACGTCGTATGACTAGGTTGTAACCCTTCTGTAGAAACTTTACTATATTTTTGTTAAGGGTTTCGATCTCTGGTCCTGCTACATTCCTTCGTTTTCATAATATGAATGGATTTAAAACTTAAAAAGATAAGGGTTTTCAAAGTCATTATTTTAATTATGATGATAATGTCTGTTGATGTTTTAAGAAATGAATCGATGATTAACGTGTTACTAATATATATATAATTAGTAATTCAGTATCTGAATTAAACTTCTATATATGTATACAAAAATATTTAATTCTGATAAGTGTACTTGTTGTGGTTTAGCATTCAATAAGTAAATACTTAGTATAATTAAACTATTGTGAATGAGAATCAAGGATTTTACTGCTAAACCTAAGCATCATAAAACTTATGATTCCTGGTTAATTTCTGTAATAGTTACCTGAATGACAGTGTACTTGCAAAAAATATAAATAAAATAGATTTGTATAAGCTTTCATCCATTTACAACTTATTAGTCGAATCTACTTTAATTATGTTTTCCCTGTACTAGAGTACGACATTTTAACAATGTGTGAAAAAATGCAGGGAAGAAATTTATTTCTATTACTCATTAAATAAATCTTAACTAACCATTTATCAAATAAATCTAGCAGCTATTAAGTATTTTAGAATAGATAAATTGCAGAAAGAAACACTTGTTGACAGACTAGAATATCTAATGATGGAATGGAAAACCGATAACATAATAACACCAGATCTGTACTAATAATCTTGACAGAAGTCAAATAAGATAACACAAGATAAACCTGGTAACTTGTAGAAGAAACAAATAGCCAAAGGAGCCCGTTCCACCCAACCTGCTCCTTAAGACAACCAAGCTACATGCCTTAGGACCCCCGAGCCTATTCATTGAACCACCAGGACAAAGATGCTGTGTGGAGTAATGGAATAAATTCCCTTGCAACTCGGCAGTAGTACTTCCTGCTTTTAGCAATATTGAACTTAGCAATGTGGCTGCACTAGTTCAAAATGAAGTCTTAGTTCACTCAATCACATCTAGCTTTCCCCTCATCGAATATCTTGTGCTCAGAAATTATCACAAGGTAAGAATGAACATCTTCCTGTTGAATTCAATGGGTAGATAAGTAGCATGCCTAGGTATTTGGTCAATTTATTTCAGTAAATGAGCCACATTCTCAGTTCCACTTTCTTAGGGAACATGACCATAATAGTAGGGAGGTTTCCCCCTACAACAGTTAGAGTGAGTTGAGGATACTGCCAAGTGTCAGATTTCTCTCCACCAAAGTCCATTCCTCCCAGTGGGTCAGTGAACACTCATTCAACAGTCTCCTTTGGATGTTTGTCTCCACTTTTAGTTATTTATAGTAAAATATTCAAAGTAATTAATTACAGTCATCCATGACCCCACTTGGTCAATAGTCATAAAATTTTACAATAAAAATAAAACATAATATTTTTCTACATAACATAAAATGTCTAGAGTTTGGGTATGTGACAAACACCCCCTCTTAAATTCAACATCGTCCTCGTTGTTACTTTATTCATCATGCTCTTGTTTCTCCTGGAACAACATTGGATATGTCACCCACATATTACTTTCCAATTCCCAAGTTGCTTCGTCCAGACTAAAGTGCTTCCATTGCACCTTAACCTGTCTAATGGTACGACTACGAAGCAAAATTTCCCTCTTGTCGAGCTTACAGTTCGGTTCCACCAAAAAATATCCTTCTAGTTCCACCTGTACATCATTCCAATTAATCACATGAGTAGCATCATGCACATACTTTTTCAAAAGAGAGATGTGAAATACATTATGTACTCTAAGATTCAGTGGCAATGCCAATTGATATGCCACTGGTCCTACCATGGACAAGATTTCAAAAGGTCCACAATACCTTGGTGCTAATTTAGCACAACTTCCCAATCTTAGGGAACTTTTTTTAGGTTTTACCTTGAGGAACACATGTTCACCAACCTGAAACTCTTTCTGAGTTCTTTTGAGATCTGCATGACTTTTCTATCTATATTGTGCAATTTTCAAATTGCCTTCAACCTGTTTCACGGTTAGTTCCATTTCTTTCAACAAATCATGTCCTAGCATTAACCTGTCAATTGGATTACTCCAAGAAATAAGGGTATTACATTTTCTTCCATATAAAATTTTAAACGCACTAAGCTTTGTTGAAGCTTGGTAATGGTTATTATAAGAAAATTCAACAAGATGTAAATAATCCTCCCATTTACATGGCTGATCTCTAACATACAATCTTAACATGTCCTCAAGAATTTGACTAACTCTTTCAGTTTGCCCATCTATTTGTGGGTGAGATGATGTACTGAATTTTAAAGTAGTATCTAAACTTTTAAATAAAGATTTCCAAAAATTTCCTGTAAACTTCGAGTCTCTATAAGAAATTATAACTTTCGGAATGCCATGCAAACGAAAAATCTACTTCATGAAAATTTTAGCAATGTTAGCAGCTTTGTAAGTTGTCTTAACAGGTATGAAGTGGGCTTCTTTGCTGAGCTTATCCACAATTACCATTATGGAATCATTATGTTTCTGATTTTTAGGTAAATCAGTAATAAAATCAATACTAATTATGTCCCACTTCCAATCTGGAATAGGTAGTGGCTGCAACAAACCAGCTAGGTGTCAATGTTTAGCCTTTACCTGCTGACACTCTATACAGCTAGCAATATATTCAGCTACTTCACTTTTCATACATGGCCAAAAATAATCTTTTCTCAACACGGTTATTATTTTCTGATAACCAGGATGTGCTGAGTATAGACTTTTATGCAATTAATTTAAATTCAGCAATTTAATTTCAGCAACATTAGGCACATAAAGTCTATTTTATATAGCAGTAACCCTTTTTCATCAATTCTGAAATCTGTTATAGAATTTTCAGCATTATCTTCAACAATTTTATTAAGTAAATTCTAATATTTTTCATCCATTCCGATTCTTTTCTTGATCTGATTTTCCAGATCAGTTTTATATGTACTGATTGCTGAAACAAAATTCATCCTGGCATTTCTGCTGAAGGCATCAACAACCTTATTTTCTTTTCCTTTAATGTGCTGAATCTCGAAATCATATTCGCTAAGGAAAACTAGCCATCTATCTTGCCTTGTGTTCAAATTCGGTTGATCCAACAAATATTTTAATCCTTTATTATCAGTCATTAAAATAAATTTTCTTCCAATTAAATGATGTTGCCACATTTTTAGTGCATGTATTACAGCAGCCAATTCTAAGTCGTAGGTTTCATAATTCTTCTCATGAATCTTTAACATTCTAGATTCAAATGCAATCACATGAACTTCTTGTGTTAAGACCCCGCCAAGTCCGTCATTGCATGCATCCGTGCATACTATGAAATCTTTTTTGGGATCAACAATTTTTAAAATAGGTGCTGTTGTTAATAACTCTTTTAGTTTCTTAAATCTTTCTTCACATTTTTGATCCCATACAAGCTTCTTACCTTTCTTTTGTAGAGATGTGATAGGATTCGTTATTCTGGAAAATCCCTCGATAAACTTACGATAGTAACCTGTAATTCCCATAAACAATCGTACACCAATTATGTCTTTCGGGGTAGGCCATTTATTTATTGCTTTTATCTTGTTTGGGTCTACTGCAATTCTATCCTTAGATATCACATGCCCTAGGTACTGTATTTTATCTTTATAAAAATCACATTTGCTGAACTTAGCATAAAGTTGGTGTTCCCTTAACACTTGTAAAATTATCTTTAAATGTTTGCCATGTTCCTCTTTCGTCTTAGAATAAATTAGAATGTCATCAATAAAAATCACCACAAATTTATCCAAGTACTTATGTAATACGTTGTTGATTAAACACATGAAGATTGTTGGAGCATTGGTCATCCCGAAAGGCATAACCATGAACTCGTAGTGTCCATAGCGAGTTCTAAATGCAGTCTTAAAGATGTCCTCATCTTTAATTCTGACTTGGTGGTACCCCGACCTTAAATCTATTTTAGAGAATAGCGTTACACCGCGTAGCTGATCAAATAGATCATCAATGTGGGGCAAAGGATATTTGTTCTTTATAGTCATTTTATTTAGCTGACGGTAGTCTATGCATAAACGCATAATTCTGTCTTTCTTTTTAACAGAAATTACAGGTGCTCCCCATGGAGACACATTGGGTCTTATATAATTTTTATCAAACAATTCTTTAAGCTGTGACTTAAGTTCATTAAGCTCCAGAATATTCATTCTGTAAGGAGCCTTTGAGTTGGGTACCGCTCCTGGTGCTAACTCAATGGTGAAATTGAGTTCCCTTTTCGGAGGTAGTCCTGGAATTTCTTCTGGGAATACATTAGAAAATTCCTTAAGAATGGGTATATCTTCTAGCTTTAACTTATCTTCATTAGTGGACTGTTCGTTATTAATTACATTTACCACAAACAGCTTACACCCTTTTCAAATAGCTTTCTTAACTTGTAATGCAGAAATTTGCCTATCAGATATCTTTCTAGGAATTCCTTTTACCGTTACAGTTTCAAATGCATCATTCAAACAAGTAAATGTATTTTCAAAGCAATTTAATACAACTCTATTCTTTTCTAACCAATCCATTCCAATCGAAACGTAGTAAGAACCTAAAGGTAGCAGATTCAGCTTAACATGAGTCCTAAACTAATTCATCATTAATTCACATTCTTTTACATAATCAATCACCTTTATTTTTGTGCTAGTAGCTAATTGAACTAACCATGATTTATCAAACTTATCTACCTTCAGATTGCAACATTTAACTAAATCAGGTGAAATGTAGCTAAGACTTGGTCCTGGATCAATCAAAATAGAAATAGGTTTATTTTTTAGCATACCTTCCACTTCCACCATGGAAGTTTGATGATCAGCTTGTCTGTTCTCCAAAGCTGCATTTATCCTAGGCATCTCTCTCGCTAAGTCACTGTAATGTCCCTCAAAATACACCTTAAATTTTCTTTTTCTTAGGGGCATCCATAATGACGTAACTTACATGTTGAACTTAAATCGACTTCGGCACTACTTATAACGTAGTACTTGTAATACTAGACCCTTATATAATCCCGTCTAAGATTCCAATGTTATATAAATACCAACATAATTCATTATATTACCTATATACTTTTAACTTCTTCATATTTTCTTTTGAAGGGGAATGTAACATCTCCATATGTGTCGAAGTTATTTTGAGAAAATAACCTAAGCACTTGCTCCCTTAGTCATTAGCCAACGACACACGTTGGTAATATACTTTATCTCGATTATTTATACTTTGCATTCTTCGCTACTAGTTATCATAAGAGTATCTAATAACAATGATCTGCATGCATAAATCATCACTTTCGAATTTCTCCTATCATGTTAAAATGTGACATCCACACCACTACTTCTACTTCACTTGGAAAACTTATACATCCTATTTATTGTACTTCAAACAAATTGATACTACAAGGTAAAATGTTCTATGCTTTAGCCAACAAAGTTATTGTAACATACACCAACATTCGAGTTAGTAAGAAAACATCTTCATACATAAATGGATATCTCGATTCTTATGAAATGATTTAATATTAATAACTTCCAAGAAGTAATTCTCACATATTTAGTGAAATGACAAGAATACACACTAACATTCTTTAAACCGTATTAATACATCAATGAAACACACTACTCTTTACTCACTAATTCAATAATCATTTCTGCCATAATTTACCATCATATTCAGATCCTAATCCATTCATCTATAACCATCCTTGTATGTAAAAGTCACCTTAAAATGAGATACATCTAGAGACATCCATACACACATTAGGAACTACAATACACATAAGACAACGCCAATATACGTGGTTCACCCCACATGGGCTATGTCCACCGGATGTCGCAACTTCCATTATGTATTATAAGAGTGGTACACTTTTCAATATAGTGATTTGGGGTCTTCATTTCCCGCATTCACTAAATCTGATTCTTACATAACTTCAAAACTATCTATCAAGGAACAACTCGCTATTCAACAATTTTCTTTCATAAAAGTAGGGAAAACAGAATATACAACAAAACATGAAATCTACTACGATCATCTATCACATAAATAGAGTTTATAAAGAAGGCTGATCATTAATGATGTATGGTTCAGTATTCTCAATGAACGAAAGAGATTTCCAGGCTCTAACCATAAGTATAAATGGATTTTTTATTCAATGCCATGCTAACCCATGTTAGCTATAGTTTAAAAAAAATATGGGTCGATCCTCTCTCTTCGAGAGGGATCACCCAGTTCTATCATGGTTGAGTTATGATTGTATAAGTTACATAAATAAAGCAGTAAACAACACTTACAAGGTTTAACCATAGCCTACATTACAAGGTGGGGGTCGGATCTTTAATATGTAATCTACCTATGTAATAAACTGTGTAGGGATACAATTTCTGCCAACATTAAAACCAGCTCTATCATTCAACTACAACGGCGACCTACGATCTAGGGGTTTCAATCTTTTATAGTAGAGATACTTAACAAACAAACCAGTGTTGTTGTTCAACTACAACAGTGACCTACGATCTAGATGGAAATGAGGTAAGGTGGAGATTTACAAAATACTTGACTGATGGTCAGATTCCAACGTGAGGATCTAAGATCTAACCATAAATAGTGAGTAAACAGTTTTGTAACAGCTCTTTAACCGATCTGCTTCGAACCTGGTAATGCTCCTTAACTACAATTCAAATCTCAAACTAAAACATAGGTGAAACTCCATGGTATTTTTCTTCATGGCAGAGGTAATAAACAATAAATAAAAGAGGCCTACCATAACTCGCCACAGCAAAGGTAATGACAACTCACGGCTGGGAGCACCATAACCTCCTTACCATATATCGACATCTTCTAACATTATATAGACTTCCTTTAAAATCATATTCATATATTCCATTACAAGTAAGGAAAATTTATTTCTACCAAGGCGCGTTATGTCTTCCGGCGAGACCCTTTTTCCCAAAGATGCAAATATATAATAGGTTACATAAGCAAAGATCTAGCCGAGGTTGTATTCCAGAATGCAAGGTATAATATATATATGTGTTGCGATCTAGTTGAGATCGGAATACCAATGTAAGGTATAATGCAGATACCATGATGAAGAAATTACTATCCTACGACATAGATAGAATCACTATTACAGGAGAGAAGATGTAATCACTACTTTTTGTTAGAATCTGCTATTATAACAGTTGATTATTATTTGGCTTGGATCGATCTATCGATATGGATAAATAACATAGAAAATCAAACATTTACAACTTTGTCAAAAGAGATGCATAGGTCCAGCAACTTATGCACGGATCAATCATTTTAGGCAGAAATGCTCAATACGTCAATGTAATTAATAAGCTACTATGCAAACAACCAACACATGATGGGATTTCTATCCATCAAACTAGATCTATGTCAGATAGGGTCAATCTCTTGGAAGGAATAAATAACACAACTAGCTGTATGAGTAGAAAAATAATACCCATATCGCAGCGATCTCCTCACATTTGCTTCTATTCACAGAGGTCTCCTTCTCATCTCAGAGATTAGGTGTCTTCTCCTCGCAGAGCTTAAACATCCTCTCCATCGCAGAGGTTTCCATCGAAGAAATTTGAGAGCTAAAAAAAGAAAACCCCTCCCAATGGCAGAAGGATCCCCCTTTCCTAGCTCTTCGACCCTCCATTTAAACTTAGGGTCTTTGGCTCTGTAGGGGAGTCCGCCTGCAAGGTTGGTGACAAATGGCACTCCTGAGAACTGGAGTTAAAGCTATAGTCCATTTAACATGACAACAAGTTTTCAAGATGGCATCCTACTCCAGCCAAGGAACAATCCGGAACTGGTAGGGATTTGAGAGATTAAAGGCTACCTACGAACTAAGCATTTCACGCTCTATAAAAGCGCATTCCCTTCAAGGCACAAAAGTCCTTCTTAACATCAACTATCCCCAGTGTATGTCCACAAAACTCCTATAAATTAAATGATACTCAAATTACGAAGGGTTTACAATCTTGGATGTAAAACTAGTAATCAAATAAAATAATAATAATATATTTGATTCATACTCCTTTTGATAAGTTTTAATGTGCCTAACCGTCTCTTAATAATAATAAGAGACCAAAGCCTATAAAATAGTCGCAAAAGTTCTTTAATAAGATAGTTTATCCTTCTTTAAGAAGACCACACCATATAGGTATCCTCAAATAATTATATAATCGTCTCCTGCATTATCTTTACGTTGTATAATATATATATATATATATATATATATATATATATAACTTTAGAAATATTATTATAAATAATATTTCATTGATGTGTTTTAGCCACCGGCGGCTTCACTCAATAAACCGCTATCATAGCACATTCGTTCGTGGCATCTGAAACAATACCCCTATTTTCACTAAATATTGGAAAATACCTTCCAAAATCTTTTTTTTAACCCCCTCCCAATATGCCTTCCCAATTTAAAAAAACCCCTATTTTCACTAGATATTTTATGTATCAATTTTTTCATTAACATTTTTTATACCCCTTTATATTTCTACCTAGTATATTGATATGATACCCCTCTTATGACCCCACATGCATTCTACAATGCGCCTTACTTCTTTCGATATATATTGTGGATGCACATTACTTCACCCACAATGCAATTACTCAACCACATATCATTATGATTTGCAACATCTAATGGTCTAATAAAGAGATAGGAGATCACTTCTTGTATGTCAATAGAGCTAATGCACATAGTACAACATTTAGATTGCATGTTATAGTTCCCCAATCACTCACTAAGCCTGTTGTGGGCTAGGTATCCAAGCCCCCAAGGTGTGTAACAAGCTCTAGGAGGCTCACTAAACCTCTCAAGGCTTGTAATAGGCACAAGTGGTTTGGTATTCAAGCCCCCAAGGCCTATCGAGGGCCTATAATAGGCCCTGGAGGCTTAAAGCCTCCCAAGGCTATTGGTAAAAACTTGTTGAGTGTTATTGATAACAATTGGTTGTCAATGACCAGTCTCTCGACTATGATCGAATGAGAACCCACTTCACCATGAAACCCCCTGGCCTCAAGCATGCCTCAAGATGCGATTTTCCTACATACTGGTAAGCCTGAGCCTCACCTCAACCCGATTTCTCATCCGGCCTGTTGTGCTGCAGGTTGTATCCCTTCACTTTGTTGGACGGTATAATAATAAGGACTGGCAACTTCCCTGTGGACGTAGCCTAAGTTGGGTCAACCATGATATATATGTGTCTCTATTGTAATGTGTATGTGTGATTATATTTTCATTTCTGTTTATTTTTATTGCTCTGCGATCCTATTTTTCTAACAATTGGTATCAGAGCCAAACATCTATTTGGTAGATAAACCCACAGGAAGCAGGAAGCTAAGGTTTTTGGTTCGGGTGGGAGCAATGGCAAAAGAAGGAAAGTTTAAGGTCGAGAATTTTAATGGCAAAAAATTCCAATTATGGAAGATGCAGATAGAGGACTATCTGTACCAGAAGTATCTATTCCTATCGTTGGAATGAAGGGCAAAGCAGCCGACGGCCATGAAGGATGAAGAATGGGAGGTTCTTGACAGAAAGGCTCTAGGAACAATACGGTTGAGCCTGGCTTCGTCGGTGGCTTTCAATATCTCAAAAGAAATGACAACAAAGGGTTTGATGAGTGCATTGGGTAAGCTGTATGAAAAACCCTCGGCCTCCAACAAGGTATTTCTAATGAAGCGTTTATTTAATATGAAGATGTCTGAAGGTGGATCTGTTACTAATCATTTAAAATATTTTAATACAATTATAAATCAACTAAGTTTTGTAAGTGTGAACTTTGATGATGAGGCTAGAGCTCTTCTAATCTTTTTTTCATTGCCAGAATGATGGAATAGCTTGGTCATGGCTGTAAGTAACTCTGTCTCTGGTTCAAACACCTTGAAATTTGATGATGATATTGGTGTTATTCTTAGCGAAGAAATGCGAAGAAAAAACATAGGTGAGACATCAGGTAATGAGTTGACCATGGAGAGCATGGGAAGATAAAAGGAGAGAGGAAAGAGCCAAGGTAATCGCAGCAACTCTAAAAAGGGCAGATCCAAGTCCAGATTGGGAAAAATAGAGTGCTAGAACTATGGAAAGAAATGACATATGAAGAAAGACTGCAGATCTCTAAAGAAGAAAGGAGACGGACAGAAGGAAACTACCCAGGAAGCAAATGTAGCAGGTGATGTGTTACAAGATGCTTCGATTCTTGCATTAGATAATACTAGTGATTATTGGGTAGTAGATTCAGGGGATTCATGTCATGCTACACCCCATAGGAAATATTTTCATGATTATGTTCCACGCGATTTTGTACATGTTTTATTGAGTGATGATGAGCCATGTAAAATTGTTGGAATGGGTAAGGTATGGATAAAAGTTAAGAATGAAACTGACTGGCTGTTAAAAGATGTCGAGCATATTCCTACTATGAAAAGAAATATGATCTCAACAGGGCAGTTGGGAGATGGCGGCTGTCTATATACATTTGGAGAAAAGTGGTGGAAGATCATTAAAGGATCAATGGTGATAGTAAAATGAGACAGGGTAGGTACGTTGTATTTATGTCCTCATAATACTGACCATTCTATCTCCTTAGCTTCCACAGGAATAGATACAACATTGTGGCATCATAGCCTTGGCCACATGAGTGAGAAGGGGATGCAGATTCTCCACTCAAGGAAGTTGCTGCCAGATTTGAAGCAGGTAAGTTTGGAATTCTGTGAGAACTATGTTTATGGAAAACATAAGAGAGTCAGATTTCGCAAGGTTGGGAAACAGAAGAAGAATGAAAAGTTAGAGCTGGTGCATACAGATGTATGGGGACTGACTCGGATACAATCTCTTGGTGGCTCTTATTATTATGTTACATTTATTGATGATGCAACTAAGAAAACTTGGGTTTATTTCATTAGACAAAAATCTGATGTGTTTGCTACTTTTAAGAAGTGGAAATCTTTGGTTGAGAATGAGATAGGAAAAAGGTTGAAGTGTCTCAGATCTGATAATGGAGGGGAGTACTACGGCAAGGCATTTGATAGTTACTGTTCATACCATGCGATTTGTAGAGAGAATACAATCCTAGGAACACCACAAGAAAATGGTGTGTCAGAAAGGATGAACAGAACGATCATGGAGCGTGCAAGGTGTATGAGACTGCACGCAGGGTTTCCCTTACAGTTTTGGGTGAATGCTGTAAATACTCTTGTTTATTTAATAAATAGAGGACCTTCAAGTGCTTTGGATGGTGGTATTCCAGAGGAGGCATGGACAGATAAAAAGGTAAACTACTCATTTCTAAGAACGTTTGGTTGTGAAGCATTTGTCCATATTGATAAAGAAAATAGAACAAAGCTTGAAGCTAAATCCAAGAAATGTACCTTTATTGGATATGGGGTTGATGAATTTTGTTATCGCTTATGGGATTATGAAAATAACAAAATCACCAGGAGTAGAGATGTGATATTCAATGAAAAGGTTATGTATAAAGATCAGTTGCAAGGAAAGAAACAAGAAAAGGAAACCACAGAATACACAGTACTTGATGAAATTCAAGAAAATGAAGTTCCAAAGGAGCCAAAAAATCAAGAACAACAACAAGTACCTGAAACTCATGCAACTGCAAGAAGATCTACCAGGTTAAGTAGACTCCTTGAACGATACTCTCCTTCAAGGTATTATTTGTTGATGACTGATGCTTGTGAACCAGAATGTTTTGAAGAAGTAATGTAGGTGGAAACTAGAAAGAAGTGGGAGCAAGGCATGAATGAGGAGATGGACTCATTGGTAGGAAACCAGACTTGGGATTTGGTTCAGTTACCTGCTGGTAAAAGAGCATTGTAGAACAAATAGATTTACAGATTGAAGGAAGAAGAAGGAGGCAAGAAGTGATACAAGGCCAAACTTGTTGTAAAGGGGTTTGCACAGAAGAAAGGTATAGATTTTGATGAAATATTCTCTCTTGTTGTTAAGATGACTTCAATTAGGACTATTTTAAGTCTAGTGGCGGTAGAAGATTTGCATCTTGAACAGTTATATGTAAAAACAACCTTTCTCCATGGGGATTTGGAGGAAGAAATATATATGCAGCAACCACAAGGGTATGAGGTCAAAGGTAAGGAGAACTTGGTATGCAGGTTGAAAAAGAGTTTGTATGGCTTGAAGCAAACTCCAAGGCAGTGGTATTTAAAATTTGATAGGTTTATGACAGAACAAGGTTATAATAGATGTCATTCTGACCACTGTGTTTATTTCAAGAAGCTGGACAATGAAAGATATATTATATTGTTATTGTATGTGGATGACATGCTTCTTGCAGGGTCTAACATGCAAGATATAAATGTACTCAAATGGAAGCTAGCTAATTCATTTGCGATGAAGGATTTGGGTGTTGCAAAACAAATCCTTGGTATGAGAATAACGAGAGATAGGAAAAATCGCAAATTGACATTGTCTCAGAGTGAGTACATACAAAAGGTGTTGGAGAGGTTTAGAATGCAGAATGCAAAACCAGTAAGTACACCTTTGGCTAGCCATTTCAGTCTAAGTAAGAAAATGTGTCCCAAGACAAAGGAAGAGACAGATTACATGTCATGAATTCCCTATCAATCAGCAGTTGTCAGCTTGATGTATGCCATGGTGTGCACAAGACCAGATATTGCACAAGTAGTGGGAGTTGTGAGTAGATATATGAACAATCCAAGTAAAGAACATTGGAAGGTAGTACAATGGATTCGCAGGTATTTGAGAGGAACTACCACTCAAGCATTATGTTTTGGAGGTTCAGACAATGTTCTACAGGGATATGTTGATGTAGATATGGCAGGTGATAAGGATAACAGGAGGAGCACCACAGGGTATGTGTTTACTGTAGGTGGAACAACAATAAGTTGGATTTTGAAACTGCAAAAGGTTGTTGCACTTTCAACAACAGAAACAGAGTATGTTGTTACAGATGCTAGCAAATAGATGATTTGGTTGCAGAGGTTTATCAAGGAATTGGGTAAGAAGAAGAAGGATAGCAGGTTGTATAGTGACAGCCAGAGTGCCATTCATCTTGCAAAGAACTCATCATTCCATTCCAAGACTAAACATATACAACTCAAGTACCATTTCATACGCTCTATTCTGGAAGATGAACTGTTGAAGCTAGAAAAGATACATACTAGCCAGAATCCTACAGACATGTTCACAAAGGTAGTGACCAGAGAGAAACTGAGTTCCTGCTCAGTTTCAGTTGGCCTTCTAGCATGAAGGTGAAGATGAGAAAATTGCCAAGTCCAAGGTCCAACAAGTACATCAGCGGTGGAGTTGTTGTGATCAGTCTCCAAGTGGGAGATTGTTGGTTGTGGAGCCTGATCTCTAGATTCAGAGATATTATTATTCAGTCGTGTTTGTACCCTAGGTTTGGTTATGATCCTAGCATGATCCCTAGGGGGTCCATGGGAGTGGTTCACTAGTACAAAATGAGAGATAAGTGACCAAAAAAACGACCAAAATCTGCATATAAATGACCATTTTTGAGTTGATGACCACTGGTAGCAAATTAGTGGCCATATATCCGCATGACCAAAAAAATGGTCATATTTAGCTTGGTCATTTATAACTTATCTTGTGGTCATATATTTGGTCGTATATTTGTTCATTAATTTGGTCATATATTTGTTCATTAATTGTGACTGACCACATTTTTTGTCACGTGATAAATGACCCTTAATTCGCTACCAGCAATCGCCAACTCAAAAGTGGTCATTTATATGCATATTTTGGTCATTTTTTTGGTCACATATCTCTCATGTTGTACTGGTGGTCATTTATATGCAAATTTTGGTCAGTTGTTTAGTCATTTATCTCATTTTAGTGATTTCAGAATATAGATAGGGCACAGAGGAATCAAACCACCAACCTCCTACCTATAAGGCACGTGCTCTACCATTGAGCTAGCACCCTTAAATAGAATTCCTTATGGATTAATATGAGACTAAAATTTTGAACAGTTAACACCATCTTGCCAAATTCTGGAAAAGGGTCACATACCTCTATCCAAGTGGTACCAAATCAAGAATCACAATTGTCTTTTCCTGATGTTGGGCATCTGCATTTTCCTCTTGACTGGTTTTCCCCTTTGGAGTTTTTTCAAGGCCATTGGACTAAATATTTCTGTGTCAAATGTGTTTTACAGTGTGTTGTTCATGAGTTATTTCCGTTGCAAATGTGTACTTAGCTACTGTGTTTCAATTTACTATTCACTGTAAAGTGTGCATGTGATATACATTTATTGTTTTATGACTGATGAAGACTGAGATCTATGAAATGCTAAGTGTTTGACTAAGTTTATGTCAAATTTGGAGAAATTTGTAGCTGCGTTTTTTAGTTTAGATTTCTTAACATAGATAACAAGAAGTATGTAGCATGCACATACATATCAATCTATTGTCTGGGGATTAAGACACAAAATAGTATAAAACATTAATACGGGGCATGGAAAACAACTACTAAAAATAAAATATCATAGCTGCAATTGAGCTTTTTTTATATGCAAAAGTTTAACTTAAAACTGCACAAGAGATTATTTAAACTCTAACTCTAAACATGCCTGCAGAAAGCAAACTTGCATATGTTAAGAGCTAATCTATCTTCAAATTCTAGGAACCTGTTACCTCAAACTCTCGAAAATGTGTCTACATAATAAGCTCAACCAAAAGTGGACGGATTTTTTTCCACAAAAACAGGTGTATTAGCTTAGTTTCTGGGCTTTCACTTTCGAAACTCAAAGTGAAACTCCTCAAGATCCTTTTGCTAGAAATAGAACTTTCATATTAAATTTTGAATGTCTGAAATGACAAAGAAAAAATGTACTAACATTCAATCAACTCATAAATTATATACTTGCACAAATTCATCTTAACCCCAGATCTGTTCTTTGCTGAGAGGTATCAAGAAAGTGTCGAGTGTAACTCAAAACTCTCACACCTACTCTTCAAGTTTTTAGATAGGGTTAAAGATCAATTTGTGTATCCCCCAGGGATAGATCAACTAGCTATAGCCAAATTTTATGAGAATTTTGACAAGTCTCTGCCAACAAGTGCATGGTTCAAATCCCCATGGCATTTGTTTGGGAAAATGCAGATGGCATTCTAAAGATGTCAAAGAAAACTAGTCAAAAGACAAGGAAGGAGAAAGCTTTGGTCTGTACCAATATCATGTTTGCATTGGGTTTATCAAGTGAAATTTATGCTGGTGTTTATAATTGGCTTCAACTAAAGAGAACCTATGGAATGTTGCAGAATATGAACCAACATGTATTTGCAAACAAGAATGGTGCCACAAACAGTACTTCCAAGGCTCGAGTCTAGTAATCTTTGGCTGCTAGGTCATCAGCACTAAGACAGGTACAAGGATCTCTAATTAGTTTATTATTACATTATTTATATATCATGTCAAAATTTTTGTTGTTAATTTATTAAATGTAGTGATGAGAGATTACGTGTCTTGTTGTAGGGAAATCTTGCAGAGTTGAGGTCTAGAAATGGAGCTAATAAGCTTGCAACAATTAAGGAATCAACAAGGAGAGCAATAGTTACACCCATAAGGAGAGCAGTAGTTACACCCATAATCATGGAAGAGAAATGAGGTTAAATATGTGTTCACAGAAAAGGATGATGGAGACAAATTTTCCACTTCCATTCCAAGTGAAGAGCACAACAGAATTAGTGAAGAAATTGAGAAAATATTAGAAATATAAAAAATAGTTCCATCATCAAAGTTGGGCAAGAAGAATGATCCTTCAAAGGGTTTGATTGAAGCAAAAAATGTCAACACATGTGAGTGAGTTGGATTTGCAAATGTTTCAAAGAAGAGCTTCTCGTAACTATTAAATGCAACTATGGTTTTGGTCCAGTTGGGAAATTGCGTGAAGCAACGAAAGAGATGGTTTCTGATGCAACAACAGAAATGGTTTGTGTTTCTTGAAAGAGGACAGAAGATGGGCTAAATACATCCAACATGAGTAAAGATGATGATGAGCAACAAGCTCAAACACATGATAAAACCTGTATTTTTGAAGGAGATGGTAAGTTTACTATTGAAGTTAGAATGGACAGAGATATTAAAGTTAATAGTGCAGTTGATCAATTGATAATTGTGAAGCATTGTGCAAGTGCAAAGACCCTCGAGAAACCATTGGAGGTTTCTTCCCCAGTCTTAAAATAATTCGGGAAAGAAGTGGTTGGAGATAGCAAATTTGTTATACCCAAGTAAAGTATAAGTACAGTAAAGTATAAGTATAAGTCAAGTGAAGTCTAGTATTTTAGGGTCTAAGATGTCTACATGGTATATTGCAAGAGAAATGGTATATATTTCCATCTCATGTTTTTGAATACCCAAATGCTACACAACCTGCATTCCCATATGGAGGATTTTCTTTTGGTTCAAATTTTATGATGACTTCCACATCCTTATCAGGAGCACCAACTTTATATGGATATTCCTTGGGAACATCATGTTTTTCTTCATTTCCCTCACAACTTGTGGATGAAGGGGAAATTTCATCTCCAGGTATAAGGCCCTACATGACGAGGGTCACTGATGTTTTTGGAATGAAAGGAAATCACAAATGGAAAAGACTAATTCTTGATTAAAATGCAGGACCTGGAACAGTTGATTTAGAAATCAGATATTCTAAGCAATTTTCCATTACCAATGGTTGGGTTTCACTAGAGGGTCAGACAAGATCATTTAACTAGAAAACAACTTCAGTAGCATTTCCTTTGAAGAGAAAAGAACTTGAAGGAGGTTGGGATTCACATTCTATTGAATACATCCAGTCTCCATGGAAATAACATTTTTCTCATTTTTTAAGCTATCCTCTGGAGGAACTTGCCACAATTTCTAATTATCATTGATAAATTTTCACATGGATGTGGTTTGTAAGGGATCAACATATCCCACGTCGTTTATCTCATATGTGTAGAATATAAATGTGACCAACTATTGTATGTTAGTAGCTTCACATTGAAAGAATCTTGTTTCTAATCTCCAGATGTCATCTAAGTTGTATCAAATGCTAAGGTATCAAAATTTGGAAGTATTTTAATGAGTCTTATTCATGGTTGCTTCTCTCACTAGAGTGGAAGTCATAATTCTAAGACTTACGATCAATGTATTTTCTATAAATTTCATATCAAAATCTCTTTTACTGGAAGGATTGTTGTGTTTTTCTTTCTAGTCAACATCTAGAATTATTAGACATATATTTGTCCCCATTGAAAATCCTATGACTATTAGTCACGTGAGAATCCTTTCTTATTGCTCTTGTTACACCTCATGTTGTATGAGGTTTCACATTGGGGTTTTCAGCTGGTAGCTAGGAGCATCTTAATGGACTTTAGGTATCTACATCTTCATGCAACTTCTTCTCTTCTTCAGGATGTATATTTGATGAAGAGTTTTGGTGGAGGATGGTCATTTATTTATGGTGGATGGTCAGGTTGATGGTATTTTCTATGGTTAGCTACTTCTTTCATGCATTTACTTCATATCGATTCTTCTCAAGTTACATTTTTTTCCATCTCTCATTGGTTGTTTTTGCATCAAGCAGGCATTCATTTTTATAAACGACCTTGGAATGCCAACGATCAAGTGATGCATTTCACCTTCTTAAGGTCAGAGGCCTGTAACCCTCAAGTTAATTGTTGAATTCATACATTCCCAAGGATTTATTTTTCTACAAAGTTTGGAGGGTTTATTTAGTATCAATGTGTCCAAAAGGTCATGTTGGACATGGTGCTGTGCACCTCTGTTAATTGTTGTAATATAGGGGGGATCACCCTGCACTATGATCAAATAGTACCTATAAATTCTTCCACACAATCTACCTAGTTGATACAATCTTAAATATTATATAAGGGGCCATAGCATAAAGCTGGCCAAGGTGTTCATGAAAGGCAAGATCACCAACACAATTGGCTCGCAACTCTTCCACCAAAATGACAAGTGCATGTAAATTGTCTATGTCATTTCCTAAATGGAAATGGCACCTAAGGTAGCTATGCAAAGAAATGATGGCTAGGAGTCTACTATTTTATATGTTGAGTAAGCCAATGATGGTCGAGGGCCCACTCCTAAGGACAAAAATATTATCCCCATCATGATCTCTGTGGGTCATCTCATCTTATTAGCAACTTCATTTATGATTACAAAAATGTGCGGCCTTTTTATTTGTGTCCCAAGGAAAGACTTTATTAGTTATATGGTTATGTGCCAAATGGTTATTTTGAACTATGGTAGTATCACTGTATGGCCAAGTGAAAATTTTGTTGAGTCATATGCTCTTGCATAGTTATAGAAGCTATTAAGGCATCTTAGTACAATATGTTTTAGCTTATGACAATTGCAATGTAAACCAATGTTTTTAATCTATAATACATACACATAGTAGCAAACAAACAATGAACCGACTTCTTCATCTAGTTCACCAAACGACACTGACAAAGTTGCAAGAAGTAATACAGGAAGATCTTAGGGTAACTCTTCCATAAGAGTTTTAAAACAACTCTTAGTTGATCATGTGATGCCCGTGAAGCTCATAAGTGCAATAAGACAAAATAAGAAACTTGAAAGTTATTGGGGAAACTCTAGAAATCTAGCCATAATGATTTCAGAACACAATACCAAAAATGTATATATCGAAAGGACAGAAAGCTAATGCATAAAAAATATACTTACAGTTTCCCACCATAGTTGAAGTTGAGGAAAATACAATATAGAAGGTGTATTCCTTCTTGCTTCTTCCACATATGTACTAATTCTTCTTCAGGGGTCTTGGCACTTAGATCAGACATAAGTGACAGAATCCCAAGTGAATGCCCAGGAAATCTCTCTAGTTCATTTAACACTGTAGGGCCAATGTGATCTTTGCATACAAAGCACAAAAAAGAACATCAGATCATAAAACTTATTGGTTTACTTAATATTTTCAATAGTTGAAATTAGCAGATTCAAAGTAAAGACATTTTATATTCATACCAAGCGAGTGCCTTCCTTTCCACACAGCAAGAGCCTTGGTTTGTACACAACAGAATTTAAAGTGTAGTGGGGAAATCCAAATAAGTTAGCAACATTATGAGAATTGTCATCCAAGGAATATTTTGTATCCCCCTTTTCGAGTATGAGAAATATTTCAGAAATGCAATCTCTAATATTGTCCAGATGACCTTGTAAGCATGGAACTCTTACAGGTTACAACGGTCTGGAATGGACTATTGTACCTCTATGTGCAGCGGGAGTAATGGAAGACATTGCTTCCAAAAATATGCCTCTACTTTTACAGATTCCACATCTATTACAAACTGGTCATTACTACTATATACCTTGTTGCAAGTTCCTTCCTTGATTCCTCTGATATAGGTTCCTTCCACTTTATTGTGAGTATCTATAAAATGTAATATCGTGCCTTACAATTAGGTAAAGGAAACACAAACTCATGATCAGACCGACCAGGACGACGGAGGGCCCCATCAATGGCATCAATCCTGTTAGTAGCTTCAATGAGAACTACTTGAACTCGAGAATAAAAACATCCATAAGATGAAGAGATTTCGAAAGTTTCCTAGCAATTTATGAGTTCTACATGGCACTTTCATACATGGAAAGAAGAGAAACATTGTAACTAATTTGCTAATCTAGTGGAAGAGGAGAAAATGTATGATTTAGTTGGAAGCAAGAAATATAACATTGAATCTTTACAAGACATTACACACAAATTTGTATTGCAACAATGAATGTGACCACTTCCAATTGTAAAAGTGGTATATCCTACTCCATTCGTGTTATAGGAATGTACAAAGAAGGCATAGGAATCCTTATTCTGAGGCTCATTACCAAATAGAAGGTTATAATTCTCCAATAGAGAAACTTCAGCTATTGAGGGTTTATTTAACTATTCTCTTAACATAATTTTTTCTTTTTGTGTGAAGTCTATAAATCAAGATACAACTTTGCAGATACCTTGTAATATGGAACCAAGTTTTCAAGAAAAGAGATGCAGGGCAAGAGTTTCCAAGTTAATTCATTTGAATGCACTTACAACAGGTAGACAACCACTCAAATTTCCTCTACCTGACATAAATTGTAACTGAAGATAGAGTCAATCAACCCCCCAATATTGAAATCCTCATGATATATTCATGTATTGGATTTATATCAAGTATTCATTAGTTTACACATTGTGTATGATCTTGTAAACGTCGTCTTTCAACAATGTAGACCTAGACTCAAAATATCAAGTGTCCTAAAATACCACTAGAAATCTACATCCTATGTCTTGTCCACAACCTAATTCCCTATATGATATGGCATGTCCAATAACTGCTATAAAATGAGCTATTAAAAGTAAAATTTTGTTTGACCCATTATTCTGCCCTGATGTTGCATGTAAAAGAATAGTAAAAAAAAATTGTGACAATACTATAATGTACAGGAATTCGAATGGTAAACCATCAAATAAATGCAATGGATACGGTTATAACAACACATAATACACTACAACTTAAATGCTTAACAAAAGAATAAAAATGAAAAAGAAGAGAAAATAAATCATAAACAAGCAATCCTAAACACTATACTTGTATTGGAAAACATTAACTGCCTCCAATACCAACTGACTTCTAGAAGGTGATTGAAAAAGCTAGAGTATTACTCTGCATCATCCTTCAGAGCAGTGATGAATATTTCCCCCTCATACAGCCCAGGATATTGTGCAGAAGGGACATCCATTGAAACCCACAGAGCATAAGTTTATCTGCAGATAGTAAAACCATCCTAAGTCGGTCACATAGTTATTGCAAAATCTTCACATGCAATCAACATCAAGCTTCATCTGGAAACACCATGAAAAAATTCAATATTCCAGTGTCACCACAAACTCAAATCATAGAATTGCTAAGAATTTTTTGTAAAAGACCGCTTAGAGGGGCATATAAAAGCCTTGTTTCACTACATTTTCTCTCATTCTATAAGAAGAGTGTTAGTTACATGCATCATCTCCATATATTTCCTGGTAACTATAGCTCCCGAGGGCCTATAAAATGTGCAATAGGTTGTTTCATGGATTAGAAATGTCATTGATATATTTTTTCAGCACAAAATTGAGTATATTTTGAGTTTTTTTCCTATTGGCTGATTTTGACCAAGTCTTGAACTGAGTTTTACTGACCCTAGGCCAGCTGAGTCTTTTCCAATTAGAGTGTTTTCCAATCAGAGTCTGAAAACTTTGATACTAGAGACTATTCAAAAGATCTGGTTGTTTTCTTCTACCTTCTATAGATAAGGATATTGAACATGTAGTTGGAGAAGGTTATGCATAGGAGGCATCTTCTATTTAAGTATCAACCATTTTGAACCAAGCTTTGTTGAGCCCAGGCCAGCTGGATCTTATCCAAGTCTGAGTTGATCAACTTTGATACTAGATACTTCAAAATATCTGGTTGTTTGTTTCTACCTTCTATATATAAGAATTTCAACATATAGCTCAACATGGTTATGCACAGACAGCCATATTCGAACAGATAGAAAGGGAACATCTAAAAATATTTGTCAAGTATTAGCCATTCTCAGGTATAATTGATTAGAAGCACAACTCTAACTAGGATGGCCATCTTGCTTAATATAGATCACTGAGAAATTTCCCTTTCCCCCAAGCCTCCAGACATCCACCATAGAGATATTGCATACCCTCTCAACATATAAACATCACACTAACTAGAGACTTGATATTGCTTTGCCAATTTATTTTTTGATTTAGTAGTTCAGCCTTGACTGCTAGAAGAGACCACTTTCTCGTGGACTCTAATTGACAGATAGCCAGGACACAAATTTATGAAGCCAAGAGTTTAGACCCAAATGTGCAAACTACAAAGCTAACTGAACATTCTAACTTATCCTAGTGATTTCCAAAATAAATACTCCATGCCATCTGAACTTCTAGCAATCTACAATATGTATTTTAATATTTCCTCGTGATGTATATGGATCAGGGAACAAGTATGTACATTTTTACCTCTTGTTTTCTAGAAGGCCATTTGTTAGTGAAGTCTTGGTTATATGCCATAATTCTAATAATGCTTTTCCTAGATATAAACAATTGTAATGCTAAAGATTCCTGGATGATAGAAAAGAAGTCATCTATTGGACTTTTGCTACTACAATCCATCTCAATTCTATTTTTCATAGGGCTTTAAAGCGTTTAATTATTTTAATTTCAAATTTTCATCTTGATCCTCTGCTTCTATTCCACAAACAATCTCCAATTTAAAAATGCTAAAGAAGATCTACTTATTCTCACTTGTTCCTCCTCGATATTCCTAATTCCCTAGAAGGACCCTTTGTCTGTAAATGTTTTTTTTTATGGTTTTCCAACTTTAATTAATTGCTTGATCCTAAATTTCTCAGGTTTTTCCAATTCCAATCTTAGCTTGATCTTATATGTCCATAACAGGAATGGTGTTTTAGGAATCCTTACAAATGATAGATAATTTCTTGTTGTTCCTTATAAGTGATAGAACTAAACAATACTTCTAGATCATAGTTACATATATCAGCGATATATCGCCAATATATCACTGATGTATATCACATGACCAGACCCTCAATGATATATTGCCACCAAAAAATCGTGATATTTTCTGATATTTTAATGTGTCATGATACATTCAATAAACCACGACATTTTCAGTACATAACACGACTCGATGGAATTATCATCCTGTGGAGAAAAACACACCAAATTTTCAGATTAAAATCGTAGATTCAGGGTTTTTAGGTTCATTTTGCATTGTTGAGGAAGGGTGAATGGATCCAAGGAGGTTTGTGATGGCTTCCATCGAGAGAACAAATGGAAATACAGAGTTTTATTTTCCATTAGTGGAGCATTTGTGGAGTGGGGATTCACCAGTCACCACAATCCATAATAATGGTAATATTAAATGCTAAAATTAAATTCTTAAAAGATAGGGTAAAAGTGGCATTCTCCTTATCTTTCATTTTCTATCATTTTGCTTAAATTTTTAACTTTACCATTAATTGTTTCAGGATGTTTGAGAGTGGTTCCAACCTCATCGGACTTCATATGAAAAAAAGTATAATTTAGATCCCATTCAAAATTAAACAGACTTAATAGTTTTTAGGATTTTAGGATTGCAATGTTTCCACTGGATTCTATCATGTATGCAGGCATGGGATTGACATTTAATCAAGCACATCAACCCCTCTATGTACGTTGATGTTGGTGGTGTTGACTGTTGAACTATTTTGTCATGAAGTGTTTCTCAAGGAAGATGCATCCCAAAGAACAGTTGAGTAAAGATCCCGCCTCTTACAAGGATGTAGTCAATACAAGATCTACAACTACAAGAGCACTTTCATCTAGTCCTAAATTCAAAAATATCTCCATTCTCTGGGTGGTAATTCCTCCATTGAGAAGTCAGATTTATTCAGTTTCAGTCCTTTGTTTCCTTGGAGCATATCACTTTCACTAGTCCTAAATATCAGAAAACCTCCATTTTAAGGGTGGTAATTCCTCTATTGATAGTCAGATTTAGTTTCAGTCATCTATTTCCTGAGAGAATATCCAACTTGGATCCCATATTTACAAAGATAATGATATTATTTTTCGTTACAATGGATAATGGCCAAGTGACAAGGGTATGGAAAACTGGTTTAAGTCAGAACTATAGCAAACTCTCTTAACCAAATTTTGCGTACATGTTTCCTTCTGGCTATTTGAAAACCATCAGGATATGGATAGAATCCTAGCTAATGGACCTTTTCTCTGGGTTAAATCTCTTCATGAAGCTCTGGTTCCCAAGTTTAACCTAGTGAATTGCTACTATGCCCATATATACCACTCCCCAGTGACTGTGCCTCCCAAACCTTCCCATCCACAGCTGGGAAGAGGATGGATGAGAAGATTGGTAATTGTCTGGGCCAATTTATTGAAAAAAATTTGGGGGGGGGGCATGGATGAGGAATTTATTAAATCAAATAGAAATTATATTAAATGTGTGTATATGGGGTGAGGTGGATGAGTTTTTTATTAAATCAAACATAAATTATATTAAACGTGTGTATATGGTGAGATTATTTATCCTTCCTGGGAACATTAAATTATACCTTTGTCAGATAATGTACAGATACCATATGAGATTCTTGATCTTGATAAATTGCAGTGGCCCAAACATTGAATCATGAAAACAACACCTTCAGGTGTAGATTCTGTCATGAAACATGGCACTTCATGATAGACTGTCCAAACAAATAGCCTCTACCCTGCTTTGAAAGCAACTCATTCCCCATAAAAAATCTCAAAAATAGATGGGATGGATTTAAAAAGGTAAAGAGAAAAACAAAGAGAACTTTACGGTCTAGTGGACAACAATTGTCTATCAGAAGAAAATCCTTTCCCGAGACAGACAAAAAAGGATTCAAAGTGTATTGTTGTACTTCCTGAAAATTAAATGTCTTTTCAAATAAATGACACTTTCCACATAAGGAGAGTTTTCAATGTGGTCACTTGTAATATGCAACAGCATCCAAGGGGAAGCATGATTGGACAACCTCAAGGAACTGGCCATCCTCCCATGGCCCCTTCTCGACAAACAGATCAACTTTCGAATATACAATCGACATACACATCTCACCAATCACGATAGAAAGAACGATCCATTCAGGGTACTTCATTTCAACATTCAGTATCTTCAGGGAAGACATTGCCAGGCATGCAAACAATTGGTACAGTTGGCTCTCCTACTGTTGGCCCTTAGTTCAGACCCTCTGGATTTTTCCACTTTGATAATTAAATCATAGTTTGGCTTTTTCTGGTGTAGTTTTTGTTTTAATTAGATCTGAAGTTTAAAACATAATTGTGAACTCTTTCAACTTTAACACTACCCAAGGGTCACTGTGTTAAAGTTCAACAACCTTGTCAATACAGTGAAATCATAAACAATAGTACAGTAGTAAGTAAAACTAATTATCAAAGCAAAATAGGTCAAGTAACTTATCTGATTGAGTGAACCTTCCGTTTACTCAGAAAAATTGACTTCGAGATCAGATGTAGCCTCTTAGAGGTAGATCTCTCAGAAGGAACAAGTCTAGCCCTTACTTATGGGCATAAACATACCTAAGAGAGAGAGAGAATATGTGTTGTATCTTAGCAAAGAGTGCAGAGGTTCAAAGACAATAACTAGTCTCCCAAAAGAAAATATTAACCAATGGTTGGCAATTGCCGAGCAGTGAAAGGAAGCCATAAAACGTCAATGGCAGCAGTGAAGAAGGATGACAGCCCTAGACCAACGAGCCAACTCCAAAACATGCTTCAAAACTTACACAATAAATCCTAGACTAGATATCCCAATTTCAAAGAGACGAATGCTTTCATGAGTGAGACATAATGAAGGATTAGAGTCATACTTATAATCTCTTGGTGACTTCTAGAAGGATCCTCCTAAATTTTATGGTTACTTTGTCAATACTCAAAATAGAAGGGGCTTTTATTTTCTCTTAACCTTTCAATGACCCCTAGAAGGTTCCACCTTCTATTTGGTGATTGAGTTTTAGGGTCAAGATGTCTTTAAAGGAGGGTTACACAAGAAGGAGGGTCAAGCTACCATAACAAGGGGGGCGCTAGCACAAAGACCAACAAGGGAGGGTCATCACAAGATCTAACCAACAACACCACAAGTCCACAAGAGGTAAACACAACCAAGTTGGAATATAGCCCTTATACCCACAAGACCAAGGGAAAACAACTTTTATCTCTCTCCCTCAGACTATCTGATCCAAGTGTTCCATATAGTAACTAGAAGTTTATCATCACTGTAAAAGGAAAGTTCAGACCAAAAACCCCTAGAGACTCTTGGGAGCCCTTGGGTACCTTCTAGGCTCCAAGAAAGCAGGCCCTTGATGTTGGAGGGCGCTACTCAATAATCCCAATAAATTTTTCACAAACATTTCACAAAGGGAATACCAAGCACCTTCAAAGCACACAACTAAAATCAACAACAACAATTAGCCAAAACAAAAAAATTAAGTAAAATAACACGCAAATATTTGGAAACAGAAGCAATGTGGGAGAGGTAATATAATTGATCTGTATGGGAGGCCCAAACTCCCCCTTCATGTATTAGGCACTATATGGGTTCTATTCCCACGAATGTATTAGTTATTATTTAGATTATTAGAGATATCTTAGTATTAAATAATGAGCAGTATTTATTGTGCTCCTTTTGTAATTGTTATAAAAAGGCACCCTGCCTCTTAATACATTCAGTCTTGTATGTGCCAATCTTGTGTTTGTTATTGCATTCTTGTGTTAGTAGCTGGTTAGAGTTCTGAGTTCTTTTTTTATTTTAGTTTAGGAGGTGAGGCTCTCCTAGCCTCACCTTCCATTGTTGTATTCAACTTTGGTCTTAGTTTTTAGATTTGTCTTAGCATATTTCAGCTCCTTCTCTATGTTGCGGATCAATAATGAACAACATCATGCCCATGACTCAGGAATGCCCTCTGACAACTCAAATTCAAGTAGCTTTCCTCTGCTGCGATAGAATTCCTCAACGGGTTGGCTCTAAGAGAAGAAAATAAGCATATTGAGTTCATAAACAGCCAAAAACAAAGGCATGTAGAAAAAAGTAAAGCTAACAGAAAAATGTGCATGCCCAGGTAGCAACTTAAATCAACTAGGGCCCATAAAATCCACAATAAACAGATACTCAAAAGATGAAAACCAAGATATATACCTTATCATGATATACACGAAGTATTTCTTTCACAACTTCTTCTGTATCATCCATCCTAGTTATCAACTTTGATTCACAACTTGGTGGTGCCAGAAGAGGAGGCATGCAGATGGCTGGGTGTCCATCTTTTGCCTCAATATTTATTGAAGCCACATTATAATTGTTCTCATATTGGCTGCAGAATCACTTGTCCAAACATTTTTTAAGCAAGACATCTTCTCTGAGCTTGAGGTTGATAACCAAATCGATCTCTGTTACCTGTTCTAGAATCTCCTGCAGTCAAAAGAAAGAAAAATTGCTAAGAAGAGAGATGAAAATGTCAGTCAGCAATATAACTAAGTTTATAGGATAATGGTACTGAAATCCTGTAACCAATAAATACAAAACAGGATTGCACTATTAGCCACTGCAGAAAAAAGGCAACACACTTCTTTGGTAAATCTATGGAAGGCACTATTGTCATGATGGTTAAAAATTGCTAACAAAGAGTACATACAAAACTGACTTGATAAAAAATTAAGAAGGCAATGTGGCTTCTGGTAAATTGAACGGGGAATGGATAAGAAACAATGTCCTTCAGGTATGAAATGAGAATAAATTCATGATCCCCAATCAATTCCATTCATATTATCCACCTAAATAATTTGACAAAGTATATGGTTATCCATTGGTTGCATTTTTTAGTACAAGCAAAGATGCCTATAATCCACCTTTTGCAGAAAGCAATAAGTCTACTTATAAGTCTGGTTGCATTGATGCTCCCCAATCAATTTCATTCATATTATCCACCTAAATAATTTGACAGAGGATGTGGTTATCCACTGGTTGCATTTTTTAGTACAATCAAAGATGCCTATAATCCATCTTTTGCAGAAAGCAATAAGTTTGCTTATAAGTCTGGTTGCATTCATGCTCCCCAATCAATTCCATTGATATTATCCACCTAAATAATTTGACAAAGGATACGGTTATCCACTTGATCTGTATGGGAGGCACACTCCCCATTTTGGATATTAGTTTCAATATGCTAGGTTTAATGTATTAGCCGTAATATTAGATTAGATATTATTATAATAATGAATAGCATTTAATATGCTCTCTCCTTTTAATTGTTATAAAAAGGCACCCTGCCTCATAATACAATCAGTCTTGTTTGTGCCAAGCTTGTCACTTTCTTCTCATTCTATTGTGTTAGTAGTTGGTTAGAGTTCTGAGTTCTTATTGTGTTTTAGTTTAGGAGGTGAGGCTCTCCTAGCCTCACCTGCCATTGTTGTATTCTGCTTGTCTTGCATTTCAACAATCTCTTAGCATTCAGTTTATCATTGTATTCAGATCTATCCAGCTCACATTGCAGATCAATTGGTATCAGAGTGATCGTTCCTGAACCTGATCATTCTGGTTTTCTCTTGAAAATAAAAGGCTTATTTTTCTATTTTTTTTAATATCTAGGTTTAGGTATTTTGTTGTTTTCAGAGATATGAGAGCCATCTATCTCATTTGCATTTTCTCAGCTCTCACACTTTTTGTTTTCTGATACCATTCACGCTGCTCCCTTTCCTACACATTCCCTTCCCATCCTTCAAATCATCCCCAGCTCTAACCTGAACACCTCTCTGCCTACTCTGCCCCCACCTACCTCACCCACTACTCTCAAGCTCCTGCACACACCTGCAGCATTAACCACGAATTCTCCATTCCTTACACTACACCCTACACAGAATCTCCTCTCAGCCATATGCGGTCTCACCAACATTCAAAACTGCCGAATTTCCCTCCACTCCATCTCTTGCATGTTGCTCCATCTTCATGCATTCCCATATCTCCACAGCATCTTCATGCTGCCCCCCTTTTTCAACGCTGGCTCCCTATCATGCCCAACAATCCCTAGCATCCATGTGCGACACCTTTCATGCCCATTCTCCCGCTCTACCATACGCTCTTCCATCACTGCCCACACTCATTCTGTCGCTCACTCTCACTACGCTCAGACTGCTCACGCCCACCCATTCAAATATGCCAGCTCCCACGCTAAATCTCCTAGCTAATGCTTCACTCCACGCCCAACTAGCACTGCATTCACGCTTCACTACATGCCCAGCTATATCTTAATGCTGCCTCCATAGCTCACTCTCTCTACCTAATTGCACGCCCAACTCTACTAATCCGGCCACATTAACGCACTGCCCTCCAATCTACCATTGCTCCTCCTGATAGCCAGCAATCCCTCTCACTCCCCTTTCTCAATGTTGTCCACACTCATCACTCCTCTCACGCAGCATTCCACTTGCACCCATCACTCATGCTAAGTTCCCACCTCTAACGCTGCCCAGCCAAACGCATTAATTCCTACATGCACGCTGTCCCTTTGCATATTCACGCTACCACACAGGTGCCCATCCTTAAGGCCATTCAGGGCTTCCACCAAATTCCATTCTACCCAACTCAGGTTGCTCATGCTCATCCTGCACACGCTCATTCTGCCCAAGCCCACTCTCTCCATGCATCCACTCACCTTCACATTCCACTCCTTCTCAATCCTCTCCTTTCACGCCCAATTTCTTTTCCTAACTATCATGCATAGCCCATTATCTGCTACTACCTGCTGCACATTCAATCCTCCTCCCTGGCATCCTCCACTCATCCAACCTGCACGCATATTTTTTTCTCCACTCTTTGCCCACTCTAAGGAAGCATTCACGCGCTACCCCACTCTCGTGTCGGTTCCATCTTTCACGCTTTTTGTTTTCTGCTTCCATACAACATTTCCTGAAATCGATTCAGGATACCCCATTTCTCCACGCCACCCCTGTAGCACAGCTTTTTCGAGAGAAAATCATGTCAATGGTAGATGTGGGACCATCAGGTGCAGAAGCAGTTGCATTGTTTGAGGAAATTGGTATCCTTACTCCTAGAGATCGTTACAGTATTGAACTTCATCTTTCTTTCTTGTGGCTTCAAGGGCAAGCCAATGATTTTAAAATTCAATACAACAGTGTTGTTCAGCTTTTCGTGCTTCCAAAGTCACCTCATATGCTTGTGGTTCTTCCATGGCTATGTTTGGCAGAGCAGGGATTGGAACTATTGATATTTTTCACTCTCCAGCAAGCCATCATCAACATGGCATATTCAACATTTTTCCAAAGCACATTTTGAATTTTTCAGCAAGCCATCATCAACATGGCCTCTTCAACATTATTTAGAATTTTTAGCCCAAGCTCAGCCCTGGTTTTACATTTTTGGCTCTGTTGTCCTTTGCAGCAATAATAGCTCATGGGTTATTTTTCAGTTCCATTTTTGCTCAATCATCTGCACAATTCCTCCAGCAGTACTCTACAGCACTTCACATAGTTTTGTAGCACTAGCCATCTCGCTCTAGAAGTTCCTCTTCACTGGTTCACAAAGGTTCTCTTTCTCTTTGGGGAAGCCAGGTGTCTCCACCCTCCCCAACTATGTGGCACAACACACTAAGCAGCCAGGTGTCTCCACTCTCTCAGTCTCAGTCGTACTCACTGGGCAGCCAGTTGTCTCCACCCTCCCAGTATTTGCAACATCAATAATCCTTTTGTTCTAGAATCACTACAACTTCTGAGCAGACATGGCAGTATGCACTCCATCCACAGTGCTCTCAAACTTCAACCAGGAGGAAAGAAAGCAGGGATGCTTTCCACTTAGACTGGGAGGAATGATCTGTATGGGAGGCACACTCCCCATTTTGGATATTAGTTTAAATATGCTAGGTTTAATGTATTATCCATAATATCATATTAGATATTATTATAATAATGAATAGCATTTAATATGCTCTCTCCTTGTAATTGTTATAAAAAGCCACCCCTCCTCATAATACAATCAGTCTTGTTTGTGCCAAGCTTGTCTCTTTCTTCTCATTCTATTGTGTTAGTAGCTGGTTAGAGTTCTGAGTTCTTATTGTGTTTTAGTTTAGGAGGTGAGGCTCTCCTAGCCTCACCTACCATTATTGTATTCTGCTTGTCTTGCATTTTAGCAATCTCTTAGCATTCAGTTTATCATTGTATTTAGATCTATCCAACTCACATTGTAGATCACCACTGGTTGCATGTTTTAGTGCAAGCAAAGATTCCTATAATCCACCTTTTGGAGAAAGCAATAAGTCTGCTTATAGCAATTAATTTGCTTAGGAACGATGAAAAGGAAAGCAAACCATCCCACAGAGTACACCCATAAAGCAAAAGGACCAACATGAGAATGTCATTTGATTTCCTCTTATATTATCACATACTCTGAAGTTGTTTCTACAAGTATCGAATTGAGTTACAATTATACAGATCCAGATATTGTGACAGATAGAGAAATGTCCTTTTTTCCACAAATTCTGGATGTAATAAGGTGTTTTTTTTTTTGTGTGTGTGTGTATGTGTGTACGTCCACAGAAAACAAGTCTATCACGCTATGATCTAACAACAAGTTGTAGTGATTTCCACAATGATGCCCTATGTAAAAACCAAATGGGCACACTTGTGTTAAAGAGGTTGACCAAGTTTTTCTGATATGTGGGTTGCATCAGTGCAGTAGCATTGACTCCAGCTAATGTGGATAAGGTTTTTTACAACAAGAACAAAATTTACTAAAAATGCTAGTACAGGGTTACAAAAGGCACTGCCAGGTTTGATTCATGGGTTCCAAAGGAATTGCAGGGATAACAGTGTGCTTTTACAACTAGAGAACTCTCCAATAATGTCTGACTCTATATTGCTACCATCTGAAATCTTAAACATAAATACAAGTGTTTCAATTAGAAACAGTATTTCTGGCATAAATGAAGACACCTACTTGTAAAATGTTGTTTATACAGTGATACTTGAAATTCTTTGTTTCAATGTTTGCTTTGAAGATGTGCAATTGCATACAAAGAGTTGACAAAATAAACCTTTTCGTTTAAACTTGATGAGAGTCCTAATGGCTTGCTGAAGAGTTGCCAGGGGGCATTCCAGATCAAATGTTTTGTTGACTAAATTTACATTTTTTGCGAGCTTTGACAATAATGGGTTAGCAACTTAGCACTTGTTTCACATTAAGACATCTCTATGTAAAGTAGTGATTTTCTAAGGCAACTTCAGAAACAACACAAAATACACTGCAATTAATTCTTGATTCTTGACAACTTTTTCTTTTAGATTGTGCAACCAAGATTATCCTTGATTTTTTTCCTAATAAATATGTAAGGTTTGCAAATTTTGTCATAGTTTTATTGCAGTTTTGAATGATTTTCATATCTTTTGGACAAGAAATCTTATGCTTGAATGTCGAATGCTGAGAGGCACAGTTACTAGATTCGCCTTAGGACACCCTGCAGCCTGTTTTTTGGATTGGAGTGGTTCCCTATAATTAGACTTTTCTAGTACAAGTAGATCTGTTTCCGATGAAAGTATTTTCTCAATGAAACATTTATGCTTAAGAAATGCATCTGAATTGTTGTTCTGTTCATACTATCCTATTGTTACATTGTAATGCATTTTGTTCACACTGTCCATTTGCTAAAATTTGAATTTGAAGTCTATGTTAATCTCCGCAACTACAAACACCTCAGTTGTAGATCCTATTGCTGCATCTTATTGTGTTGTTTACATGTTGTATTGTTGCATTGTAGTGTGTGATGTTTACAGGTCTTATTATTGTATCTTATAGCATAGATAAGCTGAGAGAGATTGTCAATGATGTGAGTGGCTGTGAAACAATATCCTAATACACCTATATTTTGTCATCTTGGTATAAAATCTCCTCCTCACTATCTTAAAAGAGCTAATCAAGATCCATGTAATTTTTTTTCACACTAAAACAATAACATTGCAGTGAAATAATTTTTTAACATTTAATGATTTCTCGAGAGCTACATTAAAAGATGACCCTGGGGTCCCATGGAAAACACTCTCTGGCCTCTCTTTTGGGTGGTGGAAGAAAGTAAGGCGACATGCAGTAGTTTATCCTTTATCATCTACCTAGGAAGTTAGGGATGGTTTGTGCTACCTGAGAGGGTTACTTTGGGATGGGCCACCTATTCTAGCTTGATCAATGATTGCAACACACAACATCGAGGTACTGACCAGGGAAGGAGCTCTCTCCATAGGCCTCCATCACACTTCATTTGTATCGTTCCCTCATATAGTTTGAATTTCCTTTTTATATATCCTAAAAGTGATTCATGCAGGGAGATTGAACAAGTAAGAACCCACCGAACAAGTAACACCCAACCCTATATTAGGCTCTTGAACCAGCAGTTTCGCTATTTCCGTCCCCGCTATTGCTTCAGTTTTATAACCTACACCCTTGCTTTTATGTGGAGTGTAAGGAAGTTGGGAAATAACTTACTTCCCTTTCAATAACCCACATGCTGAATCTGACAGACTCAAATCAGACCATGAACATGACCCTATGCTTTCTATATGGCTGGTTGACTCTTTAGATCTTTATAACAACCGAGAGAAGGAAATATCCTAAGAAGAATTGTCTACATTATTATTTATATGGGAACATGAATGGGAAGTAATGGATGATTCATCCGAACTACATCCAAAATTGTAAATCCTCAAAGGAAGAATGATAGCTACAAAAAAATAACAGTAGACAACACATGTAATGTGGATGAAAGCCTGGGCACGTTGAGGAGGTTTAATGCGTGATCAATGATTAATATGGGGCCAATAGAGAGGGAGTCGATCCAACGAGTAATTCTGTTGGTTCTTCTCCCACCTTGGTTGCTTCTTTCTAGTATGTATTTATTAATTAATTTATCAATTTTGGGGGTAGGCATCCTGATATATAATTACAGAGTTATAACCTGGCATATCAGTTATAATTTATACCCTACATTTCTTGGAATTTACAGAGTTTTCAGGTGCCGTATAAGGAGCCTATAGGTCAATCAATACCTCATTCAACTGCCAAGTATTTTTAAACTTGGAAATTTTTAGAGTATGAACCTAGCCTATTTGTTATCTATGAAGGTGCTATTAAAGTTAGAATTGACAGAGTGAAGGGAAGGTACCATATTTGCACCTCATTATTGGAAGGACCATGACATATAGCGCTTTTTTTATTCAGGATGAATGACAATGGCACACTGGGATAAGGAACGCAGTTTGCTGGATGGATTTATGAGGAGGTGGTTGGATGCAATGCAATTCTAAGTTCACAATGACCACAATTGAACTCTGGGGCTATGCCATTCAACCAAGAGAGCTCTGGGAGACTGGCCCTTAAGGGGCATATAGGAGTGGAAATTGGAGTTATATAGATATAATCCAATTTAAATCTAGAAACAAGTAAACGTCTTTATGGCAACATTGTATATGAACCAAGTAGAGATCCTAGTTCAAGCAAGTGTGAAAACGTCTCTATGCAAACAAAGATCGTATATGAAACAACTTGATATATATTCCAATAAATATAGTCTCAAACGGGGTCTCTGTCGAATCTATAGACTTATATCATAGATTAACGACCTAGGACACGTCTAGATGCGAGATTCACCTTGTTGGGCTGCAACTACGGGCTGCGACTAAAGAGGTGGCCCAACAGAACATGATTGTTAGCTATATATCGAACTTATATTCTACCTGGAACAGAAAGCTTATTGTCTAAATCTGATATGTGTCTACCTCAGAGTTGTATTCTTGAAGATCTATGGAGTCTTCCTTTTTACTTCGTTAAAGTATTTGGAGGGTTGGTGTTCAGGGTTCATGCATTTTAATTAATTTAATTAAGGGTCGGAGCCATTCGTTACGATATGTTGGAGTGCTTACCCTGTTATCACGCTAGGCAAAGAGCCTAATTGGGAGGTTTGGTGTGAAAGTGACCAAATGTCCTAGCTTTTTTGAACCAGGTGGTAAGAATATAATTCCTGAAGATCTTGGTGCAGATGCAAAACTGCTTGTGCGTTTGGCCTTAGTTTCCTTATTTTCATCTTTTAAGCAATTATTATCACTGGGACTCTGATTTATATCATAGATTAACGACCTAGGACAGGTCTAGATGCGGGATTCACCTTGTTGCGCTGCAACTACGGGCTGTGACTAAAGAGGTGGCCCAACAAAACATGGTTGTTACAGTGATGTGAACGTTAGGCCATAACATTGAGGTAGTGGATAGATTTTTTGGATGGCAAGCGAGTAGATCATTAGAAACAAACAAACAAACAAGAACATATCAAAATTACGGGTGGAGCGGGAAAAAATCCAAATAGATTTACTAACCTGAGAATAACTTTACTCTGCTGCTGCTGCAGAAGCCCTCGAAGCCCTCGCATGCCTCTTTAGGAGCTTCCAAGTTCTATCCTGTGCTACTGTGTCTCTCTGCATTGTAACCCATTCAAATCCGCCTGTCCAAATTTATAGAGAATTTGCTCAACAATTCCCATCCAAAGTAATTATTAAATGTCTTCTCAGACCCAAACCCCTCTCGCGAAAACCAAAAATTTGGCTACAATTGAGCTGTACGGTGGTGTAAAATCTAGGTCATGACTACCTTGAATGTGCCTTCTCAAACCCAAACCCCTCTCCTCTCTTGAAAACCAAAAATTTTACCAAAAATTTGGCACCAATTGAGCTTCGCAGTGGTGTAAAATCCAAGTCACGACTGCCCTGAATGTGCCTTCTCGGACCCAAACCCCTCTCCTCTCGCAAAAATGAAAATTTGGCTCCAATTGAGCTGCGGGGTGGTGTAAAATCCAGGTCACGATTTCCCTCAATGCATCCCTTGGTGGTTGCATTTGCGGGTATGGACCAAGCTGCCAAAAATTTGGTGCCAATTGAACTAACTGTGATGGTGCTTTGAATCCTTGAGCGAAATGTGGTGGTGCCCTGAATCCCTGGGTGGTCGTGGTCGCGTTCTCCAGTATAGTGGGTAGACCAAGCTGGGGCTGGGGTGGGGTTTTGGACAGAGCCATGGGTTAAGCCATTGGTCGTGGTCGCGTTCTCGGCATCGTAGGTAGAACAAACTGGGGCTGGCATGGGGTTTTGGACAGAGCCATGGGCTTTGGACAGAGTTGGCTTTCATGATTTTGTTTTGTTTTTTGTTATTTTTTTTTAAATATTTTAAAATGTTTTTTATTTACAATAATATATATTATTTCATAAATAACATTTTTTATTTTGTTTTTTATTTAAAATATTTTTTATTTTTTATTTTTAAATAATATATATCATTTTATAAATAGAATTTGATAGACCATTTTGTTTTTTTTATTTAAAATATATTTTGTTTTGTTTTTATTTAAAATAATATATATTATTTCATAAATAACATTGATACTTGTGTTTTTTTTAATATTTTCTTATATATTTATTTATTTATATGTTTTTGTTATTTGTGTTTTTTTTACTCTCTACACCCCAAAACATACTTTAAATTACTATTAGGTTGACTTTATTCTAATCTCAAGGTTAAGGAAAAAGGTTACATTACGAGCCTCTCCTCTTTCTGTTAGACCTGCTGGACTTGGTTGGGCTGGTGGTTCCCTTCATACCCTTTATAGCCTACCTTTGTGTACTGAATTTACCATATTGATAGACTGGGTTCATGCTCGTGATCCAAATAGACACATACCACCTTTCAGTACTGAATTTCCCCATCTGATGGGTCTAAAAGGTTCTTTATCCTTTCTTAGTCCATAGAATAAACTAGCCTTAAGAAAGTATCCAATATTGGAGTGAAGATTGTCTCTTAAGCTTTAGAGAAATAACTACTAGACAAATTTCAGATATGAAGATTCTCAAAAACATACTTTAAACTACTATTAGGTTGATTTCATTCTAGTTGATCTATTAAAAGTCATGTTGTGAAAAAAAAAACATCTTATATTATAGTAGAAATTATGTTAGTTTCTTTTCACTTTTTCCATCTTGTTACAATGAATCCATAGCATGCCGCTAGAACAAAACTACTTCACTTCATTTTCATGTTGTTCCGATATTACATGTAGCATTTTGCAAATGAATTTGTTGTCGTCACCATGTTGCTCATTGGCAAGTCACTCCATAATTTGTCGATACAAGTCATGAGTCATGCTACTAGTGAAAGGTTGTCATTCAACCACCAAGACATTCTCCATAAGGCACTCTTACAAAAAATATATATGCCAAGCAATATGCTTCACCAAGGCACTTACCACTACGTAATGTTTTTTCAAAAGATCTTTTCACTAATGCACTTCACTAAGATGGCCTTCACTACTACAACAAGTATGCACAACATCACACCCTTATCATCTAAAATTGTCACCACGACGAATTCACCCAAACTTCACTATTTCCATGTGTTGGTTACTTATAATTAGGACATCTTCCTCTTGGATAATGCATGCCCCTATACCTCAATTTCCACCGTAAGACACCAAGGGCATTGTCACTTCATGATCATTCAAAATCTTAGATTGTTCCCTACTGTAACATACCCAATTTTCAAAATTCAAATTTTCAGTGAAATTTCGGAAAGAGACAATTAAAAAGATATACAAGATCACACATGGAATATCATATGTGTAACACCCCAAATTAACTAGGTTAGTAAATAACAAACCTAACAAAATCCATAAAGATGTAAGTTCGTGCTTTATCTTGATTTCATATTCAAGAGTTTCGTTAGCCATGAATATAAACAAAACATATACATTAGTACAAATAATTCCTTCTACAATGTAGGAGAAATACCATAATAATGAAGTTCACATTCCTATCTTGTTCATCCTTATGAAACTCCTACTTATTAGGGTTGAACTTAGTACTTCTAACCAATATAATTAGCACTATGAAAACATATATAAGATATCCATGATTAAAGGTTAGTAATTAGGAAAAGGGAGTATTCAACAATGCATAAATGTTTAATATTCCCTACAAGCATCCTTAATGTAACCCATGCTTATACTATAAGATTATCTTACCTTAACATTTGATATATCTTAATCAGTACAATGATGTAAGGGAAACTTTACATGTGTATGTTAAGCACTTCATCTTTCTCATAGAGATCACCTTCAACTAATTTTAAACTTCATACATTTCTTTAATTAATTGATATAAAAATGACTTATTCATGATTGAGGAAATTAATATGAATGCATCTAAATCTAACAATACAACCATTACACAAAGGAGAGAGACCAAATATAACCGTGGTTCACCCGCTATCCGGGCTACGTCCACAAAGAGAATATGCCACATTATGTATTAATCATCCCGAATAGTGAGGGTTACAATCTGCAACTTCCGGTTGCTATTGCTCTCTTACAGTGTGAGAGTTTTTCCACGACATTCAGTGATCAACTTAACTTGTATAAATATAGGGGAAGCCAGAATCAACTTAATGCCAAATTACTGGCTTGTACACTAGTTAGTAAAACTATAAGACAACGCCTGTGTGTACCCAGTCACTATTTTAGCAAACTATGATGCAGATCCACGATAGGACTAGCATCCTCATCCAAGAATAAGCAATGAATTTCTAAACACAATTTTGACATACAAGCTATATCTGAACAAGAACAAAGATCCGACAGTAAAACCCCATCATTCAACAATAACCACATTTCAGGATTAGCATGAATGATCAATCAAAATATACAAACCTGGCATCTGCATAATCAAGGAACTTTAACACAGTAATATGATGACATTCAGAGTTTGATATCGTCAAAACAATGATCAATCAGTTATATAGTTTTAACATATATTTATCAAATAGCAAGCAATTGCACAGAGATAGCTGGATACGTAGGTTACTAACAGAAAACGAAACGACCCTTATCATGCTGCAGAGTTTTCCAGTTCCTACGATCTAGTGAATAAAACCAGGCACTCATAGTACATAAAGAAAATGATTTCAAAGAACCAGTATTCATTAGCATATGCAGTAATGGAAATTTGTTTTCAACTATGATATACTTGTGAAACATTTCTTAACCATGATATATGTATACATATGGACATCCACTTGAAACACATTAATATTCCACTTTAAACTAAACTAAATGGCCGTCAATGCAAATCTTAGACCTGAGTATATAATTTAAATAAATTCAACTAAGACTTGAATAATGGTGATTATTAACAACCGCATTTTAACCGAGGCTTAGCATACCGTAACCAAAAGTCATCAAGCTTTCAGAGTTATTGAAGGCTAGGTCAGAAAAGGTAACACCGGTGATTCGATTGTGGAGGAGATCACCAGTTCAACGGAACGGTGGTTAAATAAATTGTCCGGCTGAGTGGAGAACGCCATGCCCAGCAGAGCATAGACAGATGCTGGTAGAAGCGCAGGGCATTGACAGCTTGGCTGGCTTAGATGCCGAGCATGAAGTTCACCTTTCGTCAGCAGCTCGCTGAGTGGAAAGCGCAGAGACCAAAGGCATGGATACAATTGGAAGGAGAACACAGTCTCAGGGCTGGGTCACAGTTTTCACCCTAGTATCTATCACAGAGAACAATCTCATCACAGAGAGGATACATAGTTGGACGATGATAAAAACAAATAGATATAGCTCACAATCAAACAAATAGATCTAGATCACAATCACAACGTTGTTGGTATATCAATTGTTAGCATAATACAGAGAAACTAACATTTCCCCAAAACGTTATCATAACCATTCCACATAGATTTAAATACTGAAAACGTTGGCAGCATAATACAGAGAAACTAACCTTTCCCCAAAATGTTAGATTACTATTCGGCAGAGATTTAAATACTGAAAACGTTGGCATATCAGTTGTTAGCATAATACAGAGATCTAACATTTCCCCAAAACGTTAGCATAACCATTCCACATAGATTTAAATACTGAAAACGTTGGCAGCATAATACAAAGAAACTAACCTTTCCCCAAAATGTTAGCTTACTATTCGGTAGAGATTTAAATACTGAAAACGTTGGCATATCAGTTGTTAGCATAATACAGAGATCTAACATTTCCCCAAAACGTTAGCATAATACAGAGATCTAACATTTCCCCAAAACGTTAGCATAACCATTCCACATAGATTTAAATACTGAAAACATTGGCAGCATAATCCAGAGAAACTAACCTTTCTCCAAAATGTTAGCTTACTATTCGGCAGAGATTTAAATACTGAAAACGTTTGCATATCAGGGCTGCAAAATTCCATAAACATGGCGTAAATCAAAGGAAAATAATCCACGTAACATATGAACAAAACAAAACTGAGTTGCTCCAGGATCAAACTCTGCGGAACCCCGATCCAAAGATCACTTCCCTATTTTCTTTCTCCCCCTAAAGGATTCCCCCCATCTAACCGATCCTGGTCCTCTTAAAACGGTCGATCGGGATCCTTCCAAGACAGGTGGCGATTTGGGAAGTAACAGCTCTTCAGTGGAGGAGACACATGGCAGGAACTAAGACTCCACGATGAGTTTAAAAAAGACCAAGGTAATGACTAGGTAGTGATCTACCAAGTGTCGAAAGTCATTCGTTTACAACTCCACTAAATGGAGTGTGCCAAAATGGAGAGGAAGGTCTTTTCTTAATAAATACATATATTTTGTTTTAATATCTTTATACAACAAATATGCATATATACATATGGAATTTATGCATTATGAAAGAGATGATGCATGTGGATGGAATCTCGGCATAGATATAGTGATCTCTACCTTAATATATCTTCTTAGCTATTTACAAATGGATATGAATGCATTTTTCTTACTACCTGCGAACAACTATTCTCTGCTTGTAGATATTGTCCTTGCTGTTTTCGTTGGAACATCTATCCATATTTAGCTACCTCTGTCTTCTTGTTGCTTGCGTTTGTAAATGATCCTTGCAAAAACTATGTCGATAAGAACCTAGATTAACCTGGCATAACACTGTTAGATAAGGGATTTTGACATTAACTTGCCGGATTGATTTTTATGCATAAACCTTTACATAAGGATGGGGAATGAACAATTTCTGTTTATGTACCTAGTATTCGAGTAAGGTTTATTCTTTTCAAATCTCTGTATCTGTATATATATATAGATGTGAACAGAGTTCTTAGCTTCTGCAAGTATGCTTGATAGAGCACGAGTTAAATGAGGGGTCTCATTACGAAAGAAGTTATGGCAACCCTTTGATGCTAGATGTAATCCTTCATTATCATATTAATAAAATAAACAAGTCTTATCAAATAACTCTTACGTACTTGATTCTCTAATTAAGATACTTATATCTATACCGTAAATAACGGCAATATATAACTAACGTCCCCGTTTTCCCAATGTCGGACTTCTTTTGTCTTATAAAATAATTTGGGAAAAAGTGGGATGTTACATCCTCCTCCCCTTAAGAATAACACCATCCTCGGTGTTCAATCCCCTTAAGAATAACACCGTCCTCGGTGTTCAATAGTTTGTTTTTTCCTCTGTAGTCATCTTTTGCTTGTTTCGTCATTTCTATTTGACCTCCTTCGGACTTTCAGGACTTTCCGCAAGTCCGCGTCGATTGCTTTTGCATTTTCAACCACACAACCCGAATTCATAGAAACCGTAAAAACTTGGCATCAATTCCATAATAAAAATCAGAAACATAAACAATGAGCCATTTTATTGCAACATAAAATTTTGCAATTCATGGAATATCTTTTAGTCTTTGTTTGTGCTTCTATTATCAGAAGCATGCATAAATCTCGCTCTCCAATAATGTAGACTGTTAACTAAATATGAACACATCTTTCACTTAATCCAGGAGATTCTTTTCTAACACCTTAGTGCTCATGCAACAATCCTTTCTCTCATGCCTTACCTAACACCTTAGTGATCACGCAGCAAACATTTCTCTCATGTTTTTCCTAACACCTTAGTGCTCACGCATCAAACATTTCTTTCATGTCTTTCCTAACACCTTAGTGCTCACGCAGCAAACGTTTCTTTCATGTCTTTCCTAACACCTTAGTGCTCACGCAGCAAACATTTCTTTCATGTCTTGCCTAACACCTTAGTGCTCATGCAGCAAACATTTCTTTCATGCATACTAAGCAGTGTCCTGCCTCCCACATATACATTTTCTTATAGCTTGCCTAGGTCTTACAGCCAGCCGATTCTCCGAGAATCTTAGTGGTTGTTCAATCCCTGATTTTTAGGGAGTATTTCAATGACATTACAACACCCTTTACACAATTCCCCTCAAGCCTTCTCGCTTGAGTCCCGAAATTTATTTTTCCCAAGCCGCCTTGCTTGAGTCTAGAAAAAATCTCTTTCAAATTAATCAATTTATTTCGTCATATTACATTCTGTACCCATACGATTACTCTGACCAATCTGGGTCGGGTGCTCTGTTCAACAATAATTATCAAAATTTTAAAAAAAAATAAGGAACAATTGTGATGTGAATCTAAATTCCTCACCACCTTATTTGACCATGTATAATATTTATGCTCTTACCTTTTCACAAGCTCCACATAAATTCGACCATCTGCCCAATTTCACTTGTTAGTATCATCTTAATAAAAGAATCGAATTATTGTAAGAAGATCTCTTCCGAAAATCGAAAATCATCTTTCTTACCACAATATTTATACGTGATCATATAAGATATCCTTTCCTACTACACATAAGCTAGCTTATAGGTTACATAATGCTTTGAACACAATATACATCCTTCCTAGTACGATTCATGGACACTATGAATGTTAGTTTTTACCATTTCCACACAATCCCTATTTTAGTTATACAACACTCCTCTGTATATACTAACATCATATAGGAAATAACCAAATGTCAAACATACTTGCATACCTTATAAGGATAACCATGTTCATTTATAAGGCCGACCGCATGTCTCCTTATCATAAGATCCTCATATGTCAAGGAACCAATTTACTGGTATCCTCCGATATTTGTATTGTACTAAATATGAATCTGTATATCCCACATTTACCTGTTGCTAGTTGTAAGGCAGTGATGTGTAGGAAAAACTTGTTTGACAACACATTCAGAATGTTAGTCGTATAAAGATAATTAAATCATAAGAACATGTGCCTAAACATCATTTTTACTTGTTTCATAAAATCTTATACATTGATTACTATTTTAAAGATTGCTTCTGATCTATGATGGAAATTCCATGTCATTAGTGGTTTTCTTAACTCATAATAATTATAAAACAATCATTCCTTTCGGCAACATAAGGATGTCGGACACTTACATCGTCCTACTAACATGCATCACCATTTCATATTGGTTGTATATTTCCAATACCCTTTTCGTACCACAAACATACTCTTTGACAACACTTGATTTGCATCTACACGATCATTACGTGAACAACCATAATTTATCCCTTAACAAAAATCATTTTGACCAAACCTATAATTGTACATGGTTAGCAAGTCATCATAAATCTTGAACAAATAAAAGTATAACTTATATAACCATCACTCAGCGTTCCCAACATCTATCTTAAGGATTACTGGAATAAGAAGTTATAAAAAGGAAACATGCATTTTCATCATATGCACCCTATTAACTACATATGCATACTTTTTTAAGTCTTTCTAACCCTTTTGTCCTTTTGTTGAACTAACAAGCAAAGGTATAAGAATGCTCTAATGTCTCATATTCAGTATCGTAATCACTTATCCTATACCTTCATCTTCTAAAGTGAAATTGATTTTTTTCAAGGAGACTCTTGACAATTTTTCTCATTGGCAACTCCAGATAAAAATATATATATATATATATATATAGTAACCAAGATTGTTCATATGTGGAAGTACACTTAGGTGAAGAACATGCTAACTTCCTTCTCAAGGTAGTAAATGTTTAGCCTACATTCTTGCTCCATTGGTCATTCAATCAACCGAACACGTTTAAACTTCTAAGATTTGTAAACAACAAATTCCAATAATTATATTTCGCACAAGAAGGATTAAATTTTTACATCATTTCCTATCAGGGTGATACAATTTATTTCATAAGAGAACCACACATCTCCATATACTAGTTATGAATTTAGTTATCTAAACTTCTTATTCTTTGGTTTTATCTAAGAGGAGCATCATCCCTTCAGAAAGAATATGTATTGTAGTTATCAAAACAAGATAATATCGTCATAAATTATTTATACTAAATAGATTTTCTACTCAAAGTTGAGGGAAACTTACCAACTCCTTTAGCCATTTCCACCCTTCCATATCTATGTGGTCAATATTCTAATAATTTCTGGTTTGTATAATATTCTTCTTGGATGTCGGATCATCGACGAGTTTTATCTTACAGATGTCTATCTATGTAGTAAGTAGGGCATTTTCTAGGCATCGAACACATCCATCGTTAGGAGTTCTAAGTAAACCATTAAAGTTAATCCCTTTAACCTTTAATGATACATTTTGTCTTTCATAATGCGGATGATCCTTATACATGATAGTGGATGATCAATATCATTCAATCCAATAACTTTCAAATTTCAGTATGTAACTAAAGCACAACATACTAGACTAGAGATGAAAGTGGAACTCATATACTTACAGTTTAATCAGACGAGTTTTGGTTGGAATTCCACAATAACTTGCTTCGTCACGATATTTCCATATCCCCCTTAGTTTCTTCTTGGAGAACTCGACGATTAATTTGGATAGTATACTCTCGTCCATTCGTCCCAGGCATCCAAAACACAATCTGTTTGTTAGTTTTTGAAACCCTCATATTTATTTACCTTATGTTGAGCCCCTATAGGCCCGAGTGCTGAAACCTCAGCTTTGATACCATTTGTAACATACCCAATTTTCAAAATTCAGATTTTGAGTGAAATTTCGGAAAGAGACAATTAAAAAGATATACAAGATCACGCGTGGAAGATCATATGTGTAACACCCCAAATTAACTAGGTTAGTAAATAACGAACCTAACAAAATCCATAAAGATGTAAGTTTGCGCTTTATCTTGATTTCATATTCGAGAGTTTCGTTAGCCATGAATATAAACAAAACATATACATTAGTACAAATAATTCCTTCTACAATGTAGGAGAAATACCATAATAATGAAGTTCACATTCCTATCTTGTTCATCCTTATGAAACTCCTACTTATTAGGGTTGAACTTAGCACTTCTAATCAATATAATTACCACTATGAAAACATATATAAGATATCCATGATTAAAGGTTAGTAATTAGGAAAAGGGAGTATTCAACAATGCATAAATGTTTAATATTCCCTACAGGCATCCTTAATGTAACCCATGCTTATACTATAAGATTATCTTACCTTAACATTTGATATATCTTAATCAGTACAATGATGTAAGGGAAACTTTAGATGTGTATGTTAAGCACTTCATCTTTCTCATAGAGATCACCTTCAACTAATTTTAAACTTCATACATTTCTTTAATTAATTGATATAAAAATGACTTCTTCATGATTGAGGAAATTAATATGAATGCATCTAAATCTAACAATACAACCATTACACAAAGGAGAGAAACCAAATATAACCGTGGTTCACCCGCTATCTGGGCTACGTCCACAAAGAGAATATGCCACATTATGTATTAATCATCCCGAATAGTGAGGGTTACAATCTGCAACTTCCGGTTGCTATTGCTCTCTTACAGTGTGAGAGTTTTTCCACGACATTCAGCGATGAACTTAACTTGTATAAATATAGGGGAAGCCAGAATCTACTAAATGCCAAATTACTGGCTTGTACACTAGTTAGTAAAACTATAAGACAACGCCTGCGTGTACCCAGTCACTGTTTTAGCAAACTATGATGCATATCCACGATAGGACTAGCATCCTCATCCAAGAATAAGCATTGAATTTCTAAACACGATTTCGACATACAAGCTAGATCTGAACAAGAACAAAGATCCGACAGTAAAACCCCATCATTCAACAATAACCACATTTCGGGATTAGCGTGAATGATCAATCAAAATATACAAACCTGGCATCTGCATAATCAAGGAACTTTAACACAGTAATATGATGACATTCAAAGTTTGATATCGTCAAAACAATGATCAATCAGATATATAGTTTTAACATATATTTATCAAATAGAAAGCAATTGCATAGAGATAGTCGGATCCGTAGGTTACTAACAGAAAACAAAACGACCCGTATCATGCTGCAGAGTTTTCCAGTTCCTACGATCTAGTGAATAAAACCAGGCACTCATAGTACATAAAGAAAATGATTTCAAAGAACCAGTATTCATTAGCATATGCAGTAATGGAAATTTGTTTTCAACTATGATATACTTGTGAAACATTTCTTAACCATGATATATGTATACATATGGACATCCACTTGAAACACATTAATATTCCACTTTAAACTAAACTAAATGGCTGTCAATGCAAATCTTAGACCTGAGTATATAATTTAAATAAATTCAACTAAGACATGAATAATGGTGATTATTAACAACCGTGTTTTAACCGAGGCTTAGCATACCGTAACCAAAATTCATCAAGCTTTTAGAGTTATTGAAGGCTAGGTCAGAAAAGGTAACACCGGTGATTCGATTGTGGAGGAGATCACCAGTTCAACAGAACGGTGGTTAAATAAATTGTCCGGCTGAGTGGAGAACGCCATGCCCAGCAGAGCATAGACAGACGCTGGCAGAAGCGCAGGGGATTGATAGCTTGGCTGGCTTAGACGCTGAGCATGAAGTTCACCTTTCGTTAGCAGCTCGCTGAGTGGAAAGCGCAGAGACCAAAGGCATGGATACAATTGGAAGGAGAACACAGTCTCAGGGCTGGGTCACAGTTTTCACCCTAGTATCTATCACAGAGAACAATCTCATCATAGAGAGGATACATAGTTGGACGATGATAAAAACAAATAGATATAGCTCACAATCAAACAAATAGATCTAGCTCACTATCACAACGTTGTTGGTATATCAATTGTTAGCATAATACAGAGAAACTAACATTTCCACAAAACATTATCACAACCATTCCACATAGATTTAAATACTGAAAACGTTGGCAGCATAATACAGAGAAACTAACCTTTCCCCAAAATGTTATCTTACTATTCGGCAGAGATTTAAATACTGAAAACGTTGGCATATCAGTTGTTAGCATAATACAGAGATCTAACATTTCCCCAAAACATTAGCATAACCATTCCACATAGATTTAAATACTGAAAACGTTAGCAGCATAATACAGAGAAACTAACCTTTCACCAAAATGTTAGCTTACTATTCGGCAGAGATTTAAATACTGAAAACGTTGGCATATCAGTTGTTAGCATAATACAGAGATCTAACATTTCCCCAAAACGTTAGCATAATACAGAGATCTAACATTTCCCAAAACATTAGCATAACCATTCCACATAGATTTAAATACTTAAAACGTTGGCAACATAATCCAGAGAAACTAACCTTTCTCCAAAATGTTAGCTTACTATTCGGCAGAGATTTAAATACTGAAAACGTTTGCATATCAGGGCTGCGAAATTCCATAAACATGGCGTAAATCAAAGGAAAATAATCCACGTAACATATGAACAAAACAAAACTGAGTTGCTCCAGGATCAAACTCTGCAGAACCCTGATCCAAAGATCACTTCCCTATTTTCTTTCTCCCCCTAAAGGATTCCCCTCCATCTAACCGATCCTGGTCCTCTTAAAATGGTCGATCGGGATCCTTCCAAGACAGGTGGCGATTTGGGAAGTAACAGCTCTTCAATGGAGGAGACACATGGTAGGAACTAAGGCTCCACGATGAGTTTAAAAAAGACCAAGGTAATGACTAGGTAGTGATCTACCAAGTGTCGAAAGTCATTCGTTTACAACTCCACTAAATGGAGTGCACCAAAATGGAGAGGAAGGTCTTTTCTTAATAAATGCATATCTTTTGTTTTAATATATTTATACAACAAATATGCATATATACATATGGAATTTATGCATTATGAAAGAGATGATGCATGTGGATGGAATCTCGGCATAGATATAGTGATCTCTACCTTAATATATCTTCTTAGCTATTTACGAATGGATATGAATGCATTTTTCTTACTACCTGTGAACGACTATTCTCTGCTTGTAGATATTGTCCTGGCTGTTTTCGTTGGAACATCTATCCATATTTAGCTACCTCTGTCTTCTTGTTGCTTGCGTTTGTAAATGATCCTTGCAAAAACTATGTCGATAAGAACCTAGATTAACCTGGCATAATACTGTTAGATAAGGGATTTTGACATTAACTTGCCGGATTGATTTTTATGCATAAACCTTTACATAAGGATGGGGAATGAACAATTTCTGTTTATGTACCTAGTATTCGAGTAAGTTTTATTCTTTTCAAATCTCCGTATCTGTATATATATATAGATGTGAACAGAGTTCTTAGCTTCTGCAAGTATGCTTGATAGAGCACGAGTTAAATGAGGGGTCTCATTACGAAAGAAGTTATGGCAACCCTTTGATGCTAGATGTAATCCTTCATTATCATATTAATAAAATAACCAAGTCTTATCAAATAACTCTTACGTACTTGATTCTCTAATTAAGATACTTATATCTATACCGTAAATATCGGAAATATATAACTAACGTCCTCGTTTTCCCAATGTCGGACTTTTTTTGTCTTATATAATTTGGGAAAAAGTGGGATGTTACAACTACCTCCTTATACATTTCCCTTCAGTAATATCATGTTCTATTCCATTAGGAAAGCACATATTCATGCATCAATATGGCTCACCTCCAAGGGATATTGTATACATATTGTACATGGCTAAGGTGAGCAATATCGAAATCATTCCAATTTGCCTCAACGACCTACAAGAAGACTAAATGGATACCCATATTTTCCAAAGGAAAAAACAAGATGATTTACATTAATCTCCACCACTTAAGGCTATTTTTGTCTCGATAAAGCCTTCAAAAACCCACTAGCTTCATCTAATTAATATTCCATTGTTTAAAATTGTCTTCAATAAACAAGCACTTCATTCATTTACAATGGAACTTGCTTCATTAACCTTCACACTATGCCACTACGAAAAAAATTTCCTGCAATTGTACCAAGATCAAATTACATCTCACACCTCAATACACATCTTTGGCCTTCATGACTAAGGCAAGGTTGAGTAACTGATTCAACATCACACTTATGCTAAATTATGAAAGTGCACCTTCATGTTCTTGTTAAACTTAAGTGCTTAATTCTACCACCTATTCTTCAACACATTTCCACACTTATAATCCCTAAAGCTTCTTCAACCAATTTCCACCACCAAGTCACCCCATTGACTGAAAGACTCCAACTTGTCATGGTCTCCTTTCAAACGTCACACCTAGCAAACTTGCACTTGTTCCTATTTCAGTCGCCCTATCTTCTAATGTAGTACATGATTATTTCCCTAAATTGTTTTCTTTATAAAACTTAGATTTAATGGGGTAAAATAAGAGATTGCTATGTAGGTTTTTTAATTAATCATTAATGCTTGTATTCTCTATCCGTATATATTTTAAAAATAAAAATAAAAAGAATTCCTCATATAATATAGAATTTTTTTTGATAATTTGTTGAAGGAGTCCAAAAATAATAAGTATTGATTTATGAAGTTTGGCAAACACAGCTTCAAGTAAATATATATAATAATCCTAACGTAGTATATATATATATATATATATATATATATATGAAGTTTCATAAACAGTCCTCAACAAATTTCACAATACCTTGCGAAGCTTCTAGAGCCTTAGCCTTAATTAAGAAGCCCTTATATTTCCCTACATCGAACTCTGGGCACCAGGTGTCGCTTTCCTTATCTGGAGGGGCAGCCAATTGAACTGGAATATGTGAGTACAAACAGTATAGATGAAATGATATTCTAATTGCAAAACAATTTAGCAAGTTCTCCTATGGTATCATGTAATAACTTGAATACTAGCCCGTGTATTTGAATCCATCTACAATGTTACAATTTACTAAATTCTAACACTGCAGGTGGATTCAGAGACCCGGTCTCTGAATCCACCTGCAGTGTTAGAATTTAGTAAATTGTACAAATTCATTGTCAAAATTGTAATTTTCCATTGTTGGAGTGACACAACTAAAAATGACCAATTGTTATGTGGTCATTTTTGGTTTAGTTCTTATCCCTTGACCAAATTGGTCATTTATCTTGGTCATTTTTAGTTTAGTTCTTATCCCGTGACCCAATTGGTCATTTATCTTGGTCATTTTTAGTTAGCTCACTTAAAATTTCTCAATTTTGGTCATTTATCCCTTTAAAAAACTATGGTGACCAAATTTTTTGGTCGCCTAGTCACTTATCTCTCATTTTCTACTAGTGGTTGCACTCCCCCGGCTGGGGGGCATAAGGGTCAGTGGGCCCTCATTGGGGGTTTGTGGGAAACGCCCCCAAAGAAAATTTTTGGGCTCTTTCACCAACAGATTTCAGGCCCATGGTTTTGGGTAACCCGTGGTATTTTTCCATTATATTTCCCCTATAAAAGAAAGACATTGTAATATGGCTAGGGTTGATGTATTAGGTTTTATGCATTGTAAAGATATTTGAGATCAGAAAGAGAGACTGTGAGACAATGAAGAGGAAGTGCAACGATTGTGTTGTAGTTTGTAACCCTTCACTTTGTTGGATGATATAATAATAAGGACTGGCAACTTCAATGTGGACGTAGCCCAAGTTGGGTGAACCATGATATATCTGTGTCTCTCTTGTAATGTGTATGTGTGATTATATTTGCATTTCTATTTATTGTTATTGCTCTACGATCCTGTTTTTCTAACACGGCCGTGATCCTGCCATCTCCATTTGGTGGATATTTGTCAGCCTACCAATATAAAAAAGAGCCCAAAGTATTTTTGTATTGTTACATTAAATAAAAAAAACCCTTTCCCCTTAATATATAAGCAATATAATTTTTAGGTTTTCATGAATATTTAATACCGCAATATGAATGAAGGTGATATTATATTGCCTTCTAGTGAAGCCCCTGTGGTTTTAGCAATGGTCCAACTTGCCATTGTATAAATAAGAATATGTATATATATATATATATATATATATATATTCTTTACTAATAATCCACTTAGTTTCCATAATAGGTCGATAGTAGTTTTAGAGTATTCTAGTTTATTGGTCAAAACATCCTATCTAAGACTATTTGCATATTTAGGATTTTTGATATCCTAAGACAACACCTTTTTAGCTTTAATCAAGTGAACCTGAAAGTTCATTCGAGTGGTCGCGACACTAGGCCGATATTAATCATTGATTTATGGCCTTCCTGGAGTAGACTTCTCCCATAGTAGGTTCAATTTCCCGTCATTTAGTTGCATTGCCAACCTGTAGTCTCCTAGGTTTATATCAACCATTACAACTTATGAAAATGAATGATAAAGTTTTCATGGTTTATTGGTGGGGCCTTGGCCTTGAGCTCCTCACCAGTAAATTGGTACAATATTCAATTGCATTCTTTTTTTAAATTAATAAGGGATCAAAAGGAGGGATATTACAGTAACCTCCTCCTGTATAGTATGGATGTTATTGACATCCTTCTTTCTGAGTGGACAATTTGATGCATAGTGAGGTCCTTGACAGTACCAACATTTAACAGGTTCTTTCTGTTCATTATTTTTAACAAAGTTCTTAGGTGGATCACTATTCCTTGCAGCTGTAAATTTTGATTGTGTATTACTTGCTGCATTATTTCATGGAAACTTTCTATTAGAGTAATTATGTGAATAATTATTCCCAAAATTATGATTAAAAGAAAACTGCTTCTTCCTTTGCTCAAAGTTGTTAGGTATTTTTGCTTTCCAGTTTGGTATGCCTTCTCTTCTCTTATTCTTTTCTTAACAGATGTTCACCTTCCTCATGGCCTCTTCAAGAGTTCAAGGACTATCATATTCAATCTTGTCTTTTATGTGAGAGGGCAAGCAGCTCAGAAACCTCTGTAATTTAGGCTTTTCCTCAACAAAATAAGGAACATACCTTAATAAATTCAAAAACTTGTTGCACAACTCTCTCATATCCATGGAAGCTAGGTTTAACTCATAAAACTCTTTAGCTTGTTCCTCATAATACTGTTCTGACAGAAATTTTCTTTTAAAATATTTCTTAAAATTACTCCAATTTACACTTTTCTCTTTTAAACCTTTAACTCGTTTCAAATCTTGCCACAATATGTCTGCTTTTCCAGTTAAGTTATAAATTGCCATTTTAGTTTTTTAATGACTTGAGTAATTATAAATGTGGAAATACTTATTCATACTGGACATCCATGCTTCAACCGTCTCACTCTTTTCCGTTTCTCCGTTAAAAGTTGGTGGTTTGATCTTTTTAAATTCGCTAGAAATTTGTTCGTAGGGCCTGTACTTCTTTTTCTTAGTGTAGTAGTCACTGTCACTACTATCACTAGAATACTTATGTTTTTTCTTGTATGCCCTTGCATCAAATTCAAAAGATGAACTGTTGTCATAATTAGTCAATTTTACATTTTTTTCATTACGTTGGTAGGACATAGTTCGAGATTCAATAATATTTTCTGTTTTCTTATCTTGATCATTTTTATGAAAATTATCCAGTGGGATTTGATTCAGCTCCTCTTGAGATTTCAAAATTTGTTCTTTTTCTTCCTTAACAGTTTTTAACTCAATTTTTAAATCTTTTATTGTCCTTAACAATTCAGAGGAATTATCATTCAATTCAACAAATAGATTTTCTGCATTAATGTGGCCTTGTTCATTGTTATTCTGTTCGTTATTAAGGGACCTTTCCTCAGCCGAATTTGTTGGTCCTTCCATACCTGCATACTCAATTTATAAAATGTTGAAACTAAAAACAAAATAAATTAAATAAGTAATTTGTAATTCTGTTATAGATTTTCATTTGCGTGAATGCGCAATTCAGGCCTAGTATTTGAACTTGCGCTCTGATACCACATGTAACATCCCAAAAATTCACTAAAATTTAAAATTTTTAAGTAGCAATAAATGCTTGTGTCGCTATGCAAAAAGTGCTAACTTCAACACAACTAGACCTTAAACAACGTACTTAATGATAACAACTCATAAATTTTAACATTAGTGACTAAGAGTTTAGATTATGTATGAATCACATTGAATGTCTTAATAGTTATTAGTTTAATTAGCGTATTAAAAAGTCGTAAGTCATTTATCGTCAAGTCAACGTCGGATGTTGAACTTAATTGTTGTATGCATATTGTCACTTTCGTCCTTTGTTATGCATTTTGTTTTCTAGAGACTAAATGTTCATTTTGATGAAATGAAGGGGTCCTTGAATAGCCCCAAGGCTTACTTAGCTATCGCTAGCTAACGCTCCTGAATTCTAATGCAGAGATGCAGATAAAACAAAATATTTCAATTGAAGCACGAAACGTATTTCGATAATACTTTGTTGTACAGATTTAGTTTCTAAAATTGATGTATGCAAGTTGTTAGATTGATCAACTGTTCTGCAAGCTTCTTAGGTATTGAATGTCCTTGGAGTGATTAACTCTATATACTTTGTTTGCTAAAGAGGTTCATCATTTAACTATTGAAACTGGATAAACAACTTGTTCTAGTCAAACACTATGGCGATGTATATATATAAATTCTAATACATGTCATTATCCAAACTATTGATAAATCATTGTATTACATCAACTATAGGAATGGCATTGTAATACATTTTAATTTTAATAGTTATAATACTTCTAATACGCACTATGGGCAAAGTATGGTTTGAAAAAACTTATATTTTAATGTGCATACTATAGGAGTATAAGCTATACGCATATACTTATATGCATAGATTATATGCAAAGGTCAATGTATGAAACTATACATGTAAACAATTGCATGAAACTATATGCATAATTTCGATGCATAAATGATATACTATGTATGAGGTTATAAGTATTAATTCAAAGTGTCACGAGGTATATAGACCATGCAATACCTATTTTAACCCTAACTTAGTACTAGCACAAGTAACAAGGTATTGACTTTGCAATGGGTGTGCATTGGCAGGCACTCGAACCAAGTTATGGCATTAATGCTTCCATAACTGCATTGTGGTGGAAAGCTTGCTCGCAGTTCTCGTGGAAACTTCACGTGATAAAAAATGTGGATCATGGTGACAAACCTTTGTTACATGAAACCCTACATGCTGAGCTGTGCATGGATTTGTTTGTGTGGATTATGTGATGGCACAACACCGATCTTTGATAGTTGAGGGTTTAAATGCTCATTAATGAAGTTTGGTGATCGTATACAGACTAGAAATCGTGACAAGGTTTACACCGTCGATCTTCCTGATGATCTCGGGTCTTGGGTTTCACCCTAAACTGCATTGATATGCCAACTTTCACACCACTTAGTCCATTTTGCGAAAGGTGATGATGATGTTGATCAACTCCCTATCCTTCAGGGTTTGTAGTCTAGTTTGAAGGTGCCTCCAGGGGTTTCGATGCCTTGAATTTGCTGTAACCAAATCTTTTAGAATAGTTTGAAATATGTACAGGTGTCAATCTTTACTAAGACTTGATGGTGAGATCTTCTCCCAAGCTGTAAGCGTTGTTGGAGTTTGAAGTTTCAAGTGGGCTTCGACATTTGTAACCTAACAGGTTTTTGAGTTTTCTTGGAAAAGATGTGGGAACTTCCTTCTTAGTCTGTATGTGTTGATGCAACGAGAGTACTCCACCATGCCCCAGGGTGAATCCATGAAGATGGGTGTCTATTTTGGGGGGTATTGTGAGAGAATAAATCTGATTTTTTCATGTTTTTCAACTTTGGGCGAATAAAAGTGATCTTTTTGTTTAGAATTTCACTTTTTAGTAAAAATAAAACTTTGAGAGAATTATGTTAGATTTCTATTCATAATTTTTTCAATTTTTTTTATTAAGATTTGATATGTCGATTTGGAAAATGTTTGATAGTGTCTTCTTATAAAATGAAAGGACTACAAAATAGTCATGTTTTGTTGCGAACATAAAATAATTGTTAAACTTGTTTTTTGCAAAATATGCTACGACAATCTACACACAATATACTACTGCATGACTATAATTTTGTAACCAGTGGATCTATATACTAATTATTATATTTTTTTGAATTCGATCAATGGGGAAACCTTATCGATTTTCAACATGTTTTGTGTTGCAAAATGTTTCTCTCAATTGACTATAAAACTAAAAAATCTAGGAATACCCTTTGGAATTAGACATGCCAATTAGCTACACTGTATTTTTTTCAATTTTTTTGGTGGTGTATTTTTAAAGTTATGGATTTTTCATTCCACCACATTTTGAAAGAGATGAAACCAAACTCGACACATGTTAAGAAAAAAAATAATTAAAAATATCAGATCTCACCTATACACAACAAAATCTATACATACAGAAAGTAGATTCAATGATGAAACTAATGGTATCAAGTCTAACAGTCGCTTTGTAGTGTAAGAGATTTTTTTAGCTTCCAAAAATGGAGAAACTTGAAAACTGTGCAGAACCGTGAAGTGTTCAAATCTCAGGGATTATTCGGCTGAATAACCTTTTTCCGTTACCAAACCGTTAAAATAATTATTCGGCTGAATAAACAAATAAACACTGAACAATTTCCCTAGATGGCACCACGTCGCACGCAGTTCAAGGTCTCTATGTTTCTCGGGCACCTGATTCTCACGGAAGTGTTACGCAACTTTGAGTTTCCACCCTCCAGTTATTCATAGGTGAGATATTAAAAGACACTTATGTGTTAAGTAGCAGGTTTAAGATAGTGTCTTCTTATTTCCCTTGTTTCGTTTTCCTTTTTTCTTAACTGGTTTCATATATTTTTTTTGTCGCAGGTTCTACCTTAGAAAAGTGTTGGGGATAGCCCGAGAAGAGATGGGTGCTTAAGGTTCAGGTAAGCATCGGAGATATCCCAAGGTGTACAGACTTGGTTTTTCAAACGAATGTGAAGACCATCTTTTAAGTTGTAAGGCATGATGTTTGAGAGTTTATGCCGAAAGGCAGTGTTTAAATTTCGGAGAGTTTTACTCCCGAGCTTATAGGGCTCTCGTTGGATTCCCAACGATTTCTTAATACTGTTGTAAGATGTTTTTTTTTTAGTTTGAAATGAAAAGAACTCACTCGAAAACGTTGTGTTTGGTTCGATGTTCAGTTGTAAATATTCGGTTTATGAAGTAATTAGTTGACAGTCGTAATAATAATATTTTGGCACTTCACTCGTGGATTGTAAAGTCTAATGGATAACTAGATGTTTAGGGCAGAGCCCATTTCTATATTTTGTAGAGTTAATAGGTTTAGGTTAAGCTTTCAAACAACGCCATATGACTAGGTTGTAACCCTTCTGTAGAAACTTTACTGTGTTTTTGTCAAGGGTTTTGATCCCTGGTCATGCTACATTCCTTCGTTTTCATAATATGAATGGATTTAAAACTTAAAAAGATAAGGGTTTGCAAAGTCATTATTTTAATTATGATGATAATGTTTGTTGATGTTTTAAGAAATGAATCGATGATTAACATGTTACTAATATATATATAGTTAGTAAGTTGGTATCTGAATTAAACTTTTGTATATGTATACAAAAATATTTAATTCTGATAAGTGTACTTGTTGTGGTTTAGCATTCAATAAGTAAATACTTAGTATATTTAAACTATTGTGAATGAGAATCAAGGATTTTACTGTTAAACCTAAGCATGATAAAACTTATGATTCGTGGTTAATTTCTGTAATAGTTACCTGAATGACAATGTACTTGCAAAGAAAAGAAATAAAATAAATTTGTATAAGCTTTTAGTATTTCAAGTCAATTTACAACATATCAGTCGAATCTACTTTAATTCTATCTTCCCTGTACTAGAGTATGACATTTTAACAATGTGTGGAAAAATGCAGGGAAGAAATTTATTTCTATTACTCTTTAAATAAATATTAACTAACCATTTATCAAATAAATCTAGCAACTGTTAAATCTTTTAGAATAGATAAATTGTAGAAAGAAACACTTGTTGATAGACTAGAATATCTACTGATAGAATGGAAAATTGATAACATAATAACATCAGATCTGTACTAATAATCTTGATAGAAGTAAAATAAGATAACACAAGATAAACCTGATAACTTGTAAAAGAAACAAACAGCCAAAGGAGCCCGTTCCACCCAACCTGCTCCTTAAGACAACCAAGTTACTTGCCTTAGGACCCCACTGAACCACCAGGACGAAGATGCTGTGTGGAGTAATGGAATAAATTCCCTTGCAACTCAGCAATAGCACTCAACAGTAGTACTTCCTTCTTGTAGCAATATTGAGCTCAGTAATGTGGCTGCACTAGTTCTGAATGCAGTCTTAGTTCACTCAATCACATCTAACTTTCCCCTCATCGAATCTCTTGTGCTCAGAAATTATCACAAGGTAAGAATGAATAGCCTCCTACTGAATTCGATGGGTAGATAAGTATCATGCCTAGTTCTTTGGTCAATTTATTTCAGTGAATGAGCCACCTGCTCAGTTCCACTTTCTTGGGGAACATGACAATAAAAGTAGGGAAGTTTCCCCCTACAACAGTTAGAGTGAGTTGATGATGCTGCCAAGTGTCATATTTTTCTCCACCACAGTCCATTCCTCCTAGTGGGTTAGTGAACACTCATTCAATAGTCTCCTTTCGATGTTTTTCTCCACTTTTATTTATTTATAATAAAATATTCAAAGTAATTAATTACAGTCATCCATGACCCCACTTGGTCAATAGTCATAAAAATTTACAATAAAAATAAAACATAATGTTTTCCTACATAACATAAAATGTCTAGAGTTTGGGTATGCGACAGAGATAGGCAGTAGCTCATGTATTTTCCACCCTGATGCTGAGTAGTGAAACTACAAGGGTGAATTTATTAGCTATGGATTAGGTTTGACACACTCAACACCATATCTAAATACCACATAATACTAATTAACCTTTCAATTCATTTTTACCTCATCCCTACATAACACAAGGAACATGATCATGTTCTCTACTACGTAAGTCCCCCAAGTTATAACCCTTCCCTCCATTGCTTCAATACAAGCTAACAAGGAAATCCTTGTTGCTAGGAACCAATGAATCTTAGCTCTAATTATTTTTCTCTATGACTCAACAAACACCGATAAAATTAATCATATTTTTCACATGATTTCATGGTAGAAAATATGGTAGCATAACCCTTTGTAAACCTACATCCCAGTACCCAAACTAAGATTCCAACAACTCCACCTCGAGAGAAAATGAATGAATGTATTAGTTTTCTAAATGTTCAGAAAATCCCTCCTAATTATTGAATAAACACCACACTTGCATGAGGAATACATGTACTCCATAGGCTTGGGAGAGCATAAAACATAAGAAATGCAAGACAATAATAATAGGGAGATTTTGGATAAGAACACTTATGAACATGTTAAAATATTGTTTTCCTTCACTTCCCGTATTTCATCATCTATTGATTCATTACCCGATTGTGCTCCTTAGGATTTATAACGGCAAGTACATGTTATAATTTATTGTATTTAATATTATTAGTTACCAAATTAATAAAAAATCAATTGACTTACCCTACTTACAATATACATACACATTATGTTCATATGATAAAAGGGGATATTACAAAAAACATAACACCATTTGCAATCTCTCACACATTGCACATTTAGAAACTACACAATACCATTTGAAATATTTCAACATTGGAAAATTTGAAATGAGAAAGTCTCTTAACTAAACAGCGAGGCACCAAAACCCCAAATGTTCAAACCATAATGTCATTTGCAATCTCTGAACAATTAGAAATGGCATAATATTATTTGCAATCTATGTTGCATTGCACAAATAGAAAGGACAATGTCCCTTAGCTAAAAGCTAGAGAACCATGAAATCAAATCATAGGAGCAATTCAATAGATCACAAAAAAATAAATTTGTGTTGGGCTATCATATTTACAACCAAAAGTGAGATGATAGAATGTATAATAACTATTTAAGAGTTTCAAGTAAGTAGTTGTTGGAAATGACACAAATGATAGCTTTTTAAGGTGTGAAATTTAGCAATGGGCTAATTTTAAAGATTTCTAAAATGATTCACCCGAATAATTCCACATGGTAATATTTTACTCTAAATATCACCAAAATTGTTCAAAAATTATATAAAATCTTTAGAAATTTGAATATTTTACAAAAAAAATCACCAATTTTTTTATAATTGAAAATCTAAAAATTAATAAAATTTATTAAGTCTCTATCTTTAGAAAAAAGTGATAAATGTTTAAAATCTTTTACCTCGTTTTTCATTTCTTTTAAAAATACTTTAAATGAACCTATAATTAACAATATATATTTCTCTTTATAATATGTTAAATATATATAACATATTGTGATTAAAATAAGAGCTTTATTAATGAGTTAAGAATATTTTTCAAAAATAAGTGTTTTTATAAACATATTAATTAAAAAAAAATTATTATTCATTTGAGATTAATATAAATAAAATTATATATATTTAAAAAATATAATATAAATTAAAAAATATATAAAATATAATAATAATAATTTAATTTTGACTAACTTTTAAAAAACAAGACAATAAATCTTTACTAAATCATTTAACTACTCTAGCCCTAGGTTTTGAACATGTAACATGCTCACCACTCACTTATAACTTTATTTATAATTATCAAATCACACCATTCATTCCCAACATGTTATATTTTATATAAAAAAGAGTGTTGAACACGGCTCAAGGATGTGCTCTTATACGTTATGGATAAAATACTATTTGTTTCTATGTGACTTACCAATATCCTCGAAGGCCCTGTCGCAACATTCTAAACTTCGATATGATTAAACATATGTATTGCTAATTCTATATATATTTTTTATTTTTAATAAATTTTTATGTGATATTTAAATTTAAATGTCGTTTTTTATTTTACCTATTTCTTTTAATTATAATTATAATTTTTTATTTATATTTATAATAACAATATAAAATATTTATAATAATTTTTTGACATTTAAACAATCAGCCATACATGCTTATTGATATATTTTATAATTTTACAATTTAAAAAAAAATGTATAATATATAATTTGAGTAGAGATTGAATTGAGTAAAAGCTTATGAGGTCATTCTTATATAATTTGATTAAATATTGAATTGAGTAAAAGCTTATAAGGTCATTCTTATATATATATATGATTTTATAAATATATATTATAATAATCCAATAACTTAAAAATTATATATATATATATATATATGTGTTGGGGGGATTATAAATTATTATAGGTTGACAATAATTTCATTTTTTTTTTTAATATAATTTTTTAGAAATGTATAAAACAAAATAATATCCCATAAAAATTATTTGAAAAATCATTATTTATATGTACTTAAATGTATGAGAGATTAAAAGGTAAAATGTAAGTAATGCAAATTTATAATTAAGATAAATAATTTAAATAAAGTATTTGAAATATGCATTGGAATTATTATCAATGAAAAATAATAAAATATAAATAAATATATTTAATGTGAAATAAAATAATTTTTTTATTTAATATAATTAGTTTCTATGAAATTCCAAATTTAGAAAATTTATATTTTTGTTTTTAATTTTTTAAATACTTGTTTTATACTTGTTAAGAGTTTATATTAATATAATTATTATATTTAAAAAAAATTAAATTTAATAAGAAATAATTTTAGATGAAATTTTACTTTGTTAAATTCATATATTCTGATTTATAACATTATATTAAATTCATATATTCGGATTTATAACATTATATTATATTATAATATATTTTAATGAAAAGTCATTTTGTGAATTGCTTTTGTTTACATAGTAAGATAGGAATGATTTTACATTTCAAAGGAGTTTGGAAAATGGACACTCATTATTTGTATATAATATAAAGATAAAATATAAAGATAAAGTGATATAGAAAATTATTATTTATCATATTTATTATTTATTAATGGTTAAAAAGATAGCTTTAAAATTAGTTGACTGATTTACAATGCATTATATTCACACAATGTTTTTGGTTTTAAATAATTTAAATAATAAATGTTTTTTTAATTAGAGAAGTTTAAATTTGTTATTGAAAGATATAATCTAAAATAAAAATATTAAATTTAGATAATTCAAATTCTAAATTTTCAAATAATATAAAGAAAAAATATATAAAAATGTCATTTTCTTCAATCTATATTTTATTTTATATTTTTTCTTAAACTTAACTTAATGAAAGCTTTTAATATAAAAAAATAAATTATTTTATACTCTCCATTATTTTACAGATCCATATAAAATGAACATTTACTATTTACTATTTATAATTTATTAATAATTTATAATATAAAAATTAATTATTGAATTTATGGAAATCACAAATAAATATCAAATTTCACTAGTTCTTTCTAAGAAAATATCTTTAAAAAATTATGTAAAAATAAAAACTGGTTTGAAATATAGCACTATCCTTCTTTTATAGGAAAACTGAAAATGAACACTCATTTTCACTAGCGTGCTATTATATTCTTACTTTCTTTGTAAATCATGAATCCACTTAAGAGCTTAATTTATGAATAGCTTTAATATTAAAGTAACTAATTACTAAAAACAACTGGAATTAATGACACAATTTTATAAACATTAAAAAGATTTATTATTTATAAAATTTGAAAAATTATAATTTAGAATGTAGTATATATTTTTTATTACATTTTTTTTTTTTTTAGGTTATGAGTTATATTAAGGTTTGATTTAAATTTTAAATGGAATTTTTAATTACTTTTCATAATTTTTTAATTTTAAGTTGGGTTACTTTATACTAACACATCCAATATCCAAAAGGTTCAACATCCACTTTGACTAATGAACACCAATAGGTCACAAGTTAAGTGCCATGAACAAGTTATTTGTTACTTGTTCTCCATGCTTAATTGTAATCACGTGGTGTTTTTGTCTCACTTACCTCTTACTTTCTTTAATTAAATGGGTTGTTTGTCCCTACATTTTATCTATCCATAAGCTATGAGTTATCCATGCATCAACTACAAGTTTATATATATATATATATATATAATTGTTTATTTTGAATTTTGAACCACTACCATAAAATCAATTTTGATAGTACACCATCCTCCAATCTAGAAAAAATATACATGATAATCCACCCCAAATTGTAAGATATAAACATCTATCAATATAATTAAATTTTAAACAATCTAACATTACATTGCATTATATTACCTTACATGTCAAGATCTACTCTATACTTAGATGTAAAACACCTTGTTATTATAAATGCAATTAGACCAAATAACATTTATTGTACCCTCGCACCAACTGCAAGATATTAAGCATGAATTCGAATAAGATAATAAATCCACAGCTACCGACACGATGAGAGATATTAAGAAACACCAACGGATCGGATAGGCATTACCTAATGATTTATTAATAGATTTCTTGGCCATATGTGAGGAAGAATCAATTCTATTAAAACTTATTTGTAGTTCCCGTGTGCCACTGAATTAAAGAAAAACAAATCCTGCCGTGTAGTTTTATCGTTTTCATTTGCAGTAAATCGAACTTTATGCAATTATTGGCACGTCCTAGGCAAAGTCAAGATGGCATTGCTCAGGTCTTGACTCCCTCGGTAAAGAGACTTATAAATAATTTTAAATTGAATGTGGAAGTAAGGAGATGCCAAAAAATTCCAAACACAAATTCCCGTCCCCAAATTCGGATTTCTCACTTTGACTATAAATTCCAGCCAACCTGACGTTTTATAACTCTAGGGAACCGTTGTGCTGTTATCATTGGGAAATAGTTTTATAGCCAACGTGTATTATAAACTATAAAACTATTTCTTAAGTTTTATAGTCAAGGACGGAAGTTTTAATTGGATTCTTGTTTTATAGTTTGCCGACAGATATATCTTATAGTTTTATAACAAGTTCTTTGTGGTTGTATATTTAGATGATATTCTCATATTTCACACAATTTGATACTCTCATCTTTCACACAATTTGGGTTAAGCATTTTTTTTTTATATTTATTAGTTTATGAACATCTTGCAGTAATATAAGGTATATGTTGATGTTTTCAGTATGGAAGATTTTAGGTGTTTTTTTAAATGGTGGTAATTGTGATGTAGCTTTTTTGGGTTGACAATAGTCACTGTGAAGATTTATTATGAACTTGGGCTTATGTATCATACCCAAATAACATACATGTCACGAACCCAAATTTCTTGTTTAGTAATTTTGGTGAATTTTCAAAAAAAATTATAATGAACTTTTAACAATAAGATATAAGATACCCTAATTCCTTGTAAACATAATGTCATTTGTTTATCCTTCAACAATGTGGAACATGTCTAATTAATTTTATCTATGCAACTTCTTTGAACACTTATAAATAAAAGAATAATCTGCATATGTATAGAAGATTTGCTTTAACAAATATATGTCTATATGAATCCAACAACATTTTAGCAGAAACCAAATACATATTTGAAATACCAAATTTATTTCATGATCCAATAAAAAAACTAACTTCAATCTATACCTTACCAATCATTTACTCCTATTTTAATGTAACTACAAGCCTTCACCTTTTTTTAGTTCAATTAAACAAATAAGGTTCCATAAGAGAGGTACTCAAGAATTAACAAGAAATCTTCATTTGTCAACACATACACTTGCATAAAAAAGGGACATCATGGTTAATAATAAATAAATGCATTCCACATACACTTATGCAAAGCAAACCAACCTGAATTACATTGACACATAAGAAAGGAGATATGACATAAAAATATCACCATAAAAATCAACAAGACATAATGCAAAAATATACACAAAACAAGGAACACATATGAGACACATTGCTAGTACATCATTTTACCGTGGTTCACAACTTGGGCTACGTCCACAAAGGCTTTTGTATTAATGAATTTCAATATAGAGATTACATTCCCGCACCACAACCGTTGCCAAAAATTTCATAACCTCTCTCATCGAGAGTACTTTAAGAAATCCAACTCAAGGGTCTAGACTATGACATGGGTTTCTAATAACTCAAAAATGGTGACTAGGAAAAAATAATCACCCTAAATACATATAACCTAAACAATAATTATTTTAGGGTGTTAGGTTCAAACCCTCAATATAACTTTCACAAACCCTTTGGATTCATCTCTATCCAACCATAGTGTAGGTATTTAATAATTTGTTATCCAACAACTCCTACATTTAATTAATTTAACATAAGATAGCTCAACTTTAATGGTTGTGCCCCATACCGAGAAATTGTTGGCAGTCGTTAATTCCTTCAACGCCACAGTCTGGAAAAGACAACCACCGCCCTGCTGAGTGACCACCAAAATGCTGAAAATCCAAACCATTGCCACACCGTTTGATTATGTCTTGTTGTCACAGTTTGAAAGGGGCAGCACACCACAATGATTTATGAAGAAGCAGTTGCAGCCATTTGCCACAGTTCATCGAATAATTATTGGGGCTGAATATCACATTGAGTTTTTGAAGAGCCGTTTTTGAAGAGGCATTCACTGACATGTTCAGGATGATCAGAAATAAAGGAGCTACATGTTCATTGTTGCAGGACATCCAGCTCTGTTGCAGCCTATTAAAGATTGAAGGGGCGTCCAGTGTTCATATTACAGCACATGAAAGGGCAGAGAATTAATTAAATTCTGGTAGATAATTAATTAAATTCTGAACATACAATTTTGGTTTAGATACAGTGAAAGCTCAAGTTAATTAAATGACCGACTCATCTCATGTTGTATAAATACCGATGTAGTATTGGTTTTGTAATTAAGAGAGTGATATACAAAAATGGATGAAACAGAGTTTCAGCTCTGTAATATTATTGTGTTCCTCTCTGTCTTTATGAGTTTGTAAACTCGTGGTTGAATGTTTGAATGATGTGTTTTGTTGTAGCATGATGAATTTATGAGCGTATATGATTGATTGTGGAATGTTTAGTTTTGTTGTAGCAAGTTAGATTTCAAAATTTGCTGAAACAGAGTATGCTAAAACAGTCAAGTTTTATGAACACAGGGGTTATCTAAACATAGTTGTAACAGTCTTCTAGACTACTATTAGCAGAAACTGTCAGTTGTTACTGTTAGCTGTGACTGTGCTAAATATTATAGTCACCTGTTACAGTTAGCTGCGACTATGCTGTAGATTGTTGTTAGCTGCAACAGTCAGCTGCAACTCAGTTGAGACTGTTCTGTAGGTGAAAATTTGTGAGCTTAGTGATCTGTGTGTGTTGCTAAGAATAAGAGCAATGCCCCCCTGCCTTTCCTCAATTGGTATCAGAGCTGAGTGCTTTTAATTTCTGTTAGTTGGTTCTGTGCTCACTTCATGAATGAGCCGTATGATTGTATGTTGAACCTTTTTTTAGTTTTGTTTTGAGATCTTGTTGTTGACTTTTACTCCCGCGCCCACTTCCTGCTATCTAGAAAGAGCAGAAGTAAGTTTAGTTGAGTTATGTGTTGAAAGAGAGCTCATGTTCTCCCTTAAGAAAAGGTTGAGTCATCTTTTACTACCTGAAGTCTGAATTAATTATTTTCTGTGTCACCTATCCGGTGGTTAAGTTGTTCAAGCCGGGTTGTGGCTTGTGTCAAAAGAAGAAAGGGTTGTAGCCCATGGATGAAGTTGATTCTGTGTTCGTGTTTCCTCAGATAGAGGTTGAGAAGTTGAAAGGAAGACATTCTTCCTAGTTGAGAGCTCCCATATGGTTTAATGGTAGAGCAGTTTGAATTCCATTGTTTTGGAAGTTTGTTTGGTTTGAGTTGAAGTTCATATGCGTGAAAGAGGACTAAGAGGATGTATCCAAGTGAAATAAATTTAAAATTCTGTGCAAGTAGTTATTTGAAATAGAGACATGGGGAAAAGAAAAAGGCTTAAATGAATGAAGAAGAATTTTGTTAATGCAAAAGAAGTTGGTTTTGCTATAGCAGAGATATTAGGTGAAGTCACCGAGGAACCTGCTGAAGCAGAGGAATTTCAGGAGAAGGTAGAGGATACTGAAGCAAATGAATCTCAAGACAAATTAGAGGATGCATGGAGCAGCATCTATTATCCCCCGCCATATTTCTCAGGTATAACTTATGAATGTTGGTTAGTTAATATGAAAAATTTCTTGTATGATGGAGGTTTATGGTATTTTGTTGAGAATGGAGTTAAGAAACCCCAAGATGAGGCAAGAGATGCATTTGCCTTGTACTATATCCAGCAAGCTCTAGATGATAATATTTTTTATGTAATTGCTGAAGCAAACACAGCTAGAGAAGCTTGGAAAAGTTTGACGTAAGGGGGAGATATATGGCTGAGTCACAACCTATTAATATTTCAGCAGATAAGCTTGCAGAAGTAGCAGAAGATAGTCAATTTCATTGTTGTGTTAATATACCAGTGGATGAGAATGTTGTTGAAACTCAAGGTAAAAATGAGGCTTTTGTATCTTGTATTGCAGCAGCAAAATTAGAAGAAGTCGAAAGTGTTATTGATAAAGATGTTGATATAGTTTCGAATTTAGATGTCACTGAAGTGAATTGTGAAAATGATGAAATGGTTAACATGAAGAATGATGATAAAAATGATAAATTCTTCAAGTGTGAAGACAACAGAGAAGTATTTGTGCAAGAAGAGTCCTTGAAGGACACACCCATGAAGGTATATAATTCCTGTATTGAATCTAATGATTGTGGACATGTAGGTACAATGAATCTAGAAGATAACTCTGAAGGTGTTATAGAAGTCGAAGAACAAGATGAGCTTGAAATAAGTTACAGTAGTCATGTTGCATAAAATGAAGAGTGTTTCACTCATCCATTTGGTGCACATAAGGAAGATGATAAAGCTGCTAGTGAAAAATACATTTATGAAAATGGTGTATCTGCTGATGGAAAAAGTGTTGGTGATATTTTTGAAGAAGAATCTATAGCGATATTGAATGGCGCAGATAAGGACAGAAAAAAGAACAAGATGTTATCTAATAATTTGTTTGTTAGTGATTGTGCAAGTACACAAGAAGAAAATGATGAGGTCTTGGCTTGTAAGTCAAATATTGAAGGTGATGTAACTGCCAGTGTAGCAGTTTGTTCTTTGAATATTCCAGCGATGTCTATTGTTGATGACAACGATGAAGAAGGTGCCAATGAAGCAGCCAGTATTGATAAAATTTCCTATGGAGAAGTAATGGTCAATGATGATCATGATGGTGTAATGAATACTACCATATCAACAGTATGTGAAGCAACATCATAAGTTAAGAAAGATAAAGTACAATGTGTTGAAGTGCTTGAATCTATTTGTGAGTTTTTTGAAAATATTGATGATTTTAATTTTGTAGATGATTTTGATAAGATTGTTGAAGAATGCATAAAAGTTGCAGCGATTGAAGCAGAAGGAATCTATAAGGATGCTGAAAAAAAAAAAGGTTGATGATTTAATGATTGTAGAAGCAGTGATAGAAAAAGAGTTGCATACTGATAACACTCAAGAAGACATAGCATCTGAAATAATGAATGATGTTCTTCATGAACAGTTGAAATTTTTGGAAGAATGGCTTGAAAATCCAAGATATGATGATAAATAAGCCAGTCTTGTTGCAGAAGCAAGGATGAAGAATGTTGATTGCCTTGTTGTAGCAGCAGAGGCAGATTTGAATGAATAGATAGTGACAGCTCTCAAAGAAGTGCAAATTGAAAAGAACCAATATGGTTCACAGTATGATAATTTATATAATGATAAAATGTTTGAATGTGCAGGTGAGAAAGCAATTGAAGATGATATTGTAAATGATGAGTCTAATTTGAATGAAGAAAATTGCAGCGAAGATGAACTCATTGAAAAATCAGTTGAAAAGATTTTTATGTTATGGAGTACTGAAGAAATAAGACATTATTATCAGTTAATGTGTTTACATAATGACATTGAATAGATTACTCTTGCTGAATTCAAAGATAGATTGTGGGTTCTTTGTATGCCCATGTTACAGTATTTAAAGAAGAAGATTTTGATTGAAGTCCTTGTCATAAAGGACATTGAAAACTTGAATGATGATAAGCAACTTGAAGAACGTGTTGCAACTGAAGCTGATCATAATGAATTTGAGGAATCAAAGAAGACATTGAAGGTAAAGAAGAACGTTAAGATGAAGAATCAAAAGTATTTATGGTATATAGTTTGGCGTTCTAAGCTAACTAATGATGAAGCTGAAGCTAAGAATGATGCAATTGAAATTATGAATGATGATTGGTTTGCAAAGTCCAAGAAGGTTGAATGAAATGGTCTTGATGCTGAAGTAAATGATGAAATATTAGATTTTGAACAGCCAGTTGAAGCTGAGAAGGACAAGTATTGTGGAGCTACCAAGCAAAAGAAGTCCAGATTAATAAGATATAAAGTTAAGCTGAAGAGATGGCTGAAGCCACAAGTGAAGTGTGAGTTGAAGAAGATCAAGGTGAAGATGATGATAAAACAAAAAACAAGGTTTACATATTTCAAAGTTTGGAGTCGAAAGAAAAAAAATGCTCATGAAAGAGTTGAAGAAAAGCAACACTAGTATGTTGCAACAAAGAATGTGAAACAAATTTTTGAGTTGTTTAGATACTGATGTAAGCCTTGCTGAAACTTAGACCAGCAAGCATTGTAGTTGTTTTTGTTATGATTGTAAAGTTGTAGTTGTTTGAGTATGATGTATTTTGGGTGAAGTAATTAAGGGGGAAAATGTTGGTAGCCGTTAATTCCTTCACTGCCACAGTCTGGAAAAGACAACCACCGCCCTGCTGAGTGACCACCGAAATGCTGAAAATCCAAATCACCACCACACCGTTTGATTATATCTTGTTGTCACAGTTTGAAAGGGGCAACACACCACAATGATTTCTGAAGAAGCAGTTGCAGCCATCTGCCATAGTTCATCGAATAATTATTAGGGCTGAATATCACATTGAGTTTTTGAAGAGTCATTTTTGAAGTGGCATTCACTCACATGTTCGGGATGATCAGAAATAAAGGAGCTACGTGTTCACTGTTGCAGGACATCCAACTTTGTTGCAGCCTATCAAAGATTGAAGGGGAGTCCAGCGTTCCTATTACAACACATGAAAGGGCAGAGAATTAATTAAATTCTGAACAGACAATTTTGGTTTAGATAGAGTGAAAGGTCAAGTTAATTAAATGACCGACTGATCTCATGTTGCATAAATACCGATGTAGTATTGGTTTTGTAATTAAGAGAGTGATAGACAAAAATGGATGAAATAGAGTTTCAACTTTGTAATATTGTTGTGTTCCTCTCTGTCTTTATGAGTTTGTAAACTCGTGGTTGAATGTTTGAATGATGTGTTTTGCTGTAGCATGATGATTTTTTGAGCATGTATGATTGATTATGGAATGTTTAGTTTTGTTGTAGCAAGTTAGATTTCAGAATTTGCTGAAACAATCAAGTTTTATGAATGGAGGGGTTATCTAAACATAGCTGTAACAGTTCTGTAGACTACTATTAGCAGAAACTGTCAGCTGTTATGGTTAGATGTGACTGTGTTGAATATTACAGTCAGTGGTTATAGTCAGCTGCGACTATGCTGTAGATTGTTCTTAGCTGCAACAATCAGTTGCAACTCAGCTGAGACTATTATGTAGGTGAAAATTTGTAAGCTTAGTGATCTGTGTGTGTTGCTGAGAATAAGAGCAACACCCCCCTGCCTTCCCTCAGAAACTCAATAAAAACTCTATGATGCTAAAGAGAGTGGAGTTTAAAGTTAAGCCCTTCTCTACCTATTTTTAAATAAAAAAATATAATATACATATAAATTTACCCTAAGAATAGAGTTATGGATCACAACCCTTCGTCTAATTCTTCAATGTATAAATATATATAATAAACTTACATATACTAATTTCACTCAAATCAGAGATGGGTGGCTGCGATCTTAGTCAAAATATAGATTAACGATTATCGTTGCATCCTTCTCTATCAAACTCATGGTTTACATAAAACGCAAAGGTAAGGATATAGGGTTTCGCCACAAAGGTCTAATGCCTACTTATTTAGAAACAATAACCTGAACACAGTGTAAATGTATAGATAGCAAGGAGGACGCTTATCATAAGAAAATCCCATTAACTAAAGTCTCAGTTCCAGCATAAAAGTAAAGATGTATTCTATGTAGGCAACGTATTGATGTTCAAGTAGGGCGGTACAAGACCTTTCCACGAATCACCGCGCATTAATACAATCGGCATTCAACATTTATAACAAATGTTTATAACACTTTTTTGGATGTTGAAAATGCCATATTTATTAATGTCTTGAATTTGGATCTATGTCATCATAGAGCACAAACATTTGGTTTTGGCATGTGGATATAACAAATTTTTTATCTGAATCATGGCCAGCATCAAAGAAGGAAATACAAGATTGGGTTGAGAAGAACGAGATTGACTTCGAACATAATGAGGATCAAAAACCTGTATTTGAAACTTCAATTGTAGAAGTGTGAGTACATGTACATACATATGTTTAACCAAACACACAATTTTTTGTTGTTGAATTTCTTCATATAGTACTATCTCAGACATTTTTGATGTTTTTTTCATGTGGTACAATCTCGGCATCTTTTGAGGAATATTTGCTTTGATGAAACTAACCACAAAAGTTCTTAGCAATGGTGATAAAGAAAATTAACCAAAACCGTTCTTATCAACGGGTATCAAAAAAAGTGTTTTGTAGAGTTCTATGGTGTGTATATATATATGTCTAAATTGGTTTCAATTTTATATTTGATGTTTCATTGTTGTAAAAAATCTTAGATTATCACCTATGTTAGTAAGCCCCTATTTCCACTAGTCCAAGAGAACATGGCTTCATCTAAGATATAGATAATGGCTTCATCCAATATATATTTCAAATTGAAAATGACTTTTGAAAATTTATGTTTGAGCAGGAGAGTTTCTTCACATTCATTAGGAGATAGCGTAATTACACATTCAAAAATATCTGAAAGAATTAATATGGTAGTTGATCCACAAAAGGTCATGGATATTCCACTAGAACAATTTGTCACATTGGATTTTACAACTTAATTCATTGTGTTAGCTAAACTCCACTTAATGATAAATAAACATAAACTAAAAATAAAATAACTAGAACAAAATAACACATCCAGGCAAATAACACAAGATATACCCTCAGAAATTCCACTATGGGGAAAATACCAGGTAAAATTAAGGACTATGCCTTGTTATTTTCCTCTCTAGTATGCAATGCAAATACAAACAAAGTGGTACTCACTATGGAGTTACCTCTAACAATGTGGCGTACACGGCTACTATAGGATCTCCTACGTCTAACATCCACTCCCTAATTGTTGCTAAGCTATGGAACAATACAATATCAACATAAAAAAATGGAACCCCTTTTCCTCCTAACGATCGAGTATTTAACATAGCTTGATAACTCCCTAGGGTTAGTTTTATGGTTTGAACATGTCTCAAATCCTGATTAGGTTTGGGGTTTTGGACCCACTAGAACATTATTGAAATTCCATGCCTGACTAGTTACGGCATGTGTGGGTAATGAGAGATGACGTGGAAACCACTTGGTACCATGGAGGCCAACTAGAAAGGTTAACTTACAGAAGGCATAACTTCTTCATACGAACTCCAATTCAGATGATTCTTACATCATTGGAAAAGTGTTAGAGTGAAAAATAACATTGAGGGACTACGAGATAAGCTAGCAAATATTTTATGACCAAAAAAAATTTAATCCATAAAACAAGCCTCGAAAGGTTCCAGACAACAAATATGGAAAGCAACACCTACCCCTAAAATGGGCCATACAAGGAAATTCATCTAAATTTTCCACCTAGAAAGCACCAAAATAGACAATAAATTATATATTGATTCATTTTAGATCATACCCCCCCATTTTGGGAGGATTTTGGTCCCCATAATATCTTACTAAATGAGGTGAGGATTGTTTTCCTCTACCTTCTCCTTGGAGGACCATTTATCTTTTCTTGGAAGTTTTCCTCTCAACCCAATCAACTAAATGTCATGATACCCATGTCTATTAACTCTAGAATTCTTTTGCAAAACAAAGTCTTCTTCCAACTCTACTTGACCATCAAGTGCTAAGTCCTCTATTATAGGTAGGACATACTCCTCCTCTTGGTCTAACATTGAAAGATAGGGATTTGTACTCGGGTGGATGACACCAAGATATATAAACTCTGGAATGCTCTTTTTAATTTCGTCTTTCTAAGCAAAGGGTGGCAATATGAGCATGCATCAGGTGGTAGGATACCATGTATGAGTGTAATGGAATGATCATTCTCACCAAGGAAAATGAGTATTCCTTTTGGTGTTTCAAATATGTATCGATTCTTTTCTAAGTCTAACTTCATATTAGAAGGAATAGATTGAGAAGGGATGTAAAAGCTTGAATGGCATTGAGTTGTGCCACAATGCATAAATGGCCCTTTTTAAGAAGCTTTTGCATATAGTTTGAATTGGTAATATTTGGATATCCTGGTGTAATTCCTTTGAGTGTAGTTACTCCATGTCTATTGGAAACTCATGTATAAGGAACTAAAATCTATGGTGATAATGCCTAATGTTCATGACCATGTAGCACCCAATACAATATCACAATGACCCTTCTAAAAAGAAAACATGTGGTTTTGAGGGAATAATCACCCATTTGGAGATGCACATTTTAAAAACAATCACCACATTTCATATATCCTTCATTTTCAATCATGATTTAGTGATTGTTCACAATAAATATAACAACGTGTTTCTTAGGAAACCTGATGAAGAATAGATTTATGTGCGCTATCACATTCAATTAAGATGATGACCTTGTTATGTTGGAAGTAGAAAATTAATTTAATTGTTTTGAAGGAAGAAATACCAGTAAGGGCATGTTGCAAAGATATCTAGGGTTCCTCCTCAAGAAAATCAGGATGGGGAATTTCTTCCAAGGTTCATGAGGAAATTCATTAGTGCTAGCATCAATTTTGTCAGAAGAAATATCCTTTGAAATGGTCGTAAAGAGTTTTTTCTCCTTACATTTATCTCTAGTGGAATATTTATCATAATAGTTGTAGAAAATACCAAGTAAATTGGTGCTCCATCATTTCAATTCAAGTTAACCTTTCAATCTTGATAGGTGGAGAGGATCGGGAAGGATTAGTGGAACAGAAAGAAGGTGGACGAGGATGGGGAGTAAATAGGGCCTTTTTTATCTGAGCATTCATTTCCTTTTGGAATTCTCTAGGTTTTTTCGTGGCATCCAACTAAGTAGTAGGACAAGCCATTAAGATTGTTGCACAAATCTCTTCTTTCAAACAACTAAAGAAATATTCCTTTTGAAATGTATCAAACATTCCTTCGGTGTAGCTAGTAGCTACTCAAAAAATGAGATGAAATATTTGATTGCACTAGACTATTTGAGCTTGGTTATTTTCCCGAAACGATGAGTGTTTATTTAAAACAATTCATAGATATTGGAAATATATTATGTCCAAGAAATATAACCCTTGGAGGATTTCTTGTCTCATTACCATGAGTGTCAATGCTCGGGATATAAATATAAGGAAACCACTCTAAGTTTCATCATACCATATGTGAACCCATTGAAATAAAAGTAATGTTCCATTTGAGTGATCCCTCTTATGGATTTTGATTCATTGAATTGTGTGAGAACTACTTTAGGAACAGTGTTCCTCATGTGAGTAATCAGACCATAGATAAGTGGACTAGAGTGTGGCCCATGGCCTCTACATGAATAAGATCCTTCATTATGAGAATTTTCTTTTGTCTCTAGGTATATTGAATATGATGAAGGGAACATTGTCATTAGCTATTATAAATGGTCAGAATATGACTCCAATTTGGTAAGATTTCGATATTGGATGTCATCAATATTTTATTGAGTAGAGGAGTGGTTGTGGTTTAACTTGTGTTGCAACTCATTATATAGTGTTTCCAAGAGAGAATTTTTTTAAGAGAACTAACCTCCTGAACGGTTAGAAATAGGAAATCTGGTACCAAGGTGATCATCATAGTGAAAGTATTGTGGTGAAATAAGGGTGTAGGTGCAACCCAAACTCTTTCTCTCACACGTCTATTTTTTCTTTTATTTTAATGGGATTCTAAGGTCCTAAGGATATGAGAATTTAATGTTCTATATCTCATTGATATAGTTTTAGGGTCCGACAATTTTACTCAATGCAATCTCTTAGGGCACTAACCAAGCAGGATTCGTCATGCCCTTAATTGTACTACCCAATTACCTAGGTACTAAGCACTAATATTTTCGAGTTTTATGATCGATGCCACTATAGTAGAAAGACGGTCTATTAGATTATATAAAGTTAGTTTCAATTTCTTAAGGGAATCCTGATATACTTGAGCTTATGTGGATGTGAAATTCCATATAGAGGTGTTGTTTGATGTGGTATTACTCAAAGGGGTAGCAACATAGTTGAGAACATTTCTAAACAAATGTTGATAATTACCAATTTCATTCTCTATGTGTATGCAATCCCAACCATATTTTTATCTACATAACGACATAGTACTTTGTTATTTATATATGCTAGAAAATGTTCCTAGCTTAAAACATAATTCTAAAATTTTCTACACACGAAAGTGCTCTGATACATTATGTAACTTAATAGCATAATTGGAATTCTAGATCATAAATAACAAAATAAAGAAGAATTTCAGTATGAAAAATGCATAATTACTTCAACAACAGATAATTTTAGATAAAAATATCACAATAGAAATATTTTTATTGATGAAAGCAATGTTCACATGCCTCTTCGAGGGGGAAACCTCCAATTGAATCCTATATTTAATTACAACATACTTCACAAGACATATTTTTTCATTGCTTCTAGTCCTATATATAGTTTCTAGTGAAGAAACTTCTAGTGGGAAAAACCTTCTAGTAAACCTTCTGAGTAAAGGAACATCGTAGTAGATAGATTGTTCTAGTAATTCTTCTTACAAGTTTTGACACTATAGATACTTTCTAATAGATTGAACCTTTTATAATTAATTATTTTTACAGATATTTCTTTCACACTATATATACTTTATTGGCCTTATTTAATTTATATGTCCTCAATACATAACAATGCATATATTAACAAGGTTAGGGTAGGACCCTAACAGTCTGCAACTTCATTATTGCTTATTTGCATTGAGACACTTTTTCCAAACACTACATATGTAACATCTAATTCCTTCATTGTAACATACCCGAAATACATCATACATTTTTAATATAAAGAGGGAAACAGGTACAACCTTTTTTTCATAAACATCATTCCCACATCAAGTATGTTAGCCACATCATAATTGAATTCCTTGATAAACTATAATTCACACCCTTACATATACATGAAAAACCTGTAGATTGATTCTACGAATGATTAATAAGGTACATCTTCATAAATTACATTAATTTCAATAGAGTACTTGAAGATTATGCCAAGTACATTCTCATCGATCTTTCTTCTTACTTACCCGAGATACGTAAATGAATTCATTTATTATGTAAAAGAGGTATTCTAATAAGCAATTTGGAAACCATAAATTTAAACACAAATTATTCGGTCATTCTTACTAATTTAACCTTTCTTTGCCACATACATGGTGCTTACTTACTCAAGCATTATAAGTAGTAAATTCTGAGTAATTATAACCATCCTAAGAACCATACTATGTTAATTTTTTTGAGTTTGTTTATGAAAACAATTGCCAATCAACTATGCATCAATTGAGTTGGTTTCATTGCTATCCAATTAAAACAGTTAACATAAGACTCTTACCCCCATCTACCTACAATATACATATTTCCATCCATTTAGTCTTTATTAAATATATGTAATCAAAGTATATATCGTTCATGATCATGCTTAACCACTACATATGAAATGAATATTATGTTTCGCATCATGCCACCTATGAATACTCTTTTAAAATAGTTGGGCTATAATTTCGTTAGGGTATCCAAACCTAGTTCACAAAATAGAATTAACATGTGAATTGGTTTAGGCAGTCATAACTACCGTAAGAAAGCCGAGGGTCTACTTTCAAACCATATCCCTTTACATAATCTAAAATAGGTAGAGTATTACAAAAGCCCTTATCTTTAACCATGCGCCATTATAATCTATAACTTCCCTTAGTTAATCGTTCTTTATCTCATTGTAGTTTAAAACCATCCTCAACTAGGATAATGCCATACTTATTACCTTCATGTATGTTCCATTTATAAAATGCAATCTATATATATATATATATATATATATATACTTCAAGTTGTTTACGGACAATCTATCGATGCGAATACCAACTGATATCCCTGGTTTGAATGGTTTGGATCTAGAAGAAAGGAAAACAAGAATGGAAACCTTTCCCTAGATCTATCAAATTACTTGAATACAAAGAGTCTAGTCCATACTTTATTTACGAGGGTTGTCCTCGTGGCTTGAATCTTTTGCAATCCTACTTGTTGATGAAGAGATTCCTTACAAAAGACTCAAAAGGAAAAGACAAGATACTACAAGGTAACATGATACATTTAGGAAATTGACGGAGGATAAATACTATAAATGAAATTACACATCATTTATGGGAAATGAAGACATTGTTGTATTAATAAAAATAGAGGAAAGAATGACAACCAATGAAGCATTGGTGTTGAAGATCCTTTCCAATGGAACCTTGCCTCAATTTTCCAATCATGGAAGAATAGATTCCTAGGTTAATTTCACCAGCATTTGGCTGCCCCCATTTCAACCCTCCTATCCCATGAAGAGGAGCTTCATTCATAGGCCAAAAGAGATGAGGAGGAGAGGAGAGAATTAGGGAGAAGGAGGAGGTTGGATCTAACTAAGTTGGTAGGAAAGTAAGTTCCACCCTATATGGAATTGATAAGCCTCCACTAGGGTCTCCTTCGAGAAACTTCTCAAAACTTCTCTTTTTTCCCTCCATACAAGCATCGACGCACCCTAGACACTAGCAACATGCATCAACGACACGGTTTGTAGTGGAGCAAGGTGCACTGATCAGGAAAGATGCATCAACCTCTCTAAATCGGGTTTTTACAGGGAAGAAACCTCATGACTCATCTTCCAAACATTTTGGTCAAGTAATTCAGCTATTTAGGTAAGGATAATGTGTAAATGGTTTGTAATCATGATGAGTACAAAATTTACCTGTAACAGAAGTACATACATAAAGTTACTTAGAAATATCTTTTATATATACCAAATATTATCCAATATTATCCATTTAATAAGGGAATATATCAAATTAATATTCCTTTATTCTTATTGGTAGGTTTTAATGTAGCATCATTCAAGATTAATGTTGAGGACAACGTATGGATCACAATTATCCATACAACAAGTTAACAATATATTATTTCATACTTCTTGGACGTCACATCACCTTGAACCTGATTTACACATTTAAAATATAAAATATGTTCAATAGGTTGTACATATGATAGTAAATTTACTAAAATGTATGTGACTTCACTTCCATCTTTATTTCCACGAGTATGCATTGTTTGTGATTCCCTATATTTCAGTTACTTGTGGTTAACATTTAAACAAACCAATGTACTGACCATTGGATGTTCCATAGGCATGTCCCCTATGTAATTAAAAAGGTGGATAAGACAATATTCTAATGTAAGCGGTAAGACACTTACATATACAATATCGTACTTTAATTTTATTGTGGTTATAATTTTATCATCGTTTTACAAAATCAAAAGGCTAACATATAAGCTCCGCTTATGAATTAGATTAAATTAAGTGATAATCTACAAATGTATCATTATGCTACAAATGTATCATTATGCTGATATGCGTCTTTTGAAGATTATGAAAGAGCCTAATTTAAAATAGCACAATGAAATGAAACAACACAGAAAACAAAAGAGAAGCTTTTATTCAAACATAGGAAAAGAAAACCTTGGATTATTTATTTCTCATTGATTTTTAGACTTGCACAGCTACATACTTATATAGATTACATTGCATAGAAATTAAGGCATTATTTACATGCCGTAAAATCAGCTGTAGATTGATGTATAATTCTGCAAATTATTTATTCTTCACATGCATTAGCATGCAGTGAAGTTTGCTGCTAATTATTTAATAAACACCTGCAACCTAAAATTAAAACAGACACTCTCAGTGATTCTGCACAGCATCAGTTATCAACATACTCCCCCTTGATGCTGAGAGGGCTCACAATAAGATCTCTGAGAATAAAAAATTGGGCCTTTGAGACTTCCTTAGTGAAGATGTCCGCTAGTTGTTTTTGAGTGTTGATGTATTTCAATTCAACTTGCTTCTTTTGGACCAAATCTCGAATAAAATGATACTCCAAGTCAAAATGTTTTGTCCTGCTATGATGTACTGGATTCTTGGTTAATTTGATGGCACCCATATTATCACAAAAAATTACTGTAGGTTGAATTTGTTTTTCTTCAATTTCTTCAAGAACTTTTCTAAGCCATAATGCTTGTGTGCTTACTGAGGTGACTGCAACATATTCTGCTTCTATAGAAGAAAGAGAAACTATACTTTGCTTCTTTGAGCTCCAAGTGATCAAACCAGAACCAAAAGAAAAACAATTACCAGATGTAGACTTTCTATCATCCAAACTACCACCCCAATCGGAATCACTGAAGCCAACCAATTCAAAACTCTTAGAAGTATAGTAATGAATGCCAAAATTTAGAGTTCCTTTCACATACCTCATAATTCTTTTAGCTGCATTCATATGCATTTCACATGGCATTGTCATATACCTAGAAACAAGTGAAACTCAATAAGCAATATCAGGCCTTGTGTGTGTTAGAAACATTAAGCTTCCAACAATACTTCTATAAACTGTCTCATCAGCCATTTCAGCACCATCATCTCTACACAACACAACTCCATGAGCATTCGGAGTAGGAGATGGTTTGCAATCAGCCATATCAAATTTCTTCAACATATCCTTTGCATACTTTGTCTGACAAATAAAAGTTTCATCTTCACTTTGATAAACTTCCATTCCAAGAAAATATTGCATGAGGTTTAAATCTTTCATCTCAAACTCATGCATCATAGCAAATTTGAATTCATCCTTCATCTTACAACTGCTACCCATATACAACAAATCACCAACATATAAATTGACAATAAGAGTATCATTACCTTCTTGTTTATAGTAAAGGGTAGGTTCACTCTTACATCTTTTAAAGCCATTCTCTTGAAAATAAGGGTAGGTTCGCTCTTACATCTTTTGAAGCCATTCTCTTGAAAATATCCATCAATCCTGGAATACCAGGCTCTTGGTGCTTTCTTTAGGCCATAGAAATCCTTCTTCAACTTGTAGACTTGATGTTCTTTTCCTTGCACTTCAAAACCCTGTGGCTGTTCCACATAGACTTCCTCTTCTAAGTACCCATTCAAGAAGGCACTTTTTACATCCATGTGATGAATGCTCCATTTCTTTTGTGCTGCCAGTGAAATCAACATTTTGATAGTCTCTTGCCTTGCTACAGGTGCAAAGGTTTCTTCATAATCAATGCCATACTTGTGTGTGAATCCCTTAGCAACTAACCTTGCTTTGTGTCTTTCAATAGTCCCATCACTGTTATACTTTGTTTTGTAGACCCATTTAGTACCAATTTTTTTCTTATCATGTTGAAGATATGTAAGCTCCCAAGTATCATTCCTATGAATTGAGTCTATCTCTTCTTGCATAGCTTGCACCCAAACCTCATTAGTAGAAGCTTCTTCAAAACTTGATGGCTCAAAATCAACTTGTGAAAATAAAGCAAAATTTACAGTCTTACCTTTTGGATTTTCTTGATGTGCCAGACTTGTACTTCTCTGATAAATTTCATTCAATCTTCTCACCTTCCTTGCGATACTTGGACTTGAATATGGAGAACTAGATGAGGGGCTGCTTGGTGGATTTGTAGCATTTGGAACTGAAACATTAGTGGGATTCTTATTATTAATATCATCAATAATATCACCATCCAAACCAGATTTTGATTTCTCAACATGGTCTTTTTGATGACCATAAACTCCCCCTTCATAAAAAATTACATCTCTTGACACAACAATGCGATTGGTGAGAGGATTATACAACTTGTAAGTCTTACTTTGCTCACTATATCCAACAAAAATGCATGCTTCACTTTTTGGATCTAACTTTTGTCTCTTTTGATCAGCTACATGAACAAAGGCTAAACAACCAAAAACTTTGAAATGACTAACATTAGGCTTTTTCTCATACCAGGCTTCATAAGGAGTCATCATGTGAAGTGCACTAGTGGGACTTCTATTGAGTATATACACTGCTGTAGCAACTGCATCACCCCAAAAGGAATTGCTTAATCCTTTGGTATGTAACATACTCCTTGCCATTTCCACCACTGTACGGTTCTTTCTTTCAGCTACCCCATTTTGTTGAGGTGTGTAAGCAGTGGTGAGTTGTCTTCTAATGCCATTCATATCACAAAAATTCTGAAAACCTCTTGAACAAAATTCTCCTCCACGATGAGTCCTTAAGCATTTTATTTTGTAACCACTTTCATTTTCTACAAGGGCTTTAAACCTCTTGAATGTATCAAATGCTTCACCCTTGCTCTTCAAAAAATAAACCCAACACATTCTTGAGTAATCATCAATAAAAGTAATGAAATATGATGACGTACCCAAACTTTCTGTCTGCATAGGACCACAAATATCAAAATGAACTAGCTGAAGTGGATAATGGGCCCTCCATGCCTTGCCTCTAGGAAATTTCTCTCTTGCATGTTTTCCTTTAACACATCATTCACAAACCTCTGTGTGCTCTTCAACCTTAGGCAAACCATAAACTAATTCTTTTGATGTTAGAGGCTTCAAACTCTGAAAATTCAAATGACCATACCTGAGATGCCACAACCAACCTTTGTCCTCATATGCCATATTAGCAAGGTTGATGCTAGTTTCTCCAAACATCAATGGGAACATCCTATTCTTTGACATAGGCACAACTGTAACCACCCTATTGCTTTGATTCTTATCATAAATTGTGCATTGCCTATCATCAAACACAACTCTGTAATTCTTTTCACACAGCTTCCCAACACTTAATAAATTATGCTTTAACGGTGGAGTGTAATAAACATCTTTAACACTTTTCATACCTTCTTTTGTATGGACTGCCATATCTCCTTTTGCAGAAACCTCTAAGGTTTTTTCATCACCAAGTTTGATATTAGATTTGAAACTTTCTTCCATTGTAGAGAAAAGCTTGCGATTTCTTGTCATGTGGTTAGAACAACCTGAATCTAAATACCAAACATCTTTAACTGTATTTTCAGTTTTTCCATAAGATAAAAACAAATTGTTTGGAGAAGCATCATCAGCCTCTTGAGCATAATTAACACTTTTGTTTTCTTTTAATCTGCAATCCCTTTCAAAATGACCATACCTTTGAAAATGATAACACTGGATGTTTCTCTTATCAAATCTGACTCTACCTCTTCCTCTGAAACCACCTTTTCTTCCTTATCTCCTCTTGGAAAAAATTGATACTGACCTTTACCTTGGGCTTGGTTTCTTCTCGAGCTAGAACTAACATATTCTTTGTAATCTGTAGCTTTGTGGAAAAAGCTTTCTCATCACTTTCTCCAAATGAATCTCTCACTCTGTCTTCATGAGAAATAAGAGATCCAACTAGGTGATCAAAGTGAAGGTTAGTCAAATCGTTGCTTTCTTCAATGACTATAGCAACATGGTTCCATCTTGGTGTTAGAGACCTCAACACCTTTTTAATCACAATTTCTTTATCAATAATTTCTCCTAGAGTAGCCAATTTATTGACAACATCATTTGCTCTTACACAATAATCACTCACCTTCTCACCTTCTTGCATCTTCAAATTCTCGAATTCTGTCCTCAATTTCTGTAACTTGATAAATTTAACTTGATCAGTGCCTTGGTAAGCTTCATGTAGAGTCTTCCAGGCATTATGAGTTGACTTTGCTCCTGCAATTCGTGGAAATAAGCTCTTATCTAGAGCTATTTGAATATGAAATAAAGCTTGGGCATTCCTCTTCTTGGCTTCTCTCTTAGTTGTTCTATCATTGGCTGTAAAGGTGTTCCAATCTTCTGGCTCTTCATAACCTGATTCTACAATCTCCCACAAATATTTTCCTGTCAAAAAGGTCATCATCTTGATGCACAAATAATCATAATCACTTCCATCAAATTCTAGAATTGGCAAAGAGTTAGAATTTGACATTATGAACTTTAAACAAAATACATGCTCTAATACCAAATGAAGATTATGAAAGAGCCTAATTTAAAATGGCACAATGAAATGAAACAACACAGAAAACAAGAGAGAAGCTTTTATTCAAACACAGGAAAAGAAAACCTTGGATTATTTATTTCTCATTGATTTTTAGACTTGCACAGCTACATACTTATATAAATTACATTGCATAGAAATTAAGGCATTATTTACATGCCGTAAAATCAGCTGTAGATTGATGTATAATTCTGCAAATTATTTATTCTTCACATGCATTAGCATGCAGTGAAGTTTGCTGCTAATTATTTAATAAACAGCATCATCAGTTATCAGCATCTTTATATTGGTACAGTACTCCGTTGCCGTTTTTTAATTGCATTTATGAATTGTATGGTCTTGATTTTGTAATTGGGAATATTCATAGTGGTGGCTATCAATTTGATGGTGTAGATTTAATTGGATAACTTCCATGCAGGTATTAAGAGACAAATTAGCATTTCTTCCATAACTAATTAGGGATTAAAAATTGATTATCGATAATATGGTGTGATGGCATAAATTTTGGAGAGAAAAATACAATGGCTGCCAGGTTTCCACTCTTTGTTGCCTATAAGTTCCAAGTGGCCCCACTCTCCATACTCCTGTAACGCCTACATGAAAAGTAAAGCGAATGAAGAGATCCCTGCATTTCCAGGCCAAGAAGCATAAACTATCGGAGGCTCTTCCCGCTGGCTCCACTCTCAGTGTCCCGTAACGCTTTGCTCGCCTCTATCGGTTCCCAAAGCAGAAGTGGAGGCAATTCGGATTTACACCGATTAGGTATTCTTTAAATCAGTCTAGTGTGGTTTGTATTCCTCCGTATGTTTTGTACTTCGATCACCAGCGAACGCGATAGACTGAAAACCTGAAAACCAATTACCTTAGGCTCTTGTGAAGATGGATCTCTCCCATAACAATTTGCTAGTAATTATTTCAGTTCAATTAATTATTTAAGGTATTCTCTGAAGCAGAGCAAGGTATTGTGGACGTTGTAGTTCTTTCCCCAGTGCGCAAGTCGCCTTGTGAGTCTGAGAAGTCTAGATGTCGCTTCAAATCACCTCAAATCTCTTCCTGAGAAGTCTGGATGCTGAGGCGATTGTTCCAAAATGTGAAGGTTGGTTCTTGAACTTTCATCTTCTGGGTTACGGTTAGATTTTTTTAATGATCCTAAAATAGCTGGTTGAGGTGATTGTTTGAAAATTTATAGATTGATTCTCTGTATATTTGTTTTTGTTATTCTTATTCACTTTTCTGTTACTGGAGTTTCAATTTTAAATTTAATGGAAATATAAATACCTTGTCAACCCACTTTGTTGAAGAAATTATTGACCATGTGCTCTTGTTTTCCTGCGTTGCAGTAGAGATGGAATGCCAGGTAACAGCTATGGAATGCCAGGTAACAGCTGTGTCACATTAGATGACTATAAATATGAAGGCAGAGCAGACTTAGATCGGAAATCTTAATTTGTGTAAAATTTTATTTTAATATATCTTCTGAAACTTTAAAGCTGAAAATTACCATTTTAAGTGTAGGGCATGGCAGCGCTACCCAATGCAGTTCCTTGTCCATGTAGAATTTCACCCTAAAGTAAAATTTTGGCATCAGGAATGAGCACTTAAACTATCAAAACATGTGAATCTAGGCACATAAAAAAATCTGATAGATTTGTGCTGGTTATAAATTGAATTCCCATTATTGATTTCTGTGAATTGGGAATTTTTATAAATATAAATATGTGCACAAACATCTATAGAGGCAATAATCCATGGGAAAAGAGCGTTGAACCTATTGGAATTCAAGTAAAGGTATGAGATGGATTCTCCAAGGCTCCGTGTACACCTCTTTTTCTGTTTCCCAATGCTGAGTTTTTGGTTGCTTCAGCGTTTAGTCACTATGGCTCAGTTTTTTGGTTGCTTAAGCTTATAGAAAATATATTGACTTATGTTTTAGGATGCTATTTGGAAATTTTGAAGTTATCCTTAATCTTTCCTTTAATAAAAAATCATTTAAATTTAAAAATTGAGATTGCAAATTCTTTTAATCAATAGTCATTTAAATTTATAAATTTTTTGAAGTTATCTTTAATCTTTCTTTTAAATAAGAATCATTTAAATTTAAAAATTGAGATTGAAAATTCTTTTATTCCAGACTCATTTAAATTTATAAATTGGGGTTTTTGCAATACCTATAAGAGATAAGAGACAGAGTCTATAGTGAACCAGCTACACAATCATTCCATCTCTACAATTAAGTTACTCTTGGATTTTTGGTCAATTTGTTTTTTTTTAATGTTGCTCAAGTTCAGTTCACTTATTCGAGAACTCAATGGTAGAAAGATTGAAATACTTGATGAATTGTAAAGTTTTTTTTTATTTTTTATTAAATCAATTTATAATTATGGACTCAAATGTCTAGGTTATATATTTCGAAATTTAAGAGAGATTATTTGAATGCAATAATTTTTGTACAATACATTAAGGGATGGAGCAATATTTTATGGTTTATTGGAACTTTATAATTGGTTTATGAACATGTAGAGCTTATTAAAATAAGTGATTTGTAAAAAGTGATATTACCTAGAAAAAACAGCGTGAACTTATTTGTGGGCTGTATAGCCAGCTTACTAAATCATATGACACATAATAATATAAATAAACTGAGAATGTGTAGCCTTGTAAGAAGAAAAACATATGCTTGAAATTATTGAACTTGTTACAATTCAGTTGCCAATTCTAAATAAAATTTAGGAAATGCTTCAAAGAACTGTTGAAGTATTTTTATTATGTATTACTTTTGGCATCATAAATGGAAACCAGTTTGTTTCATTTTCATATTGATTATAAATTTCATTGAAATGAGTGGAAGGTTTATTTTTTCAGATTATATCTTACAAGGATTTTTTTTTTTTTTTGTTATACCAATGTTTTGTGGAGGCTTAGTTTCTTACTTTGAAATCATACTTCACAACTTGTGTAGTGATTAGGTTTTGGTTTTTATGTACCAATGATTTCAAAGTAAGAAATTACTTTGAAATCATACTTCACAACTTGTGTAGTGATGAGAAATCTCGATAACACATAGATCGCCAGAGTATATAAGACAATCTGGTGAATGTTGTCCGTTATGTTTGTTCGTATGCGGACGCCAGATTCTGCTTTTAATAATCCACCCACGTGAATCACAAATGTTCAAATCTATGTGAACACAAATTTATTATAATTATTGTCCAGTTTTGAATGTATGGTTAATCTAACTTAATATCCCTGGAATTATTCTCAATCCTCCACTCTCAAGAATGTATGCTTATTGATATTTCCTTTCGATTCACATGTTTATTATTAAAATATTCATGCCACTGTATTGAGTTTTCCTATAGATTCACATGTTTGGGTAGTTTAAGTGCTCATTCCAAAATTTTACTTTAGAGTGAAATTATACATGGAGAAGGAACTGCAATGGGAAGCGCTGCCATGCCGTACACTTAAAATCATTTTTTACACAAATTAAGATTTCTTAAAACCACCCTTCAAAGTTTGGTAAGATAGATTAGATTCAATTTCACACAAATTAAGATTATCCAAAACTACCATTCCACTACCTAATATACTATGCATATAAAAAAAATGAATAAAGTGTTGATTTAACCATAACCTTAATTTTTTTTAAATATATATTCATTATTGAAATGCGGTTTGAATTTGCATAGAACATGGGTTCCTTATCGAAAAGTTTGCAATGATATTATTAATGAATATATATATATGACAAGAAAATTTTCCTTCTGTAATGTTCCAAATGGATTTTTGCAATCACTGTAAAATTTTGTTTTTTTTTAATATATATTTATTATATGTTCACTTCAAACTGGGTAGTGCTGCTCTGCATGGAAGTTTGGCTCATTTAAACAATATTTAAATATCCTTAATTGCTTAAATTGTTTTATACTTAAACATATTCTTATTCATTCAAATATTTAAACAGGTTAATACTATATAAAAATATAAACTTGTTAAAAACACAATTTATTATTTGATATTTCAGGTTATGCATATGTTATTTAAGTATAATCTAATCTGAAAAAATTATTTAAAATAAAATTTTAAAATTGAAATAAAATAAAATTTTAAAATTATTTCAATTTATATGTAACTATAAACTTTTTATCAACAAGAAAAAATGTTTTTCTCTTACTTAATGAGTAGCATATATTTCAACTATTTGCATTATATCTATGATACAACAAATTGTTATAAATTATTTATGATAAACAAATTATTATAAACTTTATAATGTAAAGCAGTCATATACATATTAATATGCAGATTATATTTAACTAATTTGAAGTTTTTATAAAAAAAAATAAAAAAATTAATTAAATATAAATAAGATATAAAATAACATGTGAAAATTATTTAAAAAATTAAACTATTACATTATGTGAACATGGTAACAAATAAAATTAAGTAAACATTTTAAAAAATTATGTTTTTTTAATTATATTCATTTAAATTTGAATAAAAGTAATTCAAATTTATATTATAATATTTGATATAATATTTTAATTATAATAAAATACATACAATGTTATATTTCAATAAAAGCATTTGAACTTTAATCAATTTAGTTTGACGATATTAAAAAGTAATTTTAATTTTTTATTCAAAGTTAATACCCTAAAAAAATTATAATATATAGATTTATAAAAACATTATCTAAATAATATTAAAAAAATATAGTAATTCTATTTTATATTGGATCATTTAAATACATTTATATTTTAGTAAAAGTATACAATGTCACATTTTAATATCGACTATATTCACCACTAATGTATTTAAACTTATTTAATTTGATAATATTGAAAATAAAATTAGATATTCAATTAAAAGTTAAAATCCTTACATAATTTAGAAAAAAATACAATATATATTTTTATAAAACAAAAATATGTAAACATTATAAAAAATATGTGTGGGTTTTATTTTAAATCATAACAATTTTTATTTTTCCTATTTGTTTTAGTTTTAAACTACACTTATTAATTTAAGATCATTGATTATAAAAATACATATAAACATTATAAAAAATGTGCGTATGTTTGTTTAAATTATATTAGCTTAAATTATAGTAAAAGTAATTCAAATTCATATTAAAACATCTAATATAACATTTAAATTAGAGTAAAATATAGAGTGTAACATTTAAATAGGACTACATTTACTAAAATATTTGAATTCTAAATAATTTAATTTAACAATATTAGAAACATATTTCAATTTTTGTTTCAAAGCTAATACTCTAATATGTTTAAAAAAAATAAAGTATATAAATTTATATAAAAAATTGTGTGAACATTATACTATACATATTTGTTTCTTTTAAATAGTAACAGTTTTTAACTATTCATATCAAATTTAGATTTAAACTACATAATTAATATTAAGCCATATTAATATTAAAAAGTGACAATGAATATTTTTAGTGGGTATCAATTTTAAGAATTCAAAGTAACCATTAAGACAACTATTTCACTCTATCAACACCCTCATGAGCATGCAAATGTGATATAACCATTAAGGTACATAACAGTTCAATCATACTCAAACACAGTCAAACAATCATGAAAAGTGTCAACCAATAATCAAAAGTGAAGCAATAGTCAAAATTCAATCAATAGTAAACCTATAGTCAAAATTCAAACAATAGTTAAAAGTCAAAGACAACCAATAGTCAATCAAAATTCAACCAATAGTGAATAGTCAAGAGCCAATCAATATCATACATAGTCAATGATAGTTATCGAACCATATAAACCAATAGCCAAGAGTGAACCATAGTCAAAAGTCATCAAGTATTCAATTACACTATGTAATCAACCAATCATCAACCAAAGTTATAAGCTAACAAAAATTCAACCTATTGTCCCCAAAGTCAACCATGGTCAAAACTTAATTATGCCTAAACAAAGTCAACCATAGTCAGTTATGCCTAAACATAGTCAACCATAGTTAATTATGCCTAAACATAGTCAATCAGGGTCAACCAAAGTCCACCAAAAGTTCACCATGGTCAAACAAGTTAAGCTAAAGTCAATCAAATTCAACCATGGTCAACCAGTGTCAAGCTAAGTCAACCATGCTTAACCAAAGTGAACTATGGCTCAACCAAACTCAACCATGGTTAACCAAAGTCCATCCTATCAAACCAAAGTTAACCATGGTCAACCAAGTTAAACCAAAGTCAACCAAATTCAACCATGGTAAACGAAAGTTAACCATATCAACCATGGTCAACCAAAGTGAACCATAGTCAAACAAATTCATCCATAGTCAACCATATTTAACCAAATTCAACAATAGTAAAAAAATATTGGAATTATAATCAACCATATCATTTTAAATTCAACCCTCGTGTCATCGATAATCAACCCAAACATGTCAACCATAGTCAACCATACGATATTAAAATCAACCAAATTCAACCAGCGTCGACCATGGTCAACCATAGTCAACCATAGTTAATCATGGTCACCCACAGTCAACTAAGTCCAACCTAAGTCAACCAAACTCAAAAGTCAAACAAGGACAATCAATAGTCGATTTTTAGCAAACTAAGTCAACTATAGTCAACAATAGTCAATATTAACCATAGTCAAATATAAACAAGGTCTACCAACAGTTAGTTATGGCCAAACAAAATCGCCCATAGCCAACCACAACCAACCATGGGAAACCATACTCAACCAAAGTCAACCATAATCAACCAAGGTCAACCATAGTCAATTATAGCGAACAAAAGTCACCCACAGTTGACCATAGTTAACCATGGTTAGCCATAGTCAACCATGATCAATTAGTCAACTAAAGTAAACCATAGTCAACCACGGTTAACAAGGAGAAACCATGGTTAACTAAGGTAAATTTAAGTCAACCATAGTTTACCAAGGGAAACCACGGTCAACCATAGTTAACCAAGGGAAACCATGGTCAACTAAGGTCAGTTTAAGTCAACCATGGTCAACCATAGTCAACCATATTCCACCATGGCCAACAAGTAGTCAATTATTGCTAACCATGGTAACCCATGGTCAACCTAAGTCAACCTTGATCTACAATAGTTAACCTTGATAATCAAAGTCAATTATTGTATACTATAGTCAACAATTGTCAACCATAGTCAATCATAATCAATTAGTCAGCCAAAGTCAAACAAATCCAACCATGATCAACCAAAGTCACCCATACTCAACCATAGCCAACCATATTCCACCATAGTTAGCCATAATAAACTAGTATTCAATTATGGCCAAACTAAGTCAACCATAGTCAACCATGGTTAACAAATGTAAACTATGGTTAACCATGGTCAACCATAGTCATTTAAAGTCAACCAAATCCATCCATGGTCAACCAAATTCAACAAAAGTCAACCATGGTCTACCAAAATTCAATCAAAGTCGACTTTGGTTAGCTAATGTCAACCAAAGTTAATCATAGTCAACCAAAGTCAACCATAGTCAACTAACTTAAACCATCTTCAATCGAAGTCAACCATGGTTTACGAAACTTAACTATGGTCAACCATAGTCAACTAAAGTCAATAATTGTCAATCATGGTCAAACATAGTCAGTTATGGACAACCATAATCCACCATATTTAACCAATGGTTGGCCATTGTCAACCAAAGTCAACCATGGGAAACCACAATCAACCATGACCAACCATGGTCAACCATAGACAACCATAGCAACCCATGGTCAACCATAGCAACCCAAGGTCAACCAAAGTTAACCCTGGTCATTCAAAGTCAACCAAAGTCATCCATGGTCACCGAAAGTCAACCATAGTGAACCATGGTAAACCATAAACAATCGTAATCAACCAAAACCAACCATGGTCAAGCAAAGTCTACTATGGTTGACTACAATCAAACATGGTTAATGAAAGTCAACTAAGATAAACCAAAGTCAACAATCGTCATCTATAGTCAACCATGCTCAACCATGCTCAACCATGAACATCCAAAGTCAACTATGTTCAGCCATAGTCAACCATGGTCAACCAAAATCTACCATGTTCAATAAATAGTTAACTAATAGTTAATCAAACTCAACCATGTTTAACCAAGAGTCAACTAAAGTCAACCATGATCAACCAAAGTCAACCATGGTCAATGAAAGTCAACCATGGTCAACCAAGATTAACGTGAGTCAACCATGGTCAACCATTGTCAACCATGGTCAAACATAGTCAACCATGGCCAACCATAATCAACAATTCTCAGCCATAGTCAACCAGTGCTTGGCCATGATCAACCAAAGTCAACCATTGTCAAACATAGTCAACCATGAGAAACCATGGTCAACCATAGTAACCCATGGTCAACTACAGTCAACCATGGTAAATCAAAGTCATCCATGGTCAACCAAAGTCACCCATGGTCAACCATCATTAACCACCATAAACAAGTCAACCAAATCCAATCATGGCCAAGAAAAGTCAACCATAGTCAACAAAACACAACAATTGTCAACCATAGTTAACCAAAGGCCAACCAAATGTAACCATGGTAAACCAAAAGTCAACCATTATCAACCAATGTCAACCAAGATTAACGTGAGTCAACCATGGTCAACCATAAACAACCATAGTCAACAATGGTCAACCATGGTTAACCAATCTCAACCATGGTCAATCATAGTGAGATACAAAGAGAGATTAGTCAATCATAGTCAACCATGGTTCGATAACCATCGTTGACCATACTCAACCAAATTCAACCATAGTTAAACGAAGTTAACCATAATCAACTAAGGTCGACCATAGTCAGCTAAAGTCAATTATAACGAACAAAAGTCACCCACAGTCGACCATAGTCAACCATGATCAATTAATCAACTAAAGTAAACCATAGTCAACCATGGTCAACCAAAGTCAACCATAAATAACAAAAGTCAAACATGGTTAAACATAGTCAACCATAGATAGCCATAATCAAACATTCTCAACCATAGTCAACCAATGATTCACCATGATCAACCAAAGTCATCCATGGTCAACCATTGTCATACATAGTCAAGCATGGCCAACCATAGCCAACCATAGTAACCCATGGTCAACTAAAGTCAACCATGGTAAATCAAAGTCATCTATGGTCAACCAAAGTCACCCATGCCCAACCATGGTCAACCATCATCAACCATGGTAAACCATAGACAAGTCAACCAAATTTAATCACGGCCAAGCAAAGTCAACCATGGTCAACAAAACACAACAATGGTCAACCATAGTTAATAAAAGGTTATCCAAACTCAACCATGGTAAACCAAATTCAACCATGGTAAACCAAAAGTGAACCATTATCAACCAAATTCAACCATGGTTAACCAATGTCAACCATGGTCAACCATAAACAACCATAGTTAACTGTGGTCAACCATGGTTAACCATAGTGAGATACAAAGAGATATTAGTCAACCATGGTTAACCATGGTGAACCATGGTTGCATGGTTGATCATGGTCAACCATATAAATAATCTTAATTCCTTTCTAAGTTTTTCATGGTTGACCATGGTCAATGGTCCAGCATGGTCAACCATGGTGGACCATAGTCAACCATATTTAACCATAGTAAGCCAAAAGTCAACAAAACTTGCCGCATCCCATTGTCACAAAACCTACCATGTCTCATTGTACTATGTTTCACCATGGTTAAGGATACCACCTACTCCTTCTACTAATGCTAGAATATGGCATTTTTTCAAGTGTAATTCGGAATGTTGCAATGTGACATAACCACTCATCTATTTATTAACATCACATAGACCATATTAAACCATATCAATAATAATAATAATAGTAATAATAATATATTTTATTATTATTATTATTATTATTATTCAAATAATTTATTAGTATTATTAAAGTTGCCAATTTTCATTATATTATTATAATTTTTTTTTTCAATTACAATTATTTTAATTAATAATGAATAATGAATAATTATTATTTTATTATTATTATTTTAATTAATTTCTGGTTTTTATTTATAATTATTAGAATTATATTTTTTATTTATAATTATTTTTATTATTATAAAATATTTTAAAAAATGTTGTTTTATTTTCATTTATTATTTTTTTCTTATTTAAATATAATTATAATTTCTTATTTATAATAATAAAAATATTCTTATTTACTATTTTTTTTATAGTTTTTTAAAATATTTTATAATAATAATAATAATATTCTTATTTTTTAAATATTTTATAATAATAGTTAATTATAAATTTAAAAATATAATTATAATAATTATAAATGAAAATAAGAATTAATTAAAATAATAATAATAAATACTAATTATTAATTAAAATAATTGTAAATAGAAATAAGAAAATATAATTATAAAAATAATAAATGAAAATAATTTATAATGAGATTTTTTTTTTTACATAAACGAGTAAGTAGATTTATATGAAAAAAGGTAAGATCTGATACAAAATGGGGAGATTGTACCCATCCAAAAAGAGGGAATTGAGCACCTTGATTCCAGTCTTAACAGTTCGTAGGAGACTTAGATACATATAGTTCTTAAAAAGAAAAGATGACTCTCTGATAAAACAACTTGTTTATACAAAATTCATATAGATAAGTAGTAACTAGAAGAAAGACCAGTAGTCAATTCTCTATTGAGCGACGTTGCTTTTTCTTGCTGCTAGTGGCCAGATTCGCATTTTCCTCCATTCTCAGAATGACCGACGGGTTGTTGGTCTTGCTGGTCCGGATATAGTCTACCTTGGCTTCTACAATCTTGAGGCAGCTGTGCATGGTCTCCATCCTGCCAGCGATGCTATCAAAGTACTCGTTCATTTTATTATTGTTGTTCCTTACCTCTGAGATTTCAATTTGTACAAAAGTAGCTAAATTGGAGACATTTTTCTTGAGATATTTCTGTTCACCTCTCAGCACTCCAACTTGAGCTTCAATGTCTTGCAAATGAGAAAGAAGACCAGGTGGAGGGCTTTCTGGTCCGTTGGGGGAGTCAAGGTTCACCACACCAACATCATCATTAGTTACATTCCAGAGTTTTCCAATAACAGCATCCCCAACGTTTCCACCCAACTGATGCATAGGGCCGAGATGCGTAGGGTTGCCAAGAAGCTGATTGTTGGACTCCAACGGGCGCCAGAGCTTCCTAGTTTCCTGCTCGAATCCATTTGGCAGTCTGGCCTGGTTCATCAATTGGCCACCATGCTGCTGAGCCCACCTATTATTGATTTCCAGTGCAGTGGGCCGACGAACATGCTTCACTTTGTTCATGACTCCATTCTTTTCACTGCGGCCATTCCCCTGTAGGGCTTCCAAAGGAGACATGTAGTGGTTCATGCCAATACCTTCAGCAACTTGAAGGGGTGTCTTGCATTGTTTGCACTTCAGCGCAGGGAGACAAAGACCAGAGGGGCTACCGTTTTCCATGGTGAAACACGCAGTATGCCTGCAGACTAAATTACCTTCACAGAATGTTCCAGATTGCGTCGAATGAGGAATGTTAACAGCCAAGTGTCTAATATAGGCTTGCTCTGCAAGACATATGTTGTGAATTGAATTTTTGCATGCTAGGTAGGGGATTGTAAGCTGTAGATGCCGTCCTTTCTCCCCGCAACTCGATCTTGGTGGGATTATGAGATTGATTTTTGCCTCCATCAGCCAGGTGGATAATGCATTGGGGAGGATGCCAATTAATAGGTGCACATTCCCATGTTGACACCCAGGGCCATTGTGTGATGTGGGGATTTTGTTTCCCATTTCAACTTGATTAAATCCAAAACCTTGTGGAGAGGAGACGGGGTTAGGGAACCCAAGCCATTGTTGGCTGTTGTCCATTTTTTATCAAGGTAACGCAATTCAATCTAGCACCAATATTTTCCATTGAGTCCGCTTGTTCATTGTTACCTCTCAAAATGTGATAGAGAGAGATGGAGTTGATATCCTTTATCTTTTGAGAGAAATGAAAATGGAATTTGGAGGAGGGTTGGCGGTTATTCTTTGCAAGTGCCCGAGCTTCTTTGATCACAAGGAGAGAGTCCCCAATTTCGACTAGGTCATGGACGTTGTTTTCCTTTGCTATATCGATTCCTTGTAGAAGCGCAATCCATTCTGCGTCGTTGTTGGTCTTTTTTCCTATTCCCCATGCATAGTCCATTAGCATGTTCCCTTCGGAGTCTAGTAGGACTCCCCCCGCACCTGCCAACCCAGTTTATAATGAGAATTGACAACTTTAATAATAATAATATTTTTTTAATAATAATAATAATAATAGAAGATATTATTACTAATATATATATATTTTTTTTACAGTAACAGTTGAAATATGTATATTAAAATTTGAAAAGAGCGTACAAAATGCCTGGAGATTGTACCCATCAAGTTGAGGGAGAATTCACCTTTGTCCCAGTCTATGAAATTCGACTCATCAGAGTTTTTAACAAAAGAGGGAAATAGGCACCTCTGAACTCTTCAAAACTACATACCGATAGTTGTAGACTAACTTCTATGCCAAGGAGAACCGTTGGGCTGTTGCTCCTACTGGTACGAATGCAGTCAACCTTAGCCTCCACTATCCTTAACCCACTATGCAGAGAATCAATTTTTCCTACCAACCCCTCAAAGAATTCTTGCATTTTGTTGTTGTTACCTCTGATGTCCGAATTAGATATCTGCACGAAGGTAGCCAACTGGGAAATGACTTTCTTGATGTCCTTGCTTTCTCCCCTTAACCATCCGACCTATGCATCAATGTCATGCGGATGCGAGAGCACTCCTGGAGGCGGGCTTTCCAGACCACGAGGAGAATCATAATTCCCAAAGTCTCCAGTGCCCCCATTCACATTCCAGAGCTTGCTGACTCTTGTGTCCCCAGAATTTTCATTGACTAGGTGTAGAGCCAGGTTATTCTGATGTCTCACCTTCACCTAGGACTTTCCAGTTCTTATCGTTCTCCTACTCGTAACCAATATAACGTGCGTTGATTCGCAGTCTTTGCCTTTGGGCTGCTTCCATCTACGAATTCCCACCTCCCATTTCACTGTTTGGGCAACGAACACGCTTGGCCAGAATGCCAACTGATCCTTGTAAATATTTCTCCCCATTTCCTTGAACTGTATCAAGAGCCAACGGGAGACGCTACGTTCCAATACCTCCTGCAGATTTTCCAGGAAAGTCTTGCACTGGAGAGCCGGGAGGCATAGCCCTGCAGCGCTATCAACATTCCTTCTATCCATCCCGAGATGAAGAACTGCAGAGCTATCAAAGCACAAAAACAGTGGTGAGAAGAAGAATAGCAGAAGGTCGCTCCAGAACGCCAACGTTCCCCTGTATATATGCCACCCTGCCTTCTTGTCAATAAATCTTCCTACATGCGGAACAGGTGTGGCCTAACAAGCCATGCCGCCTGTTTTAGCTTGGGGATGCTCAAACAAATCCAAAGTGGATTTGGAAATAAATAGGCCTTGTCCACTTTTGGACATGTCACTTATGCCACTAAGGCACCCACTAATGCCATAAATGCCACTAAGGCACCCACTCCATTTTTTCGTGTGCTCCATTTCTTGTTATCACACCACAATTCTTCCTAGCCCCAAGATTGGCCATGGTATCGGCCACAACATTATTCTTCCTTAAGACATGAAAGAAGGAAATTGAATCATAGTTGTAGGAGTTAATCAAGCTAGCAAGGAGAGTCTGATATTTTGATATTGGGATTTGTTGTTTTCTGATTATAGCACTGGCGGATTTAATGACAATGAGAGTGTCACCAATCACTACAAGCTTTCAGATATTCTTTTCCTGCGCAATATCGATACCTTTGATCATTGCGTGCCACTCTACCTGATTGTTGGTTTGTCTTCCAATCCCCCAAGCGTAATCTTCCACTTTGCTTCTTTCGGAGTCCAACAGAACTCCCCCCGCACCTGCCAACCCAGATATTATTACTATTACTATTATTATTATAATATATTTCGATATTTGTTATTTTGTAGTAATAATAATAATAGATGTTATTATTATTATAATGAAATAAATATTTTTACAAAATATTTAATTATTACTCTAAATTATTTATCATTTATTAAACATAATTATAAACTAATTATTATTATAAAATATTTAAAATAATATTTATTATTAAACAATTATTTAGTAATATAAATTATTTATAGTTTATTAATTGCAATTATAAAAAAACTATTTTTCTAAATAAAAATAATTTTAATTTTAAAATAGTGATACTTATTATTATTAATATTTTGGCAACCATAATATTAATATTAAAATTCACAAAATATTCCTCCACCGTCTAAGGTCAACTATATTAATATTAATAATATGGTTTAAGTATATCAACCATGGCCAAAAATTTAAATACAGTTGATATAAGTTGACGTATATAAACCATATTATTAATATTAATATGACTTGCTACTATAAATGTTATTCAATACTTACACCTAGAAATGCACACGCACTATAATCGTTGATCGTGAAGTTCTGTTAACACAAGAACTGACTTACCGATTTGAAATAAGATTTGATGGTGTGCTGGAAGACAACCAAAATTTTCGATAGATAACCTCCACTATAACCGTGGATTTAAAGAGACAATATGGACGGATTTCAGGAGCAGAGAATCTGTTTAGACGGAGGAGTCCTCCCTTGATTTTAATGATACTTCTCTGGGATTAAATACAAGGTTTGGGCATCCACTTGCAGTGATTCTCATGTAGAGGAATTAACTTTCAGAAGAGCTATCAAGTATGAAAAAATTCCTAAACAAGGATACAACGATCTCATCCAATTGGATAGGCTCGGTGCACCAGTTGTTACATTCAAATGTGGAAAAAAATCCACAGCTTAACTCCGATGGTAACATAACGATTATCACAGAATGTTGCAGGGTTGAATTCGATGGTAACACGCAGGTTTCGTATGGTTTACCTTGACGCTACACAAATGATGACTATCGCAGAATTTTGTATCAGAAAAATGATCTACATCTTTCAGTATAGTCTAGTCTAAATTATTCTGCGCTTTTCATCTATTTCGAGTCCCAGTCTACCATATCATGATTTACGTAACCTGGATCTAGCCCGTAATCAAACGGCAATTCCAACAGTGCTATCATGTATTCAATCATGGGTTCGACATATATGAAAACTATGTACACCGATCTAAAATTATATACACCCTTTAAATAAACGATGGAATCAACAAATCCTAACCAATGATTTACAACAAGGTAACATGCATTTAAAATATGGTTTCGACAGGTCCAAATTATATGCATCCTTTAACCCAACAATGGAATTGACCAATTTGCACCAAATTGTATTAGAAATATAATTACCCAACCTTGTTTAACCTAGGGTTTCAAGCACTATCTAGTTCAACTTATTGGATTTCTGATCCATCATATTTTAGTAGGAAAAATCAAAACGCATAACCCGAATAGAAACAACCACATAACCAGCAACAATCTATAAGCATTCTCTTGAAATTAACAATATAAACATTGCATAATTGAAAGGAAATACCTGCTATTAATATTGCTTAATTTTACAGGAAAATTTTAGGCATATAAACTTTATTTGTGCGCTAATAATATGGTTACGAAAGGCTTGAATTCCCAAGTATAAATACACAATATTCTAATAATAAAATGTCTCACAATGATTCATTTTAGCATAATCGACACCATAATCATTCATCTAAATAGGCAAAAATATACCCATGCACAGTCATTTTTCAGTATTGCATAGAATCATACAGACTATGGCAATCATAAGACATAAAAACTAAACCCAAGCATATATAACGACAATAAAAAATTCCTTCATGGTAGTTATAACAAATATATGAAGCCTAAACAATGTCGGCATAGCTCGAGGCACCTTTCAAGAAGAAAGAAGAACAATACAATAATTTCTGCCATAAACCATCAATCCCAAGCAGTAATAATATACTTACTTGAGTTAATGGGGAACAAACACTTAGAGAGTGAGTTCATCCCAACCATAGAAGAGGACAATAAAACCACTAGCCCAACTCCACCCCCGAGCTGGATCATCACCATGCACAACCGAACTAGCAGCAAAGATTGAATGTGCAACACTCTCTCTTCAGACTATGTAACAAACCCTCATTGATGGACTTACAATAAAAGGATAAATACTCAAAAACTTGCCCTCATAGCAACAATCTCTCCATGTGACAACATCATGTTTTATCTTAGTGCACCAATTTATAGTATTTTTCCCAGGTCTTATGCCTTCTCAACCAAATCTCAATCAATTGTCATGTCCCCTCCCATGGATCCAGTGCAAGGAAGGGAACAGAACATGACTAAAAATTTATGGGATTTTACGAAAAACTTAGGCCCATTCATTATGAACAGATACATAACAAAGAAAACACATGTGTGTAGATGCATATTCAAAATAATACGATGAAAATAAAATTTAAATACACACACATTTCACTTGCATACATCATCATATAATCATAACAATATTCATATAATTAAAACATTGCAAAAGTGAAACACATAGAGAATACTTATCTTGATGGTGAAGTTGTCATAAGCAACTAGCTATGCAGTTGCAACATTCCACCAATCCATAGGCCAATTGTGTTCATCAATCTCTTAACACAATTTCCACCCACGAGTTGGGCATGATTTCTACAAGGAAAAGGAAACTACAACTAATGCACATCAAAATAAACACCACATATAAGACAAGCCAATCCATAGTTGGGGTTTATCAAGCCAAAACCGAACCCTTTTTATTTATGGATGCTTGCACTCAAACTCAAGCCAAAACAATGGATAACCATAACTTAAACCACATCATTCTCTCCCACACACAACAAAACACATATGTTGGAAATAGGGAAAAAAAATTTAACTACAGGATTTTCAAAACAGGGTTCCCATTGGATTTTCCAATTCGTGGCACACCCAAAATTGAACTGTTGGAAGGGAAATCGACCACAGGGAGAACAAAATTGAGTTCTCAGTAGTTGTATGGGGGTTTAGAGGAAAACATATGTCTATGGGCTCCCAAATCGTGACTCCTTTCCTCTCGGACATTATGCAACACAAAAACAACCTCCCATCTAGAGAAAAATTGAGGAAAACTCAGAAATTCGTGAGCGAAAATGCTCAGGTAGCTTCAAACTAATGAGAGAGACAAACCCATCCATGAAGAATGGCTTGGGGATAAATTTCGTGGCCATTTTCTTTCCTAAGAATCCCAAATCGTTTTTCCAAAAATGGTGGCTTTCCCATACACGAATTTTTGGACTACCATACCTCACCATTTCCCCAAATAATAACTATTTCAACCAACTCTTGGGAGAAATAAATGACTGTGTACAAAAGTCAACATGGGTAGTTGATGGTTAATGGGTTCTCTCATTGACACTTGGGGTATTACATTTCTCCCCCCCTTATTTTTAACACCATCCTTAGTGTTCTTTATTCAGATCTTTCTTGCTCATTATAGAACATGGAAGGATACGCCTCTCCCATTCAATCCTCCATTTCCTATGTCACCTCTTCATGGATGAAGTTCTTCCATTGCACTTTTATTTGAGCGATGGCTCGATTTCATAGCATAAGTTCCTTCCCGTCTATGATGCACAAAGGATCTATTTGGAACTCGCCCTTAGGTTCTACCTAAATCATATTCCAATCAATTATATGAGTAGCATCATGTACATATCTTTTTAATAAAGAAACATGAAATACACTATGTATTTTTATAGAAGGGGGAAGTGCAAGTTGATAGGATACATGCCCTATCTTAGCTAAGACTTCACCAGGTCCGCAATACCGGAGTGCTAACTTGGAACACCTTCCCAAGATCAAGGTACTCTTCTTTGGTTTTACCTTTAGATACACATCATCTCCAACATTGAACTCTTTTGGAGTTCTTTTAAGATGAGCATAACTTGTTGTTGATCTTGAGCAACTTTTAACACCCTCAATTAAACTTTGGGGTATAGAGTATAATTTATAGCTTAAGCTCAAAAAAAAAAATGTTAATCTCATTGATTATCTTAACTTCATAATCATTCCTAAAAGTTAGACTATAACGATGTAATCTTATGAATCATGTGTAGAATTTTATAAATTCATTCATGTAAAAGGAGACTACTATTCTTCATCAATTTGTGGTTTATGACTTTAATCAAGGGTGCAGACCCTACATTTTCAATATATATATATATATATTAATTGTGCTATTACTATAGTTAGATTTCCCCTCGACTTCCTTAATCATTGGTCATAACTTCAACCTTTTAAACATATAGACAAACTACAACTAAGTTACTAATTTTTGTCAAGGATAAAACATCACGACTCATAACCATGTAAAATAGGTCAGTTTTCTATATGTTGTAGGTCAAAATATTTCTCTGTAGAAGCTATAGTATTTTATCAAATATGCACAAACATATACAATATTTTAAATTTTGTTATAAATATAACTTATATTTATCTTTGCTCTCCTTAAAATTGTGTAATGTTTATTCGTATTTATGTACTTCAATCATTAATCAACTACTTTTCGTAAGATTTTCGAACTTCTTATCCAACCTAATCTTTCATGAACTCACGCCACAGTAATTTTTTTTTTAAGTTCTCTACGCTTTTTGCCTAAGGATAGTCTCTTTTCTTAACCCAACCACAACTAACAACTAAGACTTAATATTATAACCCTATACGTATTTTACCAAATAAAAGACTCATCATATATTCGGTTATGGTTATATATATATATATATATAACAACCATCATTCGACATTTTGTTAGACCCATAATATCACTGTAATGATAATCACCATGCTAACTTCAACGATTCATGATAAAATATCATATGTACTCTTCAAATATGTATGAATAAGAAAGACACGAGTTAAAAGGCTATTGAGTCTGGATTAAGAAGTCCTGGTTGACTCAATGCATGACTGTGACATTCCGACCATAAGACAATGATGTTCATTTCTCTTTGAACACCGCTACCATTCCTAAGTTGGAAACGAATCCACTAGGGACATAGCAACAACTCAAAAGTTATCCCAATAATTCACATTACAATGCAAGAATTCACAATAGTGATAGGCTATTATTAATATTCGATCAACATTCTTTGCAGGCCTAAATTTCTTTCTTTTCCACTCAAGATCTCTTGCTTGAGTCCAGGAAAATTACATTGTTTTCTACTCAAGCTCTCTTTCTTGAGTCTAGGAAAATTAATTTATTTTTCCATTCAAGCTCTCTTGCTTGAGTCCAGGAAAATTACATTAGCATGTTTGGGCTGAGCCATCTATTTTTCCACTTGTTGTTTTTCCATTTTGATGTTGTCTTTCCTCATTCATGAATCCATAATAATTATCACAATATTTAGTATTCAATACTAGTCACATAATCAAAACTTGGTTCTCATCATGGTTCCATTATTTATCTTTTGCACAAAGTTATCTTTATCTCTAACAACTTCAGAGATAGTCAGTCACATCATCATATTATTACTATATCATTAATAAGTCCATTTACTGACTAAATCAACTTTTGATCAACTTCAAATCAACTATATACCATTAATTATTGCTTTTTATATGCTTTGGTATTTATCTAGATGATCACTTATATGTTTCATTCTTACTTTGATCGGAATTGAAATCTTTGCAATATTGAGATTTCTAATCTTCATGTTCCCTACATATCCTGTAATAGATTAATATCCTTTCAACCTATTTTTTGGATGCATATCATTTCATATTCATTTCATTTTGCATAATTCTTACATAATAGGGTTACAAGACTATGGTAGTTATCAAAACATTTTTACCTATCATCATAGGTGAAGAAATAGAAGTGTTATTGCTTAGCATTGAAAGTCAAGGAGACACTTATTTCATAATAAAATATTAAAAATACTTGGAATTGTAACCACAAACCCTATTAATCAATATTCAAGGTATGTTAATATCTTTATTAATCACTTTATTTATCATGGTTCTTCCACCCTAATGTATAATCTTACATAAAAATTACATTACTTTAGTGAGAGATAATTTTCCTTTAATAGGACACCTCGAGTTTTGTCAAGGAATATCATTATGGTTATTTCTGGACCGCAAGTGATTGGTCATATAACTTAGTTTAATCATTTATACCAAAACTGTGTTTTTCACCAATGATATACTTTTACAAAATTTACTATGGTTATGACATCTGCATCCTCCTTCTAAGGGTTTTCCTTGTGTCTAAACTATTCTTGCAAGTTCAAAAAGATATGCACGATATTTAATAGTTTATAAACATGTATTCTAAGGAATCTATGCTTCTATTCATATTCTAAGACCTTCTTCCTTCGATAATTACAAATGAGAAATCATTACAACAATCCTTTTTGTGTAACCAATAATGAACTCTACTCAAAAACAAGGAAAGAGTACTTATCTATTTTAAGATGACTAAATCCATTAAAATAGGTTGTGCATAGTACTGTTCATCTATAAGTTTCCCAAAGAGAAGTAATTTTTATTCAACTATAAAGTTAGTTCATCTATATCATCATTGTTCTATACGAAAATTTCAAAATTGCATTCATCATACAACATGAATGACGAGGACAATAAATATAATAAATAATGATTTCTTTTCATGCATCGCAATTGTCGTATTCACCTCTACTTTAGTGACAAAAACAAGGACTTAGTTATCTAACTACAATTCATCCTTTAGAATATAAACGAATCAAGGTGAGAGATAGAAATACTTATGTAATCATTACCTTGTGAATTTCATTATCTCAAAACACAACTCGATTGTTAGTTCACAAAATTTGTATTTTTCCATCTCATGTTCTGCCCAAATAGGCCTGAGTGTTGCAATGTGAAGTATTATGCCATATTGTAACATACCAGAAATACACTAATACATTTTTAATATAAAGAGGGAAACGTGATATAATTTTTTTTCCTTAAACATCGTTCCCACATCAACTATGTTAGCCACCTGAAAATTGAATTCCTTGATAAAGTATAAGTCACACCCTTACATATACATGAAAAAAATGTAGATTGATTCTACGAATGATTAGTAAGGTACATCTTTATAAATTGCATTAACTTCAATAGAATAATTGAATATTATGCCTAGTACATTCTCATCGACCTTTCTTCTTACTTACCTGAGATATGTGAATGAAATCATTTATTATGTAAAAGAGGTAGTCTCATAACCAATTTGGAAACCATAAATTTAAACACAACTTATTTGGTTGTTCTTACTAATTTAACTTTTCTTTGACATGGACATGGTGCTTACTTACTCAAGCATTATAAGTATTAAATTATGAGTAATGATAACCATCCTAAGATACATACTTTGTTAAAGTTTTTGAGTTTGTTTACGAAAACAGTCGCCAATCAACTACGCATCAATTGAGTTAGTTTAATTGCTCTCCTATGAAAACAATTAACATCAGACTCTTACCCCTGTCTACATGCAATAGACATGTGTCCATACATTTACTATGTATTAAAGATATGTAATCAAAGTCTATATCGTTCATGATCATTGTTGGGTGTATGAGCTATCTCGAAAAGAACACCTAATATTAAATTATCGACCGGGGTTGGTAATCTTAGAGTTGAGGAAAAATATATGCTAAGGTAGAATGACACTTAATTTTTTCATTTTGTGAGACCTTTAAATATTTAATAAAGAAGAGATCGAAAGATCTTTCAAAATGAAAAACCAAGTCAAACTTATAACTACTAAATATAACTAAACCAATAGATCTGAATAGTATAGATTATACTACTCTACTCTATGTTTTAGATAATGGAAAAGGATGAAAAATAAATATTAAGAAGCAACTACTTATAAATCAACAAGAAACTATTGAATTTAAATTTACAATTATGAACAAAATATGAAATGATTAATTCACAACGAAACTAGGAAAAAAACTGATGACCAATGATAATTATTAGGGAGAACTTGTAAATGTAAATAATCATTACTAGGGAGAACTTGTAAATGTAAATTATTCTAGAACTAAACTGCCAATTTTAGATTCAACTGTAAATAACTATCTATGAGATAACGAAATTCAATACTAGATTACATAAACAGAAACTATGCTAATCAAAGCAAATGAACTAAATAACTTCAACGACTAATTCAAGAAAAGCATCTATTCTCATGTAACATGAACTAGAGTGAATATATCGTAATGGATTTCAAATTTAATAGCAAAACAGAATAAAGTAAATCTAATCTAACTTCAATAAAGAGATGTAAACTACAAAGGGACCAACTACAATTAACCTTAAACATGTTGATCTATTTAATATCCATGAAACTAATCTTATAATTAACGAATCAAAAGCAACTTAAAGAAGGAAATTATTATCTATGACTTGGAAATAAATTATCTAGAAATAAAACTGATAAATTTTGAAACAAGAACTAATGATCAAATCTAAAACAAAAGAAACTTAACTTTTGGAAGAAAGTTAGAACAAGGTGAAGGAAGTGAGATGAAATGAGGAAATAATAAGAAAAATTGATAAAAAACTCTATGAAACATATAACCAGATTTAAATTATACCTAAAACTATAAATTAAAGACAAGAAGAATGATATCTAATAGACAGATGAAACTGGATTCTAAGAAACCATAAAAATAGTGCAGAAAAGGTAAAAATCCAAATGACGATCCGAATGCTGGTTTGAATGATAGTTCGAACAGTGTTCCGAATGGCATTCCGAATGAGGAAAAACAAACTAAACTAAGGAAAATGAGGGTTTAAATGATCTTGACATCAGTTGGCGAATGCACATGAAGGTCTATGATGTAGAGAAATCAGTTAGAAGACTTGTTGAGAAGCTATGTTAATAGAAAGCAACCTAATTTAATCATTGTCTAAAGGAGATAAATTGTTTCTATGATATGTGGAAGAAAAAGGTTGAGGTAGAAGAAAAGAGAGAGATTTAACCTACAACTACAAAAAGGAAACTAACAGAGAGGAATAAGTTGAGGGCTAATGCTAACTAATGGAAGAATTGGTAGCAGTATCTAATTATACACGATGGAAGAAGAAAAGACTAAAAGCAAACTATGAATTATTGAACTATTGGTTGACCATTTACTAATCCTGTAAACATAAATTAAATTAACGGCATAATATAAATTACAGACGAGGAAACAACATATACAAAGAACGAAATGATTACAAACACAGGAAAAACAAACAAACTATTTGCAAAATAGAAAATGCAGAAAACAAAGACGAAAACCTCTGGTTGATGAGGGGCCCTTCCCAACAATCAAAGATGGAAAACGAAACTGGTTTAGCTACTTAGAATATCAACGAACTGGAGCTTCTATTAATCTTCAGAAAATTACAGACTATCAGCTATCTGCTTGTAAATCTACAAACTATCTACGGTCTCCTCCAACTATAAGCTAGCTCAACTAACTCTATTTCTATCTGCAAGTGTCTATTTATACATTTTACAAATAGATGAGAGGGTTGATAGAGTTGACCTATCTAATAACAGAGATGTTTAATGCATAATAGGCTGCTTTAAATGGTGTGTGATAGCGTAGGGAGTATCTTCCAGGCTGAACGGAGCCGATTTCTTTAACGTGGGCAGAGAGATAGCATGCTATCGAACTGAGTGAACGGAGGAGAGCACGTGTGAGTGCTAGCAGGCTGAATCATATGTGACCTGGACTCCTTCCAGAACGATGGTGTGCAGGGGCGTGAACCAGCAGCGTGATTCTAGGCTGAACGCGAGGCTGAAGGACACGTTAGAGTGTTGACATGGACATGGGATGTGCTATCGAGCTTGGCGAGAATAGGGATGAATATTCCAGAACATGGCTTGTTAACCATCACCACCGTGGGGATAATAGAACCCAAGTACCCATTATTTTATTTTAATAGCCCGAAGCATGCCAACCATGGATTTCGCAGGCTGAATGTGGGGTGAACGATGAGCTGAACAATGAGCTAAATGTGTTTAAGCTTAGCATGTAGCACATAGTCTAAATGAAGGGTCCTTTGCAAAACATAAGTGTCAATTAAAACATAAGTGTTAATTATGCCCATGAAATATCATTTCAACATAAATAAACCATGATATAATGGAATATAAACAAGATTTGCATAATAGGTAAATATATGCATACCTAGATTATTTGATCGGCTGAATGATAAGAAAACAACCTGATATAATAAAGAATGATAGAAACAACACCATTTCGAGTAGATTAAATGATAAAAAATAATGACAAAATGGACACCAAACATTCCCCCAAACCGAAGACATGCCAGGTCCCATTGAGCAAAAGAGAAATTAGGAAGAAGGCTGAGCTGCGGTAGCAGCTTCCTTCGAATTGGATGATGTAGATATAGATTTAGCCTCAAGCTCCTTGAATTGGTCTTTTATGTAATTATATCTCATCCTCGGGGCAGCATGAGACGTTGTTTTGGCACGAACCAGGCATTCAATATCTTTTACTTGTGCACGCAGTGCATTATTTTCTTCATGAAGCTCATAAATTGTTTCCACATAGCTTTTATTTTCATCTATTAGTTGTGCTATAACTTGGGTCGACTTATCCCATTTCTGCTGACTCAAAATAGGTTTCTCTATAGGATGCTTCAAGTTTGTTTGAGGACTTTCCCCTTTTGGAGATGTCTCAACATTAATAGTCTGTTCCTCAGAGCTTTTGTCCTTGTTATATGCAGGAGAGCTTTCAGTAGTAGAGGCTTCACTCATTCGAGCAAATGCATTGGCTAGTGTGAGGAGGGGTGATTCAAGGATATGATCGTCTGATTCAAGGATATGATCATCCGACTGAATATTTGAACATGATGGCTGATCAACAGTCTGAGTGACAGACTGATCAACAGACTGGTGTAAAGTCCCTAAAATAGTAAATAATAAAAAAATCTATTACTGTAATACACTAGATAAGAAGTGATGATAAGCAAATTAACTTCAGCACTGATAACAACTTACTAAACTGGAAATAAGTTGCGACAGTTAATGGGTCTCAAGTTCCTAATTTACAAGGTCCCAGTGGTTGATATTCCTACGGTTTTGCGGAAGCGATGAAAAAGGTAGAAATGAAACTCTGTTGCTAACAATACAAATATTTTTTAATATTATAATACAAATCCCCTTCCTATTGTTTCAAGAGTTTATGAGCATATTTATGAATATATTAATTGATACTTTAGGTATGATGGACCCTTGTTTGTGACTGTTGAAGCCCATGATGAGATGCTTGGTCCTTTAAGGGGAAAAGTACCCTGGCAAAGCTGCCGAGAGGTAGGGTGAAAGAAATGGGGACTCTCGGCTTACTTAGCGTCATCGCTAATGCAGTTACTTGTTTTTGGTTTGCAGGTGTACCTATCAGACATCTACTGAAAATATCTACTCCACGCACCTAGCAAATATTTAAGTCTCAAACGTGAGAGCTTTGAAGAAAGCCACCTTTTTTTTTCAAGCCTTGGTTGGGGTTTATGGTAATTGTGAAACTACACTACTTGTTTACCTTTGTAATTATTTAATGGCTCTTTTGAGTTCGTTGTAATATTTGATTAGAATTTGCAAACATTCGAATGGTCCTAAAAATATAGAACGGTGGGTCATTATCGAAATAGTGGTAGTAGGTAGTAGTATTGAATGCACCTCTGTGAAGGCACATGGCTTGCTACCAGCTGTGACGGGGGCTTACCCTAGGGTTCTACTCCAACGAAGGACAATTTTCGTGGTTCATTTCACTGGTCTGTTGTAGGTGTATTGAGGGTTTCGTTGCTACCCTGAGCTGAGGCTCATGGTCATCACACCATATCAACGATTGGGACTTGTCTGAGCTTTATCCTTCACTTCATTTTCCTTTGGACTATAGATTATTGGCTTTTTTACCCATTTTTTATTATTTGGGCTAGCTCCTTATGCCTAAAGTTCCCAAACCCTTTATTTTTCTCATTATCTCCTTCCCAACTGAGCTACTTCTTGGCCTTAGCAACCTGGACATGACTATGGAGGGGGGTTTTAACCATCTCTTCAAGGAATTCATCAGTCGAGTCAGTCCTTCCCTTTGGCTTTGTGCAAAATATTTATAGGTGCCAACAATAGTGAACAAATTTTTGGAATGTTATCTTCGTTGCTTTGCATATGATAAACAAACACAATGGGTGCAATGGTTATATTTGGTAAAATGGTGGTACAATACTTCCTTCCATACATCATAAAAAATGTATCCATTTATGGCACTTTATGGATACCATCCTCCCTCTCTCACAACTCCCTTAAAAGGAAAATCTAAAGTTGAGGCTATGGAAGATCACATAGAGCACCAAAAATAAGTTTTTTGGATACTTAAGGACAACCTAGCTATGTCACAAATAGGATGAAACAACAAGTTGATCAACATCACAGTGAAAGGAGTTTCAAAGAAGGGGAATTGGTATTTTTGAGGCTACAACCTTACAATAAGATTTCCTTCAAGCAATTAAATAAGGACAATAAATTAGCAACCAAGTATTATGGTCCTTATAAAGTGTTGCAAAGGATTGGTAGTATGTATTACAAATTGGAGATCCCTTCATATTCAAGAGTGCATCTAGTTTTCCATGTTTCTTTCTTAAAGAAGGTAATAGGAGACAAGATCCCAATTAAAACAATATTGCTTGAGATTGATGAAGAAGTGAAATTCATATTGGAACTTGAACAAATCACTGAAACAAGGACCAAACAACTACAAAATCAGGGATATTACTGAGTACCTCATCAAGTGGAAGAACTTGCTAGTGGAAGACTCAACATGGGAAGATGAGTCCTTCATACAGAAGCATCCACAACTAATAAAGCATTGAGGAAAAGACTTGTATGAAGGTGTAATATCCTTTGGTTTAGCCCCTGGACATATTATTATTGTTGTTATGTTGGACATAGTGGCACAAGGTGCCTCGACTATGGTTTGCACATTATTATTATTATTATTATGTTGAATATTATTAATTAATAAAATAAAATAATCAGATCGACTGATGCCACGAAAAAAGAGTATGAGGAACCATGATGTTATCAGCAAGGGGTTGTGGGAAAAGTGTTACCTTGTGCTTTGACTATGTGGATTTGATACACCCTTCTTGTGGACTTGGTGGACCCTTTCGATCTACGCACCCTCATGTCTTCTGCTACCCCTTGGTTTTTATTTTATTTGGAATTATAGTTTTTCCCTCACCTGGTGCGTCCCTCATGAAAATTTGTAACTCTCACATTGATGAGGACTCTTCCTCTCCCCGATAATGCACCCTCTTGAGAAGTGTAAATCCCATTTCTTCTAATTTATGAATGTAACTCCTCCCTTGTGTCTCCCTCTCTCCCCCAAATCGAATGGCTCTTCGGAAATGGGATTTGGGTTGATGGGAGCTAGTCTATCTTGTGGGTTATGCATTCTCTTGGCTCTTGTTTTTTCTATTGTAATGGTGTGATTGGTTTTCTCTCGACATGATTTTTTTGTTGGATGGTGTGCCATTGATGAGCCTGTGGCCAAGTTGAGTTACTCTGGAATTGCCACTATTTTATCCTGGAATTGCCTCTGGAGATCCTGGATTGGAAGTGATGTGGAATCCACTTGCCATTGGATTTAAGGTTGGAATGATATATTTATGAATATTTTTTTGTAGATCCACTGGAATTTACTTGGAGTGGAATTTGAGTAATTCGAGGAATACTTTCCATTAGGTTGTGGTCAGACTGATTTCTCCTGAGAACTTTGTCTTGGAATTGCCACTAGAGATCCTGAATTGGAAGTGATTTGGAATGCACTTGCCATTGGATTTTGTTTGTAACAATATTAGATAGTTTTTTTTGTTTGAGTGCACTCTTTCTTGTGTCATCATGGTTCTGGCTCGGGGGTGACCATTACAAAGTGAGTTTTGGCTTGCATTGTGTTTACGGCTGGGTGGAATGTGGCATAACCGATTTTGGTTGCGTATTTTGGAGGAAAATTAATTTGATTAATGTTTATTTGAATTAATTGGATATGATGTGATTCTTATATGGTTTCACATGAAATGTATGAGAAAATATATCAGCTAATTATGGAATAAATGTCTCATAGATTTTAGTTACATTATGTTACTAGTTTTTGGGAAAAATAGCTAACTAGTTTTGGTATTTTGTGAGCAAGTGCTTGAGAAAAATGTTTATTTGGAACCTATGATAATTGTACCTCTTTTATTTATATTATTTTTACTTTTATTTTTCAATAGATTAGGAATGATTGGAAACTCCTCTCTACAATGTTTCTAGCCTCTATTCGAAAACTAGTTCACCGATTGGGTTGTTTTATGTAGTTTCGAGACTTGGCATGTGAAATGTTTGAGAAAGTGTATGCGTGAGATAATTTATATTAGATATGATAATTACACTTTAAATTTATGAGGAAATTTGTGGAAGTGTTCCTAGATAGATCTATATTTTCTTATCGAAATCCTAGTTTTGTTTCTTTTCACTACCTCCTTCGAAAGAATTGTTTTAAATGGATTTATAAAGTTTCCTGAGAAGTATTTGAAGAAATGTTTACATGATTTATAACTCTAATAATACTGATAATACATGTAATTTATATTTTTAATGTATTCTGAATGACTCTACAAATTGTTTATGCGTTTAGCTTACTTGATTCCTCAATCTCTAGCCAATTTGGAGAAGTAGATTTCGCTAGTTTGATGAATTAATAAGAGGAATGTGTATGAGTGAAAATATCTATCCATTTGGATTTAGTGGAACTATTATATGATTTCCATGAGATACAATATTCAATAGTTTTTTTTTTTTTTTCATTTATAAACTAAAAACGAAAACTAGCTTCAAATAGGTGGAATTAATTGGTAATTAGTTTGTAGATTGAATCTATGTTTTCGTAATTTCTGGAATGTATATCCATATGCTTTGTTTTTGGTACTTCAATTTTTCTTTAGAATTTTATTTTCCATATCTTTACCCTCACCTCTGTCCACTCTGGAACTCAGTACAACTGATTGGGTTAAATTCCTAGCATTGTTTATTAACTAGTTGCACTGATTTAGCTTGAAAGAATCATCATTTATTTGAAAGGATTTGACCGGAAAATGAAAATTTATTTGGATGTATGTGAATTATTAAATATATGCATAATGGTTTTAGGTTCAATTTTTGTTTCATTGGCATGGTTGTGTGTTGAATTCGTGCAAGACTAGCTGATTGTGTTAAATACTAGTTAACTAGTCTTGTAGAGTCATTTTCATAATTGTTTTGTTTAATTAATTGGAAAATGATAATTATGCTTTAGTTACATGATATTAGGTGTCAATTATCCATTGGTATTGATAAATTATGATTAGGTTATAAACAAATTAATTTATGTTAAGTGTCGTCAATTATGCGCTGAGTGTCGCAATTAGTACACTAATTACTAGTTAACCATGATTAAGTGAAAATGACCTTTTTAGGTGCAAGTAACCCGTGTTATGGCTTGTGATGGATGCATAATGATGGTAGATAGTGTTAGATAATATTTCCAAACCTTGGTTCAATTTTCTTGATCAATTATGAATTTTAGTTTATTTTATTTGGAATTATTGATATTTTGTCATAATTAAATTGTAGAGAATGAAATTAAATGTTTATTAAAATTATTCTAATGTGCTAAAATATTATAATTATCCCTAGAGGGCTAATTATATGTCCCTAAGACCCTTTGATATCCCTGGGGTACATTACAGAAGGGGAGGGGCATGTTAAGCCCTAAATGGGGGCACATTTCCTCTATATTGTGGTGCATTACATTAGTTTGGATGTCGTCCTTGGTCAATTAGTGGTAATTGTCATTAGTATGGTTATATTAGTTATGTTGGTTTGCGTCAATGAGTTGTAATTGTACCTCTTAATCTCCTATATATAGGAAGGATATCCCTTCATTTGAGTATATTGTCTTGTGTTGTCTTGTATACTTAGTACATTATATAAGGAGGTTTCCCAGTCGAAGAGGCTTTCTATTCATCTATTTTCTTCATTCTAGTAGCAGAGTACTCTTTCTGATCTATTTCTTCCCTTTTCATGATCTTTTTTTAAATTTGTTGCACAAGAAGTTGAGTCTATTAGGAGGTGTTTGGAAAGAGTTGGAAACCTAGTCTTTGGTGTGGTCTGATTTGAACTAGTGCTCCTAGTTTCGAATCCAATGGTTTTCAGGGGTTGTGTTGGAGTTAAAATATCTTATATCTGGATCAAACACACTACATAGGTGTATATCCGATCTGAGTGAATATATTACAGTGGTTTGAAATTATACACTATGGGAAGCACCATACTCATCCATATTCCTGTAAATAAATAAAACAATTGTGTTGGAGAATTTGGGGAAACAAATTAACCTCTATGGAAAAGTGGAGTTAATGTGCCTAAAATTATGATTGGTTACATTACACAAGAAGAATGGTGCCTCGAGTAGCAGTGGGTCTAGGACCAACAACCAGGAAGAATAAACCATGGGGAACAAAGCTCACATCTAGGAAGTAAACAACCATGTCTATCCAAAATATATTATGGACCTTAGAATGCATGTCCGAGTTGATTCTCATCTCAAGGGGTATGTTGAGCAAGTTTCGTTCACAGACTAAGATGCATATCAGTGATAGGACATAAAGAAAAATCCAAATATATCGATCCAAAGGAGCATATTTGCAATATCCTGAGCAATTTAATGACCATAGTTGGGTTTCCTTCTTTCAAGGTTGGTCGAGGCATTGATTTTCCTCATTATTCTCTATAATAGATCATCTTAAAACGTTGAATGTGAGGAAAAAACCTAGATTTCCCACTATATTTAGTTAGGGTATATGCTAGTTTTGGTCCTTTCAACTAGCAAGCGAGATAGATCTGAACTAGGGTTCACTTGATTCCCTCTCTATACTTGGGAAAGTAGTGGCAAATTTCTCTACAACAATGAAGGATATTGACCTAAAGAAGATAGCCTTGCTAAAAACTATAGTTGAGTTCCACTATCCTTTTCCCCATAGAATTGATTTCCCTTTAGCTTTGTGGAACCATCATTCGATAGAGGTCGGGTCTTACAAGTCTTTACAGGACCTCACTGATGAGGATTTGGATGAATTCAGAGGATTTATCGACTTGGGATTTCGTTTCATCTATGAGGAAGAGTATCACGAGCTCTACAAAAATGTTCCTACCCTGGACACTGCATCAGTGATCAATCCTCTTGCAGAAGTTTAATAGGCCCCCTCTCCGACACATGGAGAATCACATGTCCAGGTATTCTCATTTCCAATTGCATCTATTTGATTCAAATCTCAATTTGATGGGATTAATTCAATACTTGGAATGACACATTATTATTTTGATATATACATGAGTTTACAACTTCGATCAAATTCAAGCATGAATGACATTTATAGGGATTGTTATGTGCAAAACCAAAATCGAATCGATTGTGATGATGAAAATTGTAACCGTCATCTCTGAACATCAAGAGGACAATAGGAATCCGACTAGAAGGGCCATAGAGAAAATGTTGTCAGGAACAAACATATAAGATAGTCATTAGAGAGATTTTGAGATAAAAAATGAGCCTCAAAACAATAATATTGTATAAAAAAAATACCAACAAGATTCAAGATGATGATGTCAACCATGGGGGATGAATCACCATTTTTTGCGTAAAAGGTAAAAAGGTAAAATAGAAAAAAAATTAAAAAAAAAAATTTATTTTTTCAACTAGTATTTTCAACTTATCTCCCTGTATATTCACTCAAATTTAGAGAAGGAGCACTCACTAGATGGGGATTTCAATTTCTCATCCAACAAGTAACCACATGGTTTACTTTTGATGGAGCCAGCTACTTGAGAAACAATAAATTCATGAAAAAACGTGATGATGACATCATCATTGCGTTTTTTCATGAATTTCTTATTTTTCTAGGACTATGGTCCATCAAAAGTAAGCCATGTGGGCACTTGTTGGATGGAGAATTGAATTCCCCATCCAACAAGTGCTCCTGCTTGAAATTTGAGTGAATATACATGGAGATAAGTTGAAAATACAAGTTGAACGACTAGTTTTCTTTTTCTTCCTCCAAAATTTGATGAGGTATGCTAATATTATTTTATTATTTCCACTATTATTTTATAATTTTCCTCAGGAAATCCATGTTAAACCTAAAACTTTCTGTAATGGCTGCATCTACCATGCCAAATACCAAACACGTCTCGCATGTCAACAACCGAGGCCACACATGTCCGTCAATAAATTTGGGAAGGTAGTCACAATTTGGAAAGGGAGGTGACTACCTGCTGGCAAACATGTCCAACGATGAACTTAAGGAGGGCAGTGGAATATTATTACCTTTGAGCAGTGACTACTTGTAAGCAGTGGAAGATTATGATGATGGCTGCTTGAGGATACTCGATATTCAAACAGCTAATGTTAAAGAGTTAATGATAACATTAATCTAGCATTCTTCAGTTGCAAAAGTCTTCAGTCGCCAAACTCTTTAGTTGCCAAAACACTAAACATTAAAAAAAAATCACTAATATTGTTTTTGCGTGAGGATGAGGCCAAATAAGGAGTCACATGTGTTTATCGGTTGATGGAGCGGCTCATTCATGTGATTTGTTGAGCAAATAAACACTAAGAGAAGACTTATGATAATGTTTGTTGAATTGTGTGTCGTCTTAATGAAAAGACACTCAAAGCCTTTCATAGAGTCTTTGCGAGCATGAAGGAAGAGAGTAATAATACCCATTTATAATAGTAACTTTATGTAATTGTGCAACCATTTTACTACGATGTCAATACTAAGCTGGTGTAATCTAAATATAAATATTATTTAAAAAAAAAGAAATTGTATTTAAAAATTAAGTATGAATATAACAATACTCAAATGTCAATAATGCGTTTGAAATCTCATTTGTAAATGATGTTATAAAGTTTTTTTTCATGAGGTCGTTTTGTAAACAATTTTATGAGTGCCATTTTCTTCATAGTCTTGGAATTTTGTTATTGACGTTAGGTTTTTTGGTCAAATGGTGATGGGAATGCATTTCCACCGTGACGGATGAGCCTATCATAATTTTTCCATCCATTCAACCCCCTCCACTATAACATGACTCAATTTTTAGATTAGCAGAATACTAGAGGAGCTTGAGAGGGTCCTTAAGGTTGGGGCTTAATATATCCTTAATATAATGGCAACATATGATGGATGGGAAGGTCAATCCTAAGGATTATGGAAAATCCCCACCTAGGCACCCGCCTTCTCAGCCATTTCGATGTTTCAAGTATATGTTTTCATTTGTGTGCACTAAAAAGCTAGATTGCAGAGTTATTTGTAGTTTTATGAATAATTAAACTTTGGTTTAGATAATTAATTTGAAATATATGAATTATCTATTTGAAATTTTATTTATTACCAAGTTTTCGAAACAAATAATCTATTTAAACCTATTAAATTTACTCAATGAGCGTTCTCCAATCTGGAAAACCTACATAAATACGTTAATTTGAAGAGCCGCTGACACTGTTCGGTAGGTCACAGTTTGAAGCACTAAGTTCCACAGTTCCAGCTGTATCACTTCGAAACGTATTTGCGTGCGACAAAATATATTATTAAAAAACAATTTCATAGCTTTCAACTACCGACAACGGATTTCTCGCATTGATCATATCAAACGATCTGATCATTATAATTGATAATCTCTGAAAGAATTGACAATCAAATAAATAACATACATGGTATAATTAAGTAGATAAGGAGTACTTATTTTAATACATGGATTTGGGTTTGCATGCTTTTAATTGTATTTATGAATTTCACGGTCTTGAGAAATCTGGAAAACCCATAACAGCATGATTTTTGAGGAAAAGTCTTCTCAATGATACTGGCTAAGTAGCTGTATTATTGCCTCTTTCATTGAATCTTCTGGTATCTCTTCTACATCATTGAATCCACTGGTAGCTCACCGTCAGGCTCCGTGTGCTGAGGAGGCTAGTTCCTCGGGTGCATTTGATGGTACCTCTCAACAGTGTTTGCGGCTTAGTGGTGCGGGGGGTGATTCACTTAACTGAAAATCGTTTGCTCAAGGTTTGGATGAATTATGGCAGGGGATCGAGTACCAGGAGTTAGCTCATTGCGCTATGGTTACTCCTTTTTGTTGCCAATGCTCACATCCCGTTGCTACTTATCGGTGGGGACTCCACTGTGATCATTGGGTGGGCGCGGGGTGATTGTTCACTCAAAGTCCTCGAGCTCGATTATTGGTTACGGGATTCGAGACGGTTGAACAACTCTTTTGGTCAAATCTCTTTTCAGAGAATATAATTCACTGGATGATGAACTATCCAACGTGACTTTATCTTTTACAGAAGGCTATCTCTGTGGAGGAATGGTGTGATGATCGTTTATGTGATCGTTCCATTTTGGCCTTATTCTGAGGAGGTTATTTGGGATCTTCGTGTTTTTTTTGTCCTTCATCATGCAGGTTATTAGATTTTCTGCAGATGGCCCAGGTCTCTGTTGCTATTGTTGGTTGTGTACTTGTTTTGGTCATCCTTGGTACTCACTTTTTAGTAGTGAAGTATCTCTATTTACTGTTGTCCCTTGTGGAATTTTGTTCCTTATTATATGGAAGTGTTTAGTTCTTGGCCTTGATCTTTTGTTTATCGGGGGATTCATGTTTGTTATCACTTTCAGTTTTTGGACACTATGCTAGTGTTTGATCTATGTATTGATACATTGTTGTTGCTCCTTTGATTATGCGGGCCATTTTGGGTGGCAATAGCTTGTATTTTTCGTGTGAAAAAAAAAAGAATTTGGCCGTCTTGATTTCATAACAATGAACATTCATAGTAGCCTCCATCAAATTGATGGTGGAGATTTGATAGCATAAATTCCTTGCAAGTATTAAGAGTCAAATGTGCCTTACATGATTTAATTAATATTGATTAATGAATAGCCATAACTATCATAAATGTTGCCCATATTACTCCAATTCTACTATACTTTAGTCTGTCCAATTCTACCCTGTGTTAACATAGAAAATTAATTTTTTAATTATTTTATTTAAAAAGAATGAAAGAGAATAGACCCAGGTAATCACCAGCCAGCCAGGGATCGGCCGTGCTAGTTAATAAAGATACCAACAAAATTTACACGTTTCAACTTTGTTTAAAACCAGATTTCTCCAATTTCATCAGATCAAATAACTGATCAAGATCATAGATGATGATAATTTCTGAAGAACCGGCAATCAAATGAAGAACATAACAACAACATGGGTGTAATGAAACAGAGCCACAGATCCATGATAGACGACGACATGATCTTGTTAAATCTTTTTAAAACAAATTATATGTCAAAATTTCTCCTGTTCAATCTTTATGCATATACAATAATATAATTGAGAGAGAATGAATAATAAAATTACTGAGTGAAATTTCTCATCCGACGCTTAAATGAAGACTTCAGATCCAGAATATAAATATATATTATACATCATAAAAACCAAACCAAATCAAGGAACAAAGCGAGACTTCAGTCGATCCAGACAAACTGATCTATCTGAGCTAAAAATTTATACAAAATTATATTAAACAGACGCACTAATTTACTTCAGAATGTCCAAGCCCTACCGCTGACGTCGTCCCCGTTCAGAGGATCCTCACCGCCATACTCGGTATTCAAGGCTTCAAGAATCCTGCGAAAAACAGCAACATCGCAGGGCAGAGTGAGAGGGCCCGCGAAGTCGAAACCATATTCCTTCTCCGCCTGCTCTAACAGCATCCCGAACAGAGGGTCGTTGACCCATTCTATTTTGATCACGAACCGGGTGCGATCTGGACCGACGTAGACTGCGAAATACCCTAATTCGGGAGCCATGTCGTCCCAGTAGCTGTCGGCACAAGAGCGGTAGCGGCGCAGCTTAATGAAACGCATCATCGTGCATGGGGTTTTGAGCGATCTGGGCCTGGGCAGCGCCAGACCAAGCTGTCGCCATGTCCTAAGAATCATATTCTGCAAACGATTTCTTTTCTCTTTGCCCTGCGCCATGGGATTCGAAGTCACGACCTCGATACTAATTGAGAAAATGTTAAAAACAGGTCTGCTAAAAAGCTCCGACCAAGATCAGAGAGCTCAACCTCTGTCATAAGCCATATACACAAGCATCTTTGTCCCTGGTCTGGTTTCCTTGCTCATAACGAAGCAAATGATCTGTATAACCTGCGCAAAGGTATAGGACCAACTGCTCCCAATAGCAATTCTTGTATAAAAACTCAAAGATATCAAGGGCGGTGCGCTGAATGGTTTCGAAACAGACTATCGTTCTGCAGCTACAACGTATCAGATATTAAGAGAAGCCTGCGGATTGGCTACATACATCTTTTTTTAACCATGGAACAACAACCAGCGGGCTAATGAGCAATCTACTCAGTTGGTTTTGAACTTGTGATAATCAGATATTATTCTTAACCATTAAGTCCGATTAGATGCTTGTTATTGACTACATACATTACTATTTACAATTATTATTCTTAAAAAACTCTACCATCTGTAAAGGACCATTAAGGACCATTAGATCCACTCAAATACTGACTATTAGCTACATACATTACTATTTACAATTATTATTCTTAGAAAGCTCTGCCATCTGTGAAGAACACTCAAATACTGACTATTAGCTACATACATTACTATTTACAATTATTATTCTTATAAAGCTCTGCCATCTGTGAAGAACATTGGCTCCATCCAAGCCTATTTGTAGCTATCGCGGAAGAACATTGGCTCCATCGAAGCTTATCTGTAGCTATCGCGGGCCATTAGGATGACCTACGAATTTAACTTTTAAAATGACATTAGTCAAATCTTTACGTAACCAAATTTATATATAATTTTAAATGAATATGATAAATAATAATTGAATACTAAATTTGGGTTTAACGTATTGAATTATTTTTCCCACTTAATATGTCACTCCATATGAGGTATAGTCCACGATAACATAAAGAATCTCAAGTTGTCATTAGTCAAATCTTTACTCATAATTTTAAATGAATATGATAAATAATAATTGAATACTAAATTTGGGTTTAACCTGTCGATTAATTTCTACCACTTAATGTGTTATTCAATATATGAGGTATAGTTCACGTTAATATAGAGAATCTCATGTTATCATTGGTGCTGATGCAAACGAAGTTAATTTAAAGGTGGATTTAAGCATAGTTTCGCTGTATTGGTATGTAGTGTACGGGCATCAAACAAAATTATTTATAAAGGTAGATTTAACTATAGTAGTATAGTTTTGCTGTATTGGTATTTAATGTATGGAAATTTGGACTAAATTCTAATTCGTCTAATATTCGATGTAGGTGTAATACCTAAGCAAAATATTAGTGGAGAATTAAATTTTGAAAACCAATTTAAAAAAAGAAAAAAAAAATATTATTTAAACACTATAAAACAAAAGTACTATTTAATTTCATGTTTTCTTATTAAAATAACTATAAATAAGTAGTTGTTGTCTCTCACACTTCCATATAGGAAGTTTTTGAGATTTTATATATATTTTTTAAATATATGTTAAATTGTATTATATAAATGTCTATGTATATTTATGGTATATTTGTGAATATTTGATTAAAAATATTATATATATGCAATATTTTTTCGTATCGTATTCGTATCCATATTCGTACTCGAATTATGCTATTATGGATTTAAGAACTTTGCTTTGAATGCATTTTTTATCTTTCTATAGATTTAGTCTAAAATAGAAATTTAAATTAACATAACTTGTCCCATTTTAAAAATTTAAATCAACATCACATGAAATTCATCCATAATCATTATTTTAAGCAAAGTTTCCACTCATATTCCAATTTAACATAATTCATAATTTTCTATAATATATACTATATTAAAATTATTGTTACTTTAATAAATTGTTGATTACAATCAAATCACAATCTAATCTACTATAATCAATATTTTCAACAATTTCTAAATGTGAATAAGTATACTTTTAAGACACTCCTTACTTAAGTCACTCGTTCTAAACTCTATAAGTATGAGCCTCACAAAAAACTAAAATTAATTTATCATATATTATAACCCAAGGTAAGTATAAGAATAATGCATATTATTTTTTAAAATATATATGATATGCATATTACTATTCTAATGAATTTTCTATAATATTTATTAACAATAGTGAGACCTTACACTTTTGGAGTGTTGAAAATGCCATATTTATTAGTGTCTTGAATTTGGATCCATTTCATCATAGAGCACAAATATTTGGTTTTGGCATGAGGATATAACAAAAATTTTATCTGAAAATAATATATCATGGCGAGCATCAAAGAAGGAAATACAAGATTGGGTTGAGAAGAACAAGATTGACTTCGAACATAATGAGGATCAAAAACCTGTATTTGAAACTTCAATGGTAGAAGTGAGAGTACAGGTGTACATATGTTTAACAAAACACGATTTTTTGTTGTTGAATTTCTTCATAACGTACAAGCTCGGAAATTTTTGAGTTTTTTTTTCGTGGTACACGCTCGGCAATTTTTGAGGAATATTTTCTTTGATGAAACTAACCACAAAAGTTCTTAGCAATGGTGATAGAAGAAAATTAACCACAAAATTGCTTATCAATGGGTATTAAAAAAGGTGTTTTGTAGAGTTTTAAGGTGTGTATATATATGTGGAAATTGGTTTCAATTTTATATTTGATATTTCAATGTTGTAAAAATTCTTAGATTATCACTTATGTTAGTAAGCTTCTAATTCAATTAGTCCAAGAGATATATTATAAATTGAAAATGAATTTTGAAAATTTTATGTTTGAGTCGTAGAGTTTTTTCACAGTCATGGGGAGATAAAGTAATTACACATTCAAAAATATCTGAAAGAATTAATATGGTAGTTGATACATAAAAGGTTGTGGATATTCCACTAGAACAATTTGCCATAATGGATCTTACAACTTAATTCATTGTGTTAGCTAAATTCAACTTAATGATAAATAAACCTAAACTAAAAAGAAAATAACTAGAACAAAATAACACATCCAAACAAATAACACAAGATATACTCTCAGAAAATACATTATGGGGAAAATTCCAACTAAAATTAAGGACTATGCCTTGCTATTTTCCTCTCTAGTATGCAATGCAAATACAAACAAAGTGGTACTCACTATGGAGTTACCTCTAACAATGTGGCCTACACGGCTACTATAGGATATCATACTTCCTCGATTATGATCTAACATCCACTCCCTAATTGTTGTTAAGCTATGGAACAATACAATAACAACCTAAAAAATGGAACCCCTTTACCTCCTAACAACCAAGTATTTAACATAGCTTGATAACTCTCTAGGTTGAGTTTTATGGTTTGTACATGTCTCAACTCCTGATTAGGTTTGGGTTTTGGACCCACTAGAACATTATTGAAATTCCACAAGTGACTAGTTACACATGTGTGTGGGTAATGAGAGATGACGTGGAATCCAGTCGGTACCATGAAGGCCAACTAGAAAGGTCAACTTATAGAAGGCATAACTACTTCATACAAACTCCAATTCACGTGATTCTTACATCATTAGAAAATGGTGTTAGAGTGAAAAATAACATTGAGGGATTGCGAGATAAGCTAGCAAATATTTTACGACCAAAAAACATTTAATCCATAAAACAAGCCTCGAAAGGTTCTAGACCACAAATATGGAAAGAAACACCTACCCCTAAAATGGGCCATACAAGGCAATTCATCAAAATTTTCTTCCTAGAAAGCCCAAAAATAGACGATAAATTATATATTGATTCATTTAGATCATACCCCCCCATTTTGGGAGGATTTTGATCCCCAAAATATCTTACTAAATGAGGTGAGGAATTTTTTCCTCTACCTTCTCCTTGAAGGACCATTTATCTTTTCTTGGAAGTTTTCCTTTCAACCCAATCAAATAATTGTCATACTACCCATGTCTATTAATTCTAGACTTCTTGTGCAAAACAAAGTCTTCTTACAAGTCTACTTGACCATCAAGTGCTAAGTCCTCTATTATAGGTAGGACCTGCTCCTCCTCTTGGTTTACCATGGAAGGATAGGGATTTGTACTATGGTGGATGACACCAAGATATGCAAACTCTAGAATTCTCTTTTTAATTACATATTTCTACGCAAATGGGTGGAAATATGAGCATGCATTAGGTGGTAGGATACCATATATGAGTGGAATGTAATCATCATTCTCACCAAGGAAAATGGGTAGTTCTTTTGGTGTGTCAAAGATCTATCGATTCTTTTCTAAGTCTAACTTCGTATTAGAAGGAATGGATTGAGAAGGGATGTAAAAACTTGAATGGCATTGAGTTGTGCCATAATGCCTAAATGGCCCTTTTTAAGAAGCTTTTGCATATAGTATGAATTGATAATACTTGGAGATCATGGTGTAATTCCTTTGAGAGTAGTTATTCCATGTCTATTGGAAACTCATGTATAAGGAACTAAAATCTATGGTGATAGGGCCTAATGTTCATGACCATTTAGCAGCAAGACAATATCACAATGACCCTTCTAAATAGAAAACATGTGGTTTTGAAGGAATAAACACCCATTCGGAGCTACAAATTTTAACAACAACCACCACATTTCATAGATCCTTCATTTTCAATCATGATTTAGTGCTTGTTGACAACATAAATATAACAGCGTGTTTCTTGGGAAACCTCATAAAGAATAGATTTATGTGTGCTATCACTTTCAATTAAGATGATGACCTTGTGATGTAGGAAGTAGATAATTAATTTGATGGTTTTGAAGGAAGAAATACCAATAAGGGCATGGTGCAAAGATATCTAGGGTTCCTCCTCAAGAAAATCAGGATGGGGAATTTCTTCTCAGGATCATGAGGAAATTCATTGGTGCTAGCATCAATTTTGTCATAAGAAATATCCTTTGAAATGGTCGTAAATATCTTTTTCTCCTTACATTTATCTCTAGTGGAATAATTATCATAATAGTTGTAGAAAAAACAAAGTAACTTGGTGCTCCACCATTTCAATTCAGGTTAACCTTTCAATCTTGAGAGGTGGAGAGGATTGGGAAGGATTAGTGGAATAGAAAGAAGGTGGACGAGGAATGGGAATAAATAGGGTCTTTTTTATCTAAGCATTCATTTCCTTTTGGGACTCTCTAGTTGTTTTCATGGCATCCAACTAAGTTGTAGGACAAGCCATTAAGATTGTTGCACATATCTCTTCTTTCAAACCACAAATGAAATATTCCTTCTAAAATGTATCAAACATTCCTTTGGTGCAGATGGTACCTGCTCAAAACATGAGATGAAACATTTGATTGCACTAGATTGCTTGAGCTTGGTTAGTTCCCCAAATAATGCGTTTATTTGAAGCAATTCATAGATATAGGAAATATATTATGTCCAATAAATATAACCCTTGGAGGGTTTCTTGTCTCATTACCACCAATGTCAATGTTCGGGATCTAAATAGAAGACAACCACTCTAAGTTTCATCATACCAATTGTGAACCCATGCAAATAAAGGTAATGTTCCATTTGAGTGATCGATCTTGTGGGGTTTGATCAATCGAATTGTGTGAGAACGACTAAATAGGAATAGTGTTCCACATGTGAGTAATCACATCATAGATAAGTGGACTAGAGTGTGGCCCATGGCATCTGGATGAATAAGATCCTTCATTACGAGAATTTTCTTTTGTCTCTAGGTATATTGAATATGATGAAGGGAAGATTGTCATTAACTATGTTAGAAGGTTAGAATGTGACTCCAATTTGGTAATATTTCGATATTGGATGCCATCAATATTTTATTAAGTAGAGGAGTGGTTGTGGTTTAACTTGTGTTGGAACTCATTATATAGTGTTTCCAAGAGGGAATTGTCTTAAGAGAAGTCACATCCTCAATGGTTACAAATAGGAAATGTGATACCAAGGTGATCATCATAGTGAATTTATTGCAGTGAAATAAGGGTGTAGGTGTGCAACCCAAACTCTCTCTCTCTCTCTCTCATCTTTTTTTTCTTTTATTTTAATGGGATTCTAATGTCCTAAGGATATGGGAGTTTCATGTTCTATATCTCACTGATATAGTTTTAAGGTCCAACAATTTTACTCAATGCAATCTCTCAGACCATTAACCAAGGAGGATTGGCCATGCCCTTAATTGTACTACCCAATTACCTAGGTACTAAACACTAATATTTTCGAGTTTTATGCTCGATGCCACTATAGTAGAAAGAGCATCGATTAGATTAACTAAAGTTAGTTTCAGTTTCTTAAGGGACTCCTGATATACCTCAACTTATGTGGATATGAAATTCCATATAGAGGTGTTGATGTGGTATTACTCAAAGGGGTACCAACATAGTTTAGGACATTGTTAAACAAATGCGAATAATTACGAATTGCATTCTCTATTTGTATGCTTCCCCGACCATAGTTTTATCTACTTAACGACATAGTACTTTGTTATTTATATATGCTAGAGAAGATGTTCCTATCTTAAAACAAAATTCTAAAATTTTGTAGTTAGGAAAGTGCTCTGATACATTGTGTACCTTAGTAGCATAATTGGAATTCTAGATCATAAATAACAAAATAAATTGGATTTGAGTATGAAAAATGAATAATCACTTCAACAACTCATAATTTTAGATAAAAATATTACAATAGCAATATTTTTATTGATGAAAGCAATGTTGACATGCCTCTTCGAGGGGGAAACCTCCAATTGAATCCTATCTCTAATTACAAAATACTTCACAAGACATATTTTTTCATTGCTTCTAGTCCTATATATAGTTTCTAGTGACAGAACTTCTAGTAGGAAAAACCTTCTAGTAAACCTTCTCAGTAAAGGAACATTCTAGTAGGTGGATCCTTCCAGTAATTCTTCTTACAAGGATTGACACTATAGATACTTTCAAATAGATGTAACCTTTTATAATTAATTAGTCTTACATATATTTCTTTCACACTATATCTACTTTATTGGCCTTATTTAATTTACATGTCCTCAATACATAACGACTCATATATTAACAAGGATAGGGTAGGACCCTAACAATCTGCAACTTCATTATTTCCCATTTGCATTGAGACCCTTTTTCCAAACACCACATATGTAGTATCTAATTCCTTCTTTGTAACATACCTGAAATACAATAATACATTTTTAATATAAAGAGGGAAACAAGGTACCAATTTTTTTCAGTAAACATCATTCCCACATCAACTATGTTAGCCACATGATAATTGAATTCCTTGATAAAGATTCACACCCTTACATATACATGAAAAACATGTAGATTGATTCAACGAATGATTAATAAGGTACATCTTTATAAATTACATTAACTTCAATAGAATACTTGAAGATTATGCCAAGTACATTCCAATCAATGTTTCTTCTTACTTACCTGAGATATGTAAATGAATTCATTTATTATGTAAAAGAGCTAGTCTCATAACCAATTTGGAAACAATAAATTTAAACACAAATTATTTGGTCATTCTTACTAATTTAGCCTTTCTTTGACATGGACATGGTGCTTACTTACTCAAGCATTATAAGTAGTAAATTCTGAGTAATGATAACCATCCTAAGAACCATACTATGTTAAAGTTTTCGAGTTTATTGATGAAAACAGTTGCCAATCAACTACGCATCAATTGAGTTGGTTTCATTGCTAACTTGCTAAAACAATTAACATAAGACTCTTACCCCCATCTACATACAATAGGCATATTTCCATACATTTACTCTGTATTAAAGATATGTAATCAAAGTATATATCGTTCATGATTATGCTTAACCACTACATCTAAAATGAATATTCTGTTTCTCATCATGCCACCTATGAATACTCTTTTAAAATAAATGGGCTATAATTTCGTTAGAGTATCCAAACCTAGTTCACAAAATAAAATTAGCATATGAATTGGTTTGGGTAATCATAACTACCATAAAAAATCCAAGGATATACTTTCACACCATATCCCTTTACATAATCTAACATAGATAAAGTATTACAAAAACCCTTATCTTTAACCATGCACCATTATAAGTTATAACTTCCCTTAGTTAATAGTTCTTTATCTCATTGTCGTTTAGAACCCTCCTCAACTAGGATAATACCATAATTATTAGCTTCATGTATGTTCCATATATAAAATGCAATCTATATAATATATATACACTTCAAGTACATACATAAAGTTAGAAATATCTTATACATATAACAAATATTATCCATCTAATAAGGGAATATATCAAATTAATATTCCTTTATTCTTATTGGTAGGTTTTAATGCAACATCATTCACGATTAATGTTGAGGACACCATATGGATCACAATTATCCATACAACAAGTTCACAATTCATTCTTTCATACTTCTTGGAAGTTAAATCGCGTTGAACCTAATTTACAGATTTAAAATATAAAATGTGTTCAATGGGTCGTACATATGAGAGAAAATCTACTAACATCATGTATGTGACTTCACTTGCATCTTTATTTCCATGAGTATACCTTATTTGTGATTCCCTATATTTCAATTACTTGTGGTTAACGTTTAAACAAACCAATCTAATGGCCATTGGATGTTCCATAGGCATGTTCCCTATGTAATTGAAAAGGTGGATAAGACTATATTATAATGTAAGCCGTAAGACACTTACATATACAATATCGTATTTTAATTTTATTGTGGCGATAATGTTATCATCGTTACAATATCACAAAGATAACATATAAAATGTCGTCATCCAGCCTCGTTTACAAATTAGGTTAAACTAGAAAGCTAAGTTAGTATTAATAATACGGTTTATATATATCGATTAGTATATATCAACTACATTTAAATGTGTGGCCGACATATGTTGATCGACGTATATAAACCATATTATTAATATTAATATGGCTTTCTAATTGATAGTTGGCGTGCTCGTTAGCTTTGGTGAATTATTATTATTATAATAATAATTAAAATTAATATTATGACCACACAATTGATAATATTAATTAAATAATAATAAATATAATAATTAAATATAACAATTAACCATAGTTGATAATGGTTGACTTAGGTTGACCATGCTTAACTATAGTTGATTTTAGTTGACTATGGTTGAATATCATTGAATTTGGATGTTCATGGTTGACTATGGTTGAACATAGTTGACCATGGTTGACTTTAGTTGACCATGGTTGACTTTGGTTGACTATGGTTTACCATGGTTGAGGTTGGTTGACCATAGTTAACTCTGTTTGACTTTGGTTGATTGCATCTGACCAAAGTTGATTTTCTCTAGCAAATGTTAACTTTTTTCTAACCAAAGTTAACCATGGTTGACTTTGGTTGCATTCTCGTTAATAATGGTTTATCAGTGTTCATTATGGTTTACTTTTAGTTGACTTTATTGACTTTGGTTGAATATGGTTGACTATGGTCGAGCATGGTTTCCTCTAGTTGACCATGGTTTACTATTGTTGACAATGGTTGACTTTGGTTGATCATGGTTGAATTTTGGTTGACCATGTTTGACTTTACTTTGCAATGGTTCATTATGGTTCACTATAGTTGAACATGGATCACTTCAGTTGAGTTGGGTTAACTTTTGGCTGGCTTTGGTTGAATATGGTTGACCATGGTTGACTTTGGTTGAATATTATTGACTTCAGTTGACCAAAATTGACTTCAGTTGACTTTTGATTGACCATAGTTAACTTTGGTTGATCATGGCTGAATTTGGATGACCATGGTTGGATTTGGTTGACTTTGGCTTACCATGGTTTCCTATCGTTGACTTTGGTTGACCATAGTTGACTTTTGGTTGATTATGGTTGACTTTCATTGACTATGGTTGACCAGGGTTGACCATGGTTGGATTTGGATGATGATGGTTGACTTTTGGTTTACCATGGTTGACTTTGGTTGACCTTTCATTAATTATGGTTGACCATGGTTGGATTTGGCTGATGATGGTTGACTTTGGTTGACCTTTCATTAATTGTGGTTGACCATGGTTGAGTTTTGTTGTCCACGGTGGACTTTGCTTGAGCATGGTTGGTTTTGGTTGACTTGTCTATGGTTTTCCATGGTTGAGTATGGTTAACCATGGTTGACTTTGGTTAACCATGGATGATCATGGGTAACTTTGGTTAACCATGGTTGACTTTGGTTGTCCATGGGATAGTATGGTTGACCATGATAGACTATTTTTTATTATGGTTGACCATCGTTAACCATTGGTTGACGATGTTTGAGAATGGTCTACTATGGTTGTACATTGTTGACTATGTTTGACCATGGTATATAATCATTGACTTTGGTTGAATACAATTGATCGTGGTTGACTTTTACTGACCATGATTGACTTTGGATGACCATAGTTTACTTTGATTGACCATGGTTTACTTTGGTTGACCTTTCATTAATTATGGTTGACCATGGTTGGATTTGGCTGATGATGGTTGACTTTGGTTGACCTTTCATTAATTGTGGTTGACCATGGTTGAGTTTTGTTGTCCACGGTGGACTTTGCTTGACCATGGTTGGTTTTGGTTGACTTGTCTATGGTTTTCCATGGTTGAGTATGGTTAACCATGGTTGACTTTGGTTAACCATGGATGATCATGGGTAACTTTGGTTAACCATGGTTGACTTTGGTTGTCCATGGGGTAGTATGGTTGACCATGGTAGACTATTTTTTATTATGGTTGACCATCGTTAACCATTAGTTGACGATGTTTGAGAATGGTCTACTATGGTTGTACATTGTTGACTATGTTTGACCATGGTATACAATCATTGACTTTGGTTGAATACAATTGATCGTGGTTGACTTTTACTGACCATGATTGACTTTCGATGACCACAGTTTACTTTGGTTGACCATGGTTTACTTTAGTTGACCATGGTTTACTATGGTTGACTCTGGTTGACTATGGTTGAGCATTGTTAACTATAGTTGAATTTGATTTACCATGGTTGGCATTAAGTGGATTCAGTTAACCTTTAGCTGAATTTCGTTGATCATGGTTGACCTTGGTGACTTTAGTACAATATTATTGACTTTGATTTACCATGGTTGACTTTGGTTCACTTTTTGTTTCCCTTGGTCGACCATTGCTAACTTTGGCTGTCCATGGTTGACATTAGCTTACCATGGTTGAATATGGTGGCTATGGTTAATTGTGGTTGATTTTGGTTGACCATGCTTGACTATTGTTGATCATGGTTGTTCATGGTTGACCATGGTTTATGAAGATTGACTATTGGTCTCCTACTATTGGCTGTCCAATATAACATTTTCTAGCATAAAACTTATGAAACCACATGATAAGTTAGTTTTATTAATGTTGATTTGTGCATGGTCATGTTTTTGTGGAGACCAACGTTGATAAAGGTTTGGTAAGTGATTTTTGATTATTTATTTCTTACTTTACCTTGTTTTATGCATAAATTGGGTTTTTAAATCTCCATTTAAATATCCGGTCGACTGATGGGTCGTTGTTTCCTTTGTGCAGTGGTCTCGGCGCTCCAGGGCAGATTTAAGCTAGCTGCACCAGCAATTCGGGCGCTTCGATCCACATTTGGGGTGTCTCTTAAGTTTTCATCGCCTTCCAGATACTTATGAAGATTATCCATTGCTCTTCTGAGGATGTCATTTGCTCAAAATGGTATTTCCGTCCTTGATCAGGACCCTGATTTCGGCTCAATTTCTGAACAAACAGTTCGGAATTGTTCAAAACGGTTCGAAACCCACTTCACAAATGGCCCCATTTACCCCTAGCCATGGGTAGTTTTCAGAATTTCTGAACGAATGTGGAGAAATCCCTTCCGGAACAGACGTGGTTTTGCCATATTTAGTGTTGGCCGTTTTCTGGGTAGTTGCTCGAATTTCTAAATTTTGGGATGGATCTTGTCCATCTGTTCATGTATAAATAAAGCTTGAGATGGAAATAGAGGAGAGCTATTGATGTATACAACTCTTGAAATGAGTATTTTTTTTTGAAAGCATTTGGAATATATGAAGCTGGTTTACTGTGTTTAGCAAGGTGTGCCTTTGAATGAAGTAGCTTTGTTTGAATAGCTGTAGCATGATAATCCATCTTTCCTGAGGCATTACAGAGGTCTTTATCTCTGTGGGAGGGCCCACCACCGGAGGTAGATGATATCCTCATTTATTTACAGTAGATGTTAGAGTTGTTTTCTTTCATAGATCATTGCTTTCTAGATTACTATAAGGTTGGATCTGTTTTCTAAATATTAGATTAAAAGTTATTCAATCTGAATTTTAGATTAGTAGAATACTCTGTGCACAGAGCTTAAATCGAATTGTTAAATAGATAAAAAGCATAGAGCAAATTATCAAATGTTTTAATAGATTGGTAGGGTAATTAAGATTAGCAAGCACACTGTAGATGTTTGTTTTAACTTAGGTTCTGAGTTTATTTGCTTGAAGCTTTGAGATTGTAGATCTGATCAAAGATAGTGGTTAGATTTTAGATAGATTTATATAGATAGGAACAACGCTGGTCATATTTGATTAAGAACAGTAGAATGGATTTATAGATTTTGATTCTTTTAAGAGCTAGTTTCTTTATTAACGCAGCTAGATAGTTTCTTTTCAACAGTTTGATAATAGACTATTGGAATAGCTGAGTATTTAGGTGTGAAGTAGAATAGAATGAATCTTGTCGTGTTTAGATAAATCTAGATATAAATTGATCTGAAGAAGTTATTTTTTTTGGAAGAATCTAGATAGGGTAGAGTTAATTCAACGTCGAATAAGATAAAGTGTTAATCGAAGACCAAGATTGTGTTTCGTTGATTCAAGAACAGAGTAGATTACAGTAGCTTCTTTTCAGCAAATTCCTTTCATGTTCAGAAAGTATTTTCGCATTCTTTTAACTCCCTCTTCAACCTTGCATTTCCTGTGCTGGTTCCTCTAAGTCTACCTTCCTGGGTTGACAATTAGATGTTGATTATATGTTATATATTTAGCTCGACATTTTGGCGCCGTTGCCTGGGAGGTACTAAAAAGGATTGGAGAGTGGATGTAGGTGTGATTTTATTTTTAGCCAGATCAAATTTGATTTTATTAGTGTGCAAGTGGTTTCTTTCAAGATTACATTTAGTAGCTTCTTTTCAGCAAATTCCTTTCATGTTCAGAAAGTATTTTTGCATTCTTTTAACTCCCTCTTCAACCCTGCATTTCCTGTGCTGGTTCCTCTAAGTCTACCTTCCCGGGTTGACAATTAGATGTTGATTATATGTTATATATTTAGCTCGACATTGACCATGGTTGACTATGCTTATTCATGATTGACTATTATTGATGGTGGTTGTTCATGACTGACTATGGTTGGTAATGGTTGTTCACGGTATGGCATGATTGTTCACTGTTTAAATATAGTTGTTCATGCTTGTTCATGGTTTACTATGGCTGGCCCTCTCCTTGACTATGCTTAAGCAACTATGGTTGACCCTTTTTTAATATGGTTGACTATGGTTCACCTTAGTTAGTTAACCATGGTTGTTCATGGTTGACCATTGTTGACTATGATTGACTTTGGTTGACTACGGCTGACCATGGTTGACTTTGGTTGGCTATGGTTGAGCATGGTTTACTATAGTTGAATTTGGCTTACCATGGTTGATATTAGTTGAATTTAGTCGACCTTTAGTAGACTTTGGCTGACTAATGTTGACTATTGTTGAATTTTGGTTGACCATGATTTACTTTTGACTGACCACAATTGATTTTAGTTAATCATAGTTAAATTTAGATGACCATGGCTGGGTTTGGTTAACTTTAGTTTACCATGGTTGACGTTAGTAGAATTTGGTTGGCCTTTAGTTTACCATGGTTGATGTTAGTTGACTATGGCTAACCTTTCATTGACTTTGGTTGGCCATGGTCAACTATGATTGACTTTAGTTGATCATGGTTGACTTTGGTTGACCATGGTCAAATATGATTGACTTTTGTTGATCATGGTTGACTTTGGTAGATCATGGTTGAATTTTGGTTGGCTTTGATTGAATATGGTTGACTTTGGTTGACCATGGCTGAGCATGGGAGACTTTGGTTGAGAAGGATTGAATTTTGTTGGCTTTGGTGACTTTAATTTATTATTATTGAGTTTGGTTGACTTGGTTTATTGCTTTTGAGTTTGGTTGACTTTTAGTTCACTTTTGATTAACTTTGGTTGAACTTGGTTGACCATGGTTGTCCATGGTTTACTATGGTTCACTATGATCATCCATGGTTGATTTTAGCTTACCATGGTTGTTAATGACCAATTATAGTTGATTATGGTTGTTCATGGTTAATTGTGGTTGTACATGGTTTACCATAGTTGTTCATGGTTTATCATGGATTACCTATGATGTTTAACTAAGGATGACTTAGTATTGTTAACTATGGAACCATGGTTAAACATAGTTTACTATGGTTGACTATTATTGATCATGGTTGACTATGGTTTATCATGTTTGAATATGCTTGCCATGGTTGAGTTTGGTTGGGTATCGTTAACCATGGTTAATCATGTGCTTTTATGGTTGACTCTGGTTAACTTATATCAACCATGATTGACTATGGTTGACAATGTTTGAATAATGTTGACTATGGCTGACATGATCATATTAAGCTTTGTTTGAACATTTTTTACTATTATTTACTATTGTTGACTGTTATTGAACTTGAGATATCTACGAATGTTTCAGGTTTATATTAATATTTCCTATTATTATTATTATTATTATTCTTAGTTCTGTCTATGGTTAACTATTGTTGAGCATGGTTGAATATGGTTGACTTTGGTTCCCCATGGTTGACTTTGGTTAACTATAGTATTCATGGTTGATTGATTTAGCATTAATACGAATACAATAATTTAATATTAAAAATATGGTTCATGAATACACTTGATACTTAATAAAATTATATAATGACACATTTGAACACATGCAGTATATTCACTCAAGTGATTGAACTTAAAAAAGTTTAACAATTATTATTAAGTTTATTAATATTAGTATTAACATTAATATTAATCTTTTCAGGCATTAATATTACAATTAGTTAAAATATTAATATTTTTTAAATTGAAAACAACTTGTTATTGATGCAATAATTAATTAATTTGGTTAATTATGTTTCACTTTAGTAATATCAATGTTGATGTTTATGTTTATATTCATAAAATATTAATGTTTATGCTAATATTAATATAATAATAATGTTATTGTTTGCACACCACCATGTACAAATAAAAGTTTCATAAAAAAAGTTATTATTATTAAATAGCTATAACATTTTATTTGGGATTTAATTAATTGGGCTACTTCTACTTGATTCTAGTTTAAAGATATAGTTATACATAGCATTTGAATAATACAATTATTTTTAAATAATTAAAAAAATTGCATTGATTAGATTTTCATATATATAAAGAATGTGATTTTCTTTTTAATATAAACATTAATTTAAATATAAAAATTTTCAACTTATTTCTAAATTTTTTTAATTTTACCATTATAAATGATTAGCATTCTTCTTCTAATTATAAATATAATTATAAATACTTTCATAAAATAAACAACTTCAATTTAAAATTAAAAGTTATTATTTATTACATTATTATTGATAATATTAATATTAAGTTATCACTTAATATTATTGAACTAGGAATAAGTTATCATTTACTATATTATTATTATAATATTATTATTAATATTGGTTTTGACGTGTTTATCAATGCAATATTAACATCATCATTATTATTACATAGTGATTGAATATTATATTAGGAAAAAATATTTATTTAAAGTGATTTTCTATCATTAAAATTATTAATAACAAAATAAATAAAATTATTAATAAAAATATATTTATATAAAAATTTAATTTAAATTTAATTAAAAATTACATTATTTTAAATTTAGAAATTTCATTATCTTATATCTTAAATATTACATTATTTTAAAAAAGTTTAATAAAATTTAAATAAATTTAGTAAAATTTAAATAAATTAAATTTAAATAAATAAATTTAAAATTATATAAGGATCTAAGCATTTTTTTTTCAGGGGAATAAGGATCTAATAATTTATATATACTAATTTATTTTATTATAATATTTTGTAAATATATATTAAAATGTTGAAATTAATAACTTTAATATTAACGATGCTTTCCCTAAAAGTTCAAACACTTACACTTTTATAGGACGTTTCACTAATTTTTCATTACTAAAAATCATTTACATTTACATGTATCTAGAGGCCATACATAGAAATGTTCAAAATGTTGAAGATAGTAAACTTTGGCACTTGTCGAGTTCTGTGAAGTGGCAGAGCATTTGCAAAAAAAAACAGAGTATGTAAAAAGAGGCGAACACAAAACAGGGGAAATTCTATTATGAAGCTCTGCGGCTCAATCTACAACCTTCTAGAACCCAAAAATGAACACACACCAAAAAATACATTGAACATGCCAATGCCTCTTCACGCAAGGCTCATTTACTTCTTCAGCTAATTCTATTAATTTCTTGTACGGTGGTTGGTGGATATAAACACCTGGCGGGAGGAATTATCTCCAACACTCCCCCTTAATTCCGACTGTACCTAATTACATTTATCAGAACTGACTATACCTAGAAGCTGCCTCTGAAACTCAAAATTATCTCGACTCAAAGGTTTAGTGAAAATATCAGCAAGCTAATCTCTTGAACTACAGAAATGAAGATTGATTTCTTCGTTATTGACAAGCTCTCTGATGAAATGAAAGCGAGTGTCAATGTGCTTGCTTTTTTGATGGAATACATGATTTTTAGATAAAGCAATGGCTGAACTGTTATCACATAAAATAACAGTTGGTTTCAGCTGAGGATGTTCAAGATCATTAACCAATCGACGTAGCCAAACTGCTTGACAAGCTGCTGAAGTCACTGCAACGTACTCTGCTTCAGCTGAAGATAATGTGACTATGGGTTGCTTCTTTGATGCCCAAGTGATAGCACCTGTTCCAAGATGAAAGACATAGCCGGAGGTACTTTTTCTGTCATCTAAACTACCAGCAAAGTCACTGTCTGTGTATCCAACTAGCTGATATGCTTCAGATATTCCATAAAGAATTCCATACTCTGTTGTTCCTGCAAATTATCTTAAGATCCTTTTTCCCGCTTTCCAGTGTGATTCCTTTGGATTCTCCATGAATCTGGAAATGAGACTAACTGCATACATGATTTCAGGCCTAGTTGCAGTTAGATACATTAAGCTACCAACAAGTTGTTTGTACAACGTGGAATTCACTGCTGAACTGTTATTATCCTTGCTCAATTTCGTTCCTGTAGCAATTGGTGTACTCATTGTTTTACAATTTGTCATTCTGAATCTTGCTAGAACATCCTTGATATATTTCTTTTGACATATGAAGATCCCTGTTTCTGTTTGCGGAATTTCAATGCCCAGAAAATACTTCATTTGGCCAAGATCAGTCATTTCGAATTCTTGCATCATGGCTGTTTCGAAATCTGAAGGCTGCAAATTTCCAGTGTAAATGATATCATCCACATAAAGACATATAATTAACAATTTACCTTGCTCATCAGATTTTATATACAAAGTGGGTTCATGGTTACTTCTTCTGTATCCATGATTGAGCATGTAAGTATCAATTCGGCTGTACCAGGCTCGTGGCGCTTGCTTCAGGCCATATAAAGCCTTCTTCAACTTATAGACTTTATGTTCTTCTCCTTTTACTTCGAATCCCGGAGGCTGATCAACATAAACTTCTTCTTTGAGAATGCCATTTAAAAACGTTGATTTTACATCTAACTGGTAAACTGGCCATTTGTGTTGAGCTGCAATAGCTAAGACTGTTCTGACTGTGTCTAGTCTAGCTACAGGGGCAAACGTTTCTCCATAGTCTATACCAGGATGCTGTGCAAATCCTTTTGCAACTAACCTTGCCTTATGTTTTGCAACTTGACCTTGCTCATTATATTTAGTTTTATATACCCATTTCACTCCAATACTTTTCTTCTCTGCTCGCAACTGTACAAGATCCGAGGTGTCATTCTTTTCAATGGTTTCAATTTCCTCGTTCATGGCATCAACCCATACTTTTTCCTTAACTGCTTCTTCAAAGTAAGTTGGCTGAAAAGATAAGAAGGCAAAGTGTGCTTGCTCATCTAAGGTTTCAGACTGATCATAGATATCACTTAGTCTTTTCGACTTCTGTTTTCTAAGTGAAGCAATTGTGGGATCTGATTCACTACTAGAAGATGGACTATAAGCTTGTCGTTCTTGTCTTGGTGATGATTGTGGAGTCTGCATATGAGGAATTCTTTGTTCATTCGCGTGCTGTTTCAGACTTTCATCAAATTCAGTTACATGTGGAGAAAGCTGAGAGCTAGTCTTTTCTCCAACATTGTCATTCCATGCTTGGTCTTCAAGAAACTTGACATCTCTAGTCACTATTGTCTTTTTAGTGACAGGATTGTACATCTTATAAGCCTTGGAATGATCACTGTATCCCACAAAGATGCACCGTTCACTTCTGTCATCCAATTTCTTCCTTATATCTTCTGGTATGTGGGAATAAGCAACGCAACAGAAGACCCTTAAATGAGATACATCTGCCTTCTGTCTAGACCATGCTTCAAATGGAACCTTGTCTTTCACACTCTTGGTTGGAGATCTGTTCATCACATAAACGGAACATGAAACAGCTTGTGCCTAGTATTCATTTGGCATATTTTTGTCTTTCAACATACTCCTGGCCATGTTCATAATGGTCTGATTTCTTCTCTCTGCTACTCCATTCTGTTGTGGAGTGTACGTCGTTGTAAACTGTCTGTGAATGCCATGTTCTTTACAGTATGCAGAAAACAGTTTAGAATCATATTCTCCGCCTCCATCTGACCTCAATACTTTAATAAATCTGCCACTTTGTTTTTCTGTGGGAGCCTTAAACTCTCTGAACTTTGCAAAAGTTTCAGATTTGTTTCTTAAAAAGTATATCCAGGTCATCCTACTATAGTCATCAATGAAAGTTAAAAAATATGAACTTCCACCTATGGACTCAGTTTGCATTGGACCACACAGGTCGGTATGAACTAACTCAAGTGGGGCTTTGGCTCGGTATGTGGCAGCAGTAGGAAATGTATTTCTTTTATGTCTTGACAAGATACAACTCTCACAAGGATTATGATGTACATCTATGATAGGAAGACCTTTAACCATGGAATTTCTTTGTAACTCATTCAGACCTTTGAATGACAAGTGGCCATATCTACAATGCCACAACCAAGTGTTATCTGAACTAATAACAGTTTGAGCATACGACTGAGACAGACTTGCATTTTTCATGACTAATGGATACATTCTGTTTTTGGTCATTTCAACTTTGCCTATGACTCTTTGACTGGGAGGTTTATCTAAAATTGTACACAATGACCCTTCAAAGATGACTCTATAACCTTTTTGACTCAACTGACCAACACTTAACAGATTATGTTTCAAATCTTGAACAAAGTAAACATTTGAAATATCTTTCTTTTCATTCTCCTTGGTCAAGACAGAGATGGTACCTTTTCCTGAAGCGTTCACTTTGTAGTCATCTCCAAGTTTGATTTCAGATTGAATAGAATCGTCTAGCCTGGAAAATAGGGCGTGATTTCCAGTCATATGATTGCTGCAGCCACTGTCCAGTAACCATACATCTTTGCTATTATTTTCTTCGCCGACATGACATGAAATGAACATGGATTGGGATGTTCCTTCATCAGCATTTGTAATATTTGCTCTGTTCTTGTGCAGATCTGACTGTTTCTTTCGACATTCACTCTCAAAATGCCCAAATTTCTTACAGTAAAAACACTGTTTGTTTGACTTATCAGTCCAGCGTGGCTGATTATGGTATCTGCCTCTTCCTCTGAAGTTCTGAGAATGATTCTGTACATGCTCAGTCTGTTCAAAATGTGTTTGTGTATTACCAGATTGGAAATGTCCAGATTGAGAGCGTCCTCTGCCTCTTCTTCCTCTGCTTTGATATCCATTGCTTCCATATCCACGTCCTCTTCCTCTGTTGTAAGAGGTCTGTGACTGAAAGGCATTTTCAGTTGATTCTAAATTTCTATTAATTCTGGACTCATGAGTTACTAATGAACGAGTGAGCTCTTCAACAGAAAGCTGTGACAGGTCTTTATACTCCTCAATGGCTGTAACTACCATGTCAAATTTTGCTGGCAGACTTCTGAGCACCTTCTCAACTGTTTTCTGGGCTGAGATATCTTCACCACGTGCTCTCAATTGATTGGTAACATTCATAGTTCGAGTCATGAAGCTGTCCACAGTTTCTGTATCTTTCATTTGCAAAGTTTCAAAATTTCATCTGAGATTCTGCAATTTGACATTTCTAACTTTAGCTGTGCCTTGATAGGCATTCTCTAGTATTCCCCAGGCCTGTTTTGCATTCTCAGCTGTGGCAATTTTGGGCAGAATTGAGTCTTCTACACCATTGTGTAAAAACCATAAAGCTCTTGCATCCTTCTTCCTGCTATCTATCACTGCATTCTTCTGATTATTGGACATTGCTTGGTAATCTGTGGGGTCACGTTCTTCAAATGCATGTAAGACAAATTCCCAACATTCTTGTGCTTTCAAAAAAATACGCATCTTAAAAGCCCACATTTCATAGTTTGAGTCTGACAGAACTGGGCCCTATGACAGATTCACATTGCTGCTGAATGCCATTGTTATCGCTGTGCAAGAAGCTCCCCCTGGCAGATGGTGCTTTCCCCCTTTTTTAAACTTGCAGACCTCACAACAAATGCGTAACAGTCAAGGATTATAAAGAGCTGTTCTTCAAGCTTGCTGTAAGTGCTCGAGACACTGTTCCAAAACTCCCTTTCAGAAATTCCAGGCTGGATGTTCGTTCTTTTGTGCTGAGTCGCGGAACAATTTCAATAAAAAAAATCTTATGCATACGATAATGGATATGGGAGAAGACTCCTTCATCTCATTGAGGCATAGGTCCACACACAGAACTGGTAACTTCTCTCCAAAAGAGTATTAGCATAAGTATAAACACATAAGACTCCCTCAAATGTGCCTCAAAGCAAAGGGTTAGCCCGAGGGAGGCTCGACTTCAACATGATCACAGAGAAAACCCTTACCGGCGAATACACATGACAAAATTGCAAAGGATCCGCTGCACCCAAAACCGGCAAACACACTGAGGCGTTTTTAGCAGAGGCGCGTGGAACGAGGGTCCAGGTAATGCTTTTTCAGCAGCTCTCTTGTACCCTTCACAGCGTCCAATGAACAGAAGCGAATCAGAGTTTGAAGATGCGACCTGGGGCTTGCGGCTTCTTCTATGGCGATGGCATTGATCTCTCAGCATACAGCCCACAGCTCGAGGCTTTCCACGATGGCAGCACTTTGCCTCACACCTCCTCTGCGCAGGCTCCTTTATGCGGGCTCCTCCAGAGCTCTGATACCATGTCGAGTTCTGTGAAGTGGCAGAGCATTTGCAAAAAAAAATAGAGTATGAAAAAAGAGGTGAACACAAAACAGGGGAAATTCTATTATGAAGCTCTGCGGCTCAATCTACAACCTTCTAGAACCCAAAAATGAACACACACCAAAAAATACATTGAACATGCCAATGCCTCTTCACCCAAGGCTCATTTACTTCTTCAGCTAATTCTATTAATTTCTTGTACGGTGGTTGGTGGATATAAACACCTGGCAGGAGGAATTATCTCCAACAGCACTAACAATTAAAAAACCATAAATTTATGAAATAGTAAAGGGATTCAAAGTATTAGATTCATATCTTAAAATATGATCATGCGTTATAGTGATAGCCATTTTGATCAACTTTATTTTAAAATATGATCCCGCGTTATGGTATAATTTATTTTAAAATATTATCTTGCGTTGTGGTGATAGCCATTTTGAGACCATAATATACATGAAAGCACACAACCTCACTCATCTACATAAGAGAAATGTGTCTATGAATTTCAAAGGTAGACCATGAGCATTTTTAAGGTGGGGATCGACTCAAAATATACACAAGCATTGAAAGTTGGTTTTAATTCAGAATATATAAACAATAGCTTTGAAAATGGGTGTTCAATCCAAGAAATATAATTAAATGTTTTGAAAGCGGTTCTTATTATTGTTCTTGATCTTTCCCCTATTTTCATTGGTTGCTTCTTCCTTTACTATGCTCAGGCTCAACTGGCACATTTAGATCGAAACCAAAAGGAGAGTTGACTCGCAGATTCAGATTGATAAAAGTAGGAGCCTCGAGAGGCAGATTCAGTCTGCGAACAAGGGGGAGCCTTGAATGACACATTCATATCTGAAACAAGAGGAACCTCGAAAGACGGATTTAGAATGGGAACAAGAGGTGCATCGACTCGTAGATGTAGAGCAAGAAGATTTAACCTTTGCTCCTTTCCCTCAGTATTAAATTGCGCTTCATTACATTCACCATGAATTTTTGTGACAAAAATACTTTCCATTGTATTATTCTTTGACCTTTTTTCACGCTAGAAGGTTGGATTGCCTGAGCCGGATAAAGACGTTGATTCCACATCTTTTTATTGTTTGATATGGATAAGAAAATCATTCTTGAAAGAATGGATTGAGCTCACATTAGGCTCACTTTCAACTCACAGTCATCATTTGCAATTGTAGCATTTGTACTCGTTATAACATCCCTGGAATCCTCAGATTTCTTCTTATTTTCCTCTAACGCCCATTCAAGAAACTGTATAAAGGGGTTAAATTCAATGCTTTCAGGTGAGAACAAGCGGATATACTTAACGGTAACAATGCTACTTTCACCTTTATATGGACGTTCTTTCCATAAAACCTCGAAAGTAACGTTAAAGTTAGAATTGCGTGTTTTACCTTTAGATGGGCCATTATTAAGACTGGACGTGTACATAGACCGACGGATCTGCAATCAGATCATATGCGTTACTAGCTGGTTGTAACAATATAAAACTCAAAATAATTTGTAAGAGTAAGTTAACCTAAATAAAGTCTTCCCTCTTTGTATATCAAATCTACGGTAGTAATGTCCTCCCGATTTCTGTAAGAAACCTACACGTATAATCTCACATGCTCCTGAAGCATTTTGATCTATCGATAGAAACTTAAACTAAAATATCTTCAGCATGTAACTATAAAAAGGCATATATGTATTACGAACAGAACTAATAAAAACACAAAGATAATCTGGGAAGAAGTTAAGAACCTTTCTCACAACTGCATCAAAATAACTAAGATCGTTGTTTCCGTTTGAGCGGTAAGCAGCACATATGGGCGTTCTCCTTTGCACATTGTTGCATTGCCAATATTTTAGTTGACTGGACTCGCATCGGAATCTTGCCAACCATGGTAACATTAAATATTAATAATATGGCTTAAGTGGTAACATTAAATGGTTTTCCGTCAACATATCCATGGCTTAAACAATGATATAGTGTCGTTGTATCTGCTTCGGTTCTACCGCATACAAATTATTATCATTCAGGTCGATTCATTTCGAAATATACATCAAAATCCACTAATATAATAACAAGTTTGTGTGCTGCTTATGAATTTTGATTCGGAGTTCAATGAAAAAATGAAAGGCATCATATTATACAATATATATGATCTCGGTATGCTACTTATCAAGTTTCCTTCCCAATTTAATGACCTGACATGAAGGATCATCTTCTTATACAATATATACAATCTGGGTCTGAAAAAAATTGACCACCATGACATACATGGAATCTGGGTATGCTACTTATCAAGTTTCCTTCCCAATTTAATTACCTAAAATGAAGGATCGTCTTCTTATACAATATTTACAATCTGGATCTGAAAAAAATTGAACAGTATGACAAACCTGCAATCTGTCGCCATGAAGAGCCGGACTCCAGCACATGCTGAAAGTGTAAGTAATGCTGTTATTATTACCAAATACAAAAGGGATAAATCTCTCAGAATAGAGGAACACTATAATATTCAAGTTAGCTGTATACTAAATTCCTTAGACCTCGCAATGCATACCTGGAAATTGAGTTCCTTCCAATATCAGGATTCAAGCTCACCTTTCGACATCTACTACACAGTCTACAACTATTGTCCAAGAATCCCGCCAACAATGGTAACATTAAATGGTTTTCGGTCAACATATCCATGGGTTAAACAATGATACAGTGTCGTTGTCTTTTAAAACCCTCGATCAAAGCAAAATTGCTCGATCGAGGGCCTAAAAAAACAGGTTGCAAGTTTTTTTTAAATTTTTTTCAAAAGCTAGATCGAGCTTTTAAAAGTTAGATGGAGCTTTTAAAAGCTAGATTGAAGTCTTGTTTCAACTCTCAATGGAGGTTTTGATAGCTCCATTGAAGTCTTGTTTCAACCGTCAGTCTTTTAAAGCGCTCAATCGAGATCTTTTGAAACCCTTGTTCGAGATCTTTTAAAACCCTTGATCAAGGTTTTAATACCTCGAAGGCTTTTAGAAACCCTGATTGAGAGTCCACCACAAAATGTTTTGACACTTCACTTTCCAAAAATCCTGAACCACCTTCATGAATCAACTCTGATAATATTTGAAACATCAAAAATTGAGTTGTATTTGAAATGGCCAAACTCTACCTTAAAACATTATTTGAAACTCCCAACCATCCATGTAGTGGCAACATTATTTGAAATTTCCAGCCATCCATGTAGTGGCAATTTTTCAATTTGATCACCTTCTACATAATGGCGTTACAATTCCCCTTATTACCTGTATATCGGGGGTGAGGGTTACAATAACACTAGGGTAAATTATTTTAATTTTTTTATGATTTCTTGATAATAAATGTTAGATCTAACTGAAAAAAGATGCAGGTTAGTTATTTCATATAATTTAAACCCTTGATTTTTAGTTATTTCATATAATTTAAACCCTTGATTTTTATGTACGACGAAAAATATTCTATCGTCAATAAAATCTAACCGTCTAATTATTGAAAAATAAAAATTCATCAACCTCACCTCCACCCCCAAAGTTGAAATGAGACTCATTGATAATATACAAATGTATCATATAAAGGCTATTCAATACTTACACCTGGAAACGCTCACCTAGCATAACCATTGGTCGTGAAGTTACCGTTAACATAAGAACTGAGCTACCGATTTGAAAGAAGATTTGATGGCATGCAGGTAGATAGCCAACATTTTCGATAAATAAACACCACAATAACCGTGGAATTAAAGAGACAGTAGAGAGGGATTTCAGGAGTAGAGAATATTTTTAGATGGAGGTTTCCTCCCTTGATTTTAATGATACTTCTCTAGGTGTAAATAAAAGGGTTGGACATCCACTTGTAGAGATTTTCACGTAGAGGAATTAACTCTCAAAAGAGCTATCAAGTATGGAAAAATTCCTAAACAAGGATACAACGATCTCATCCAATTGGATAGGCTCGGTGCATGAGTTGTTACATCCAAATGTGGAACAGAATCCACAGGTTAACTCCGAGAGTAACATAAAGATTATTACAAAATGTTGCATGGTTCAATTCGATGGTAACAAATAGGTTTTGCATGGTTTACCTTGATGGTACACAAATGATGATTATCGCAAAATGTTGTACATTAGAAAAATGATCTACATATTTCAGTATAGTCTGGTCTAAAATCTTCTGTGCTTTTCACCTAGTTCGAGTCCTGGTCTACCATATCATGATTTGCGTAACCTGGATCTATCCCATAACCAACGTAATTCCAAAAGTGCTATCATGTATTCACTCATGGGTCCGACAGATCTGAAAACTATATGCACCAGTCTAAAATTATATACACCCTTTAAATAAACGATGGAATCAACAGATCCTAACCAATGAATTTCAACAGGGAAACATGTATTTAAAATATGGTTTCGACATATCCAAATTATATACATCCTTTAACCCAACAATGGAATCAACCGATTTGCACCAAATTGTACCAGAAATATAATTACAAAACCTTATGTAACCTAGGGTTTCAAGCACTATACAGTTCAGCTTCTTGGATTTATGATCCATCATATTTTAGTAGCAAAAATCAAAATGTATAACACGAATCGAAGCAACCACATAACCAACAACAATCTATAACCATTCTCTTGAAATTAACAATATAAACATTGCATAATTGAAAGGAAACACGTGCTATTAATAATGCTAACTTTTATTGGCAACTTTTAGGCATATAAACTTTATTTGTGCACTAATAATATGGTTATGAAATCCTTGAATTCCCAATTATAAATACACAATATTCTAATAATAAAATATCTCACAAGGGTTCATTTTAGCATAATTGACACCATAATCATTCATCTAAATAGGAAAAATTATACCCATGCATAGTCATTTTTCACTACTTGCACAGAATCATACATACTGTGGCAATCGTAAGGCATAAAAACTAAACCCAAGCGTATATAATGACAATAAACAATTCCTTCATGGTAGTTATAATAGAGATATGAAGCCTAAACAATGTTGGCATAGCTCGGCGTACCTTTCAAGAAGAAAGAACAACAATACAATAATTTCCACCATTAAACTATCATTCCCAACCAGTAATAATATACTTACTTGAATTAATGGAGAACAAACACTTGGAGAGTTAGTTGCTCCCAACCATAGGAGAGGGCAACACAACTTATAGCCCAACTCCACCACCGCACTAGATCACCACCATGCACAACCAAACTAATAGCAATGTTTGAACACAACACTCTCTCACATCACCAATTTACTCAAATTTTTAAAAAAAATTATATGTACATGTTGACGACATTAATTCTTATGTCGAAGCTATGAAATACGAAGAGGATGGAGTGTGACTCCACATCATCTATTTATAAGGTAAAAATTATATTTCTGTAACTACACATGTTCATCAAATATTTATTACATTTTGTATGCAGAATAAAATCCAGCCTTAGCTTGTCGAATTCCCATATGACTGTCCATTAATATTAATGTTGATGTCTTATATAGATTTTATTAAAACTCTTATATGTTATTCTAGTTTAATGGCCCAGCCATAGTCCAATTTAATCTATCAAGCTTGTTATATTATTAACCTTCCAGAGATTAAGTGGAGGAAGGTATCGCTACCATAAGTAGACTTCATCCACAGCTTATAACTAAGTATATATTCTACCAACTATGCTCATCAAGCTTCATGCAACATATACCGAAGTATTTGTAAACTAAAGAGAATTTATGTCTCATATGAAAACATATTGAATTCTAAACAAAACCATATGTATTGTTAATAACCATTATATAAACTATGCATATATCCTAACGCATGCTCTCTAGAACTTATAACAAAGGTTATGAGCTTATGCATAAACTATACAATTCATGAACCATGTATGAATGTGACCATATGAAAACTCGGCTTGCCAAGGGTCTACGCTATGGTTGTAAGGTTCAATACCATGAATATGCAATCTAAATCCCGAGCTTACAGTTGTAATGCATAATCCTGAATTTGTAATGTTGGTTGTTAAGATCTTGTATTAATTTGATTGTTGTGTAAATCTCTGTGTATTAATTACGATATTGACAATGTAGTCTCAGCATTAATGTGTGGTCTGTTTTGGTTAACGTAGGACCACCGATGATTTCCAACTTGGCCAAAGGTTGGTGAAGCCATCTGATGGCTTAAACACTGTAGATTGTACTGGCTCAACCTCCTCTGCATGGCAATGTAAACCCTATGATCCATATGTCTCGGTTTAGCCATTGGCTATCTACAGATATGATTTCGTATGAATCGTTACTTTTTTAAATGTATCATCGTTATCTTTTCGTGGACTCATGGCTCTGCTAAAACATTTGTATGCTTGATATTTAACCTAGAATTAGTATATGAGCATCAAGGCTCTATTTGGTTATAAGCACTTGTATGTAAATTGTAATCATTTAGTTATGTGTTTAACTTTGAGTTTAAATATTTAGTGGCCTCTCGGCTCTGCATAATTGTATGATTGTGAACGAGAATAGAAATTGTATTTTGTATTATATATATATATATATATATATAATACAAAATACAATTTCTATTCTCGTTCACAATCATACAATTATGAAAGCTCTATTTTCATACTATACATTTTACAGTAATGGAATATGCATTTAAATATAATCCCTAGTTCTATTTAACAATTTATACTGATAATGATTAAAGAACAAAGATAGAGCATTATCCATAATAATTCTATCTACATCAATATAATTATAAAATCCTAGATATAAAGAACATTGATGATAGAACAAAAATGTAATACTACAGTTTGATAAACATATGAAACATATTTCTTCATAAGTAAAATTTGTAGAACATCTTAAGTATAAAATACAGTTTATTATTTGGAAATCATTAGATACACAGTAAATACTAACAGATAATAAGTAAATTTATGAAATACTATTAAAACAACAATACAACTTGACTGAAATAACAGACCGAATCGAACCTGAAGTTCATCGTTCCTCCCAGCCAATCTTCCAGAACAACCAATCTTACTTGTTCGGAAATCATCGAGCCTATTTGTTGGACCACAAGGACAAAGACTGCTGAAACAACCCAAAACTATCACTCAGTTCCACTTCTCAACTCAACACAAATATTTTCCCTCTTCCATCAAAGCCTCCTACTTGTCTAATGGGAATCCTTATTAAATCTTTGCGTATGACTTAGGTCTATCATGAACCTCCTGCTCTAGAACCTCCATCTGAAGTTCTGACCTTAAAAATAGGGATGATTCCTCGTGCACCTGTTGAGGTATTAATTAGCACTTTTCACCATTATGGGCAATCTTCCCAACACATGTCATTTCTCCTTATGGGTCAACAAACACTCTTTCAATAGCTACTTCAAATTGGATTCTCCTATTTTATTTTATTTAATAATAAAAATAATACAATATCCTCAAACAAGTGTCTTTGACCACACTTGGTCAAATAATTGTTCAACAACAATTAAAAACATTATTACAAAGTATTTAACTTTAACTAAGGTTCTAGGGGTATTACACACTCTCTCCTTAGAGTCTATAACAAACCCTCATTGATGGAATTACAATCAAAGGATAAATAATAAAAAAATTTCCCTCATAGAAACAATATCTCGATGCACAATAGAGCATCATGTTCTATCTCAGTGCACCAATTTATAGTTTTTTGCCCAAGTCTTGTGCCATCTCAATCAAATCTCAATCAATCCTTTGATCCCTATTATTTAGGATCTTGTGTGGTGGTTGAGCTTTAAGATTTTATTTTAATGAAAAAATATCTCCTTCTTGCTTTACACTTGTTCTTTGTCTCATGGTGGTGTCCCCTCTTTCAACTGAATTCTTCAAGTGTCTCTTCTTTTTTTAATAATAAAAATAATAATTTTTGTGCAAAGCATCACTCACATTCCATGTGATTATTTTTGAGTTTTTTTTAACAACTCTTACAAATAATAATTGTTTTGAAATAAATTCAAAAATATTAAATAAAAAATAAATCAAATGGTCTTGGGGTATTACATTCTTATATAGTAATTATGACTATAATTATCTTCCCATATATCCCTAGTAATGTAAACAATCCCTCCAATATTGTAATCTAACGTACCTAATCCTCTTTGGACCACTATTTAGGTTACAATGTACTCAAAAAATCAAGCCAATTGCTTTGATACCATATTGCAACATACCTAGTGGCCTAGTTAGGTTGTATAAACATTATGATACAAAAAATTTAGGTAGTTATCCTATGTAGTAATACAAATAAAATTTCCCACAACTAATTAATCCATTACTCATTAATGCATTCAATAATATTAACATAATTAAATTTTCATAATTTTTATTTACATATAGATAATAACAACTAATACATTGGAATTTTCAACAACATACATATGGAATAATTCTCCATACAAAATAATTACATTGTTCATGAATCTAAATTACTTTGTGACACCGATAAATCCCTTTACACAAGGTTTGACATAGTTGAGAATTCATTCATAGAACATAACCAACAACTATATCTCCTATTTTACAAATAATGGTTGTAATTTCCTTAAATATCCTTTTGGATATACTCCAGAAAATCCATATTCTTTATTGAGACAATGCTAACTCTAGGCATTCTATTTTCTTGATAAATGTCATAATTGTTATTTATAACAATACACTTAAATGTGAGTCATCATCATTTAAGTAACACACACTAAATTACTTATCTATTAGATGTTTCATTTAGGGAAATAACCTTTAGGGAACATTTTTCCATTGAGAGATTGTAACATTCCAAAAATTCAGTAAAATTTAAAATTTTTAAGAAGCAATAAATGCTTGTGTCGCTATGCTAAAAGTGTTAACTTCAACACAACTAAACCTTAAACAACGCACTTAACGATAACAGCTCATAAATTTTAACATTAGTGACTAAGAGTTTAGATTATGTATGAATTGCATTGGATGTCTTAACAGTTGTTAGTTTAATTAGCGTCTTAAAAATTCATAAGTCATTTATCGTCAAGTCAACATCGAATGTTGAACTTAATTGTTGTATGCATACTATCACTTTCGTCCTATGTTATGCATTTTGTTTTCTAGAGACTAAAGGTTCATTTTGATGAAATGAAGGGGTCCTTGAATAGCCCCGAGGCTTACTTATCTATCGCTAGCTAACGCTCCTGAATTCTAATGCGGAGATGCAGGTAAGACAAAATATTTCAATTGAAGCATGAAACGTATTTCGATAATACTTTGTTGTACAGAGTTAGTTTCTAAAATTGATGTATGAAAGTTGTTAGAGTGATCAACTGTTCTGCAACCTTCTTAGGTATTGAATGTCCCTGGAGTGATTAACTCTGTATACTTTGTTTGCTAAAGAGCTTCATCGTTTAATTGTTGAAACTCGATAAACAACCTATTCTAGTCAAACACTATGACAATGTATATATATAAATTCTAATACATGTTATTATCCAAAATATGGATAAATCAATGTATTACATCAACTATAGAAATGGCATTGTAATACATTTTAATTTTAATAGTTATAATACTTCTAATATTCACTAAAGGAAAAGTATGGTTTGAAAAAACTTATATTTTAATGCACACACTATAGGAGTATAAGATATACTCATATACTTATATGCATATACTATATGCAAAGGTCAAAGGTATGAAACTATACGTGTAAACAATTGCATGAAACTATATGCATAATTTCGATGCATAAATGATATACTATGTATGAGGTTATAAGTATGAATTCAAAGTGTCACGAGGTATATAGACCATGGAATACCTACTTTAACCCTAACTTAATACTAGCACATGTAACAAGGTATTAACTTTGCAATTGGTGTGCGTTGGCAGGCACTCGAACCAAGTTATGGCATTAATGCTTCCATAACTGCGTTGTGGTGGAAAGCTTGCTGGCAACTCTCGTGGAAACTTCACGTGATCAAAACCGTGGATCATGGTGACAAAACTTTGTTATGTGAAACCCTACATGCTGAGCTATGCAAGTATTTTTTTGCGTGGATTATGTGATGGAACAACACCGAACTTTGATAGTTGAGGGTTTAAATGCTCATTAATGAAGTTTGGTGATTATATACCGACTAGAACTCGTGACAACGTTTACACTGTCGATCTTCTTGATGATCTCGGTTCTTGGGTTTCACCCTAAACTGCATTGATATGCCAACTTTCACACCACTGAGTCCATTTTGTGAAAGGTGAGGATAAGGCCGACCGACTCCCTATTGTTCAGGGTTTGTAGTCTGGTTTGAAGGTGCCTCTAGGGGTTTTGATGCCTCAACCTTGCTGTAACCAAAGATGTTAGGATAGATTGAAATATGTACAGGTCTCAATATTTACTGAGTCTCGATGGTGAGATCTTCCACCAAGCTGTAAGCATTGTTGGAGTTTGAAGTTTACAGTGGGCTTCAGCATTTGTAACCTAACAATTTTTTGACTTTTCTTGGAAAAGATGTGGGAACTTCCTTCTTAGTCTCTATGCATTGATGCAACTAGAGTACTCCACCATGATCCAGTTATTCACAGGTGAGATATTAAAAGACACTTATGTTTTTAGTAGCAGGTTTAAGATAATGTCTTCTTATTTCCCTTGTTTCATTTTCCTTTTTTTTTAATCAGTTTCATATATGTTTTTTGTGGTAGGTTCTACCTTGGCAAAGAGTTGGGGATATCCCGAGAAGTGATGGGTGCTTAAGGTTCAAGTAAGCCTCAGAGATATCCCAAGGTGTACAGACTTGGTTTTTCAAACAAATGTAAAGACAGTCTTTTAAGCTGTAAGGCATGGTGTCTGAGAGTTTATGCTGAAAGGCAGTGTTTAAATTTTGGAGAGTTTTACTCCCGAGCTTATAGGGTTCTCGTTGGATTTCCAACAATTTATTAAACTATTGTAAGATGTTTGTGTTTGAGTTTGAAATGAAAAGAACTGTCTCGAAAACTTTGTGTTTGGTCCGATGTTCAGTTGTAAATATTCGGTTTATGAAGTAATTAGTTGACAGTCGTAATAATAATATTTCGGCACATCACTTGTGGATTGTAAAGTCTAATGGATAACTAGATGTTTAGGGAAGAGCCCGTTTCTATATTTTGAAGAGTTAATAGGTTTAGTTCAAGCTTTCAAACAATGCCATATGACTAGGTTGTAACCCTTCTATAGAAACTTTACTATGTTTTTGTTAAGGGTTTCGATCCGTGGTCGTGCTACATTCCTTCATTTTCATAATACGAATGGATTTAAAACTTAAAAAGATAAGGGTTTTCAAAGTCATTATTTTAATTATGATGATAATGTCTGTTGATGTTTTAAGAAATGAATCAGTGATTAACGTGTTACTAATATATATATAATTAATAAGTTAGTATCTAAATTAAACTTCTATATATGTATACAAAAATATTTAATTCTGATAAGTGTACTTGTCATGGTTTAGCATTCAATAAGTAAATATTTAGTATAATTAAACTATTGTGAATGAGAATCAAGGATTTTAGTGCTAAACCTAAGCATGATAAAACTTATGATTCCTCGTTAATTTCTGTAATAGTTACCTGAATGACAGTGTACTTGCAAAGAAAATAAATAAAATAGATTTGTATAAGCTTTCAGTATTTCAAATCCATTTCCAACATATCAGTTGAATCTACTTTAATTCTATCTTCCCTGTACTAGAGTACGACATTTTAACAATGTATGAAAAAATGTAGGGAGGAAATTTATTTCTATTACTCTTTGAATAAATCTTAACTAACCATTTATCAAATAAATCTAGCAGTTGTTAACTATTTTTAGAATAGATAAATTGCATAAAGAAACACTTGTTGACAGACTAGAATATCTAATGATGGAATGGAAATCCAATAACATAATAACATCAGATCTGTACTAATAATCTTGACAGAAGTAAAATAAGATAACACAAGATAAACCTGGTAACTTGTAGAAGAAACAAATAGCAAAAGGAGCCCGTTACACCCAACCTACTCCTTAAGACAGCAAAGCTACTTGCCTTAGGACCCCCGATCCTATTCATTGAACCACCAAGACGAAGACACTTTGTGGAGTAATGGAATAAATTCCCTTGCAACTCAACAGTAACACTCGGCAATAGTACTTCCCACTTTTAGCAATATTGAACTCAGAAATGTGGCTACACTAGTTCAAAATGCAGTCTTAGTTCACTCAATCACATCTAGCTTTCCCCTCATGGAATCTATTGTGCTCAGAAATTATCACAAGGTAAGAATGAACATCCTCCTGCTGAATTCAATGGGTAGATAAGTAGAATTCCTACGACTTTGGTAAGTTTATTTTAGTAAATGAGCCACCTGCTCAGTTCCACTTTCTTGGGGAACATGACCATAAAAGTAGGGAAGCTGCCCCCTGCAATAGTTAGAGTGAGTTGAGGATGCTTCCAAGTGTCAGATTGCTCTACACCAAAGTCCATTCCTCCTAGTGGGTCAGTGAACACTCATTCAATAGTCTCCTTTGGATGTTTGTCTTCACTTTTATTTATTTATAATAAAATATTCAAAGTAATCAATTACAGTCACCCATGACCCCACTTGGTCAATAGTCATAAAAATTTACAATAAAAATAAAACATAATGTTTTTTTGCATAACATAAAACGTCTAGAGTTTGGGTATGTGACAAACACCCCCTCTTAAGTTCAACATCGTCCTCGATGTTACTTTATTCATCATCCTCTTGTTCCTCTTGGAACAACATTGGATATGCCACCCGCATATTACTTTCCAATTCCCAAGTTGCTTTGTCCAGACTAAGGTGCTTCCATTGCACCTTAACCTGTCCAATGGTATGATTACGAACCAAAATTTACTCTTGTCAACGATACAGCTCGGTTCCACGAGAAAATATCCTTCTGGTTCCACCTGTACATCATTCCAATTAATCACGTAGCATCATGCACATACTTTTTCAAAAGAGAGATATGAAATACATTATGTACTCTAAGATTCGGTGGTAATGCCAATTGATATGCCACTGGTCCTACCCTGGACAAGATTTCAAAAGGTCCACAATAACTTGGTGCTAATTTAGCACAAATTCCCAATCTTAGGGAACTTTTCTTAGGTTTTACCTTGAGGAACACATGTTCACCAACCTGAAAATATTTATGAGTTCTTTTGAGATCTGGATGACTTTTCTGTCTATCTTGTGCAATTTTCAAATTGCCTTGAACCTGTTTCATGGTTAGTTCCATTTCTTTCAACAAATTAGATCCTAGCATTAACCCATCAACTGGATTACTCCAAGAAATAAGAGTATTACATTTTCTTCCATATAAAATTTTAAAGGCACTAAGCTTTGTTGAAGCTTGGTAATGGTTATTATAAGCAAACTTAGCAAGATTTAAATAATCCTCCCATTTTCCTGGCTGATCTCTAACATACAATCTTAACATGTCCTCAAGAATTTGATTAACTCTTTCAGTCTGCCCATCTGTTTGTGGGTGAAATGATGTACTAAATTTTAAAGTAGTACTTAAACGTTTAAATAAAGATTTCCAGAAATTTCCTGTAAACTTCGAGTCTCTATAAGAAATTATAACTTTCGGAATGCCATGTAAATGAAAAATCTGCTTCATGAAAATTTCACCAATGTTGGTAGCTTTGTAAGTTGTCTTAACAGGTGTGAGGTGGGCTTCTTTGCTGAGTTTATCCATAACTACCATTATGGAATCATTCTGTTTCTGATTTTTAGGTAAACCAGTAATAAAATCAATACTAATTATGTCCCACTTCCAATTTGGAATAGGTAGTGGCTACAACAAACCAGCTGGGTGTCAATGTTTAGCCTTTACCTGATGACACTCTATATAGCTAACAATATATTCAGCTACTTCACTTTTCATACATGGCCAAAAATAATCTTTTCTCAACATGGTTATCATTTTCTGATAACCAGGATGTGTTGAGTATGGACTTTTATGCAATTCATTTAAAATCAACAATTTAATTTCAGCAACATTAGGCACATAAAGTCTATTTTTATACAGCAGTAACCCTTTTTCATAAATTATGAAATCTATTATAGAATTTTTAGCATTATCTTTAGCAATTTTACTAAGTAAATTCTGATATTTTTCATCCATTCCGATTCTTTCCTTAATCTAATTTTCTAGACTAGTTTTATAAGTACTAATTGCTGAAACAAAATTCATCTTGGCATTTCTGCTTAAGGCATCAACAACCTTATTTTATTTTTCTTTAATGTGCTGAATCTCAAAATTGTATTTGCTAAGGAAAACTAGCCATCTAGCTTGCCTTGTGTTAAGATTCGGTTGATCCAACAAATATTTAACCCTTTATTATCAGTCATTAAAATAATTTTTCTTCCAATTAAATGATGTTGCCACATTTTTAGTGCATGTATTACAGCAACCAATTCTAAGTCATAGGTTGCCTAGTTCTTCTCATGAATCTTTAACTTTCTATATTCAAATGCAATCGCACGACCTTCTTCTGTTAAGACCCCGCCAAATCCGTCATTCCATGCATCCATGCATACTATGAAATCTTTGTTGGGATCAACAATTTTTAAAATAGGTGTTGTTGTTAACAACTCTTTTAGTTTCTTAAATCTTTCTTCACATTTTTTATCCCATACAAACGTCTTACCTTTCTTTTGTAGAGATGTGATAGGATTCGCTATTCTGAAAAATCCCTCGATAAACTTACGATAGTAACCTGTAATTCCCATAACAGATCGTACACTAGTTACGTCTTTCGGGGCAGGCCATTCATTTATTGCTTTTATCTTGTCTGGGTCTACTGCAATTCCATGCTTGGATATCACATGCCCTAGGTACTATATTTTATCTTTATAAAAATCACATTTGCTGAACTTAGCATAAAGTTGGTGTTCCCTTAACACTTGTAAAATTATCTTTAAATGTTTGTCATGTTCCTCTTTCGTCTTAGAATAAATTAGAATGTCATCAATAAAAACCACTAAAAATTTATCCAAGTACTTATGTAATATGTTGTTCATTAAACACATGATGACTGCTGGAGCATTGGTCATCGCGAAAGGCATAACCACGAACTCGTAGTGTCCATAGCGAGTTCTAAACGCAGTCTTAAAGATGTCCTCGTCTTTAATTCTGACTTGGTGGTACCCCAACCTTAAATCTATTTTAGAGAATATCGTTACACCGCGTAGATGATCAAATAGATCATCAATGTGCTACAAATGATATCTGTTCTTTATAGTCATTTTATTTAGCTGACGGTAGTCTATGCATAAACGCATAGTTCCGTCTTTCTTTTTAACAGAAATTACAGGTGCTCCCCATGGAGACACACTGGGTCTTATATAATTTTTATCAATCAATTCTTTAAGATGTGAATTATGTTCATTAAGCTCTAGAATATTCATTTTGTAAGGAGCCTTTGAGTTGGGTACCGTTCCTGGTGCTAACGCAATGGTGAAATCGAGTTCCCTTTTTGGAGGTAGTCCTTGAATTTCTTCCGGGAATACATCAGAAAATTCCTTAAGAATGGGTATATCTTCCAACTTTAACTTATCTTCATTAGTGGACCGTTCGTTATTAATTACATTTACCGCAAACAACTTACACCCTTTTCAAACAGCTTTCTTAACTTGTAATGCAGAAATTTGCTCATCAGATATCTTTCTAGGAATTCCTTTTACCGTTATAGTTTCAAATGCATCATTCAAACAAGTAAATGTATTTTCAAAGCAATTTAATACAACTCTATGTTTTTCTAACCAATCCATTCCAATCAGATCATCATAAGAACCTAAAGGTAGCACATTCACCTTAACATGAGTCCTAAACTGATTCATCATTAATTCACATTGTTTTACATAATCAGTCACCCTTCTTTTTGTGCCAGTAGCTAATTGAACTAACCATGATTTATGAAACTTATCTACCTTCAAATTGCAACATTTAACTAAATCAGGTGAAATGTAGCTAAGACTTGATCCTAGATCAATCAAAATAGAAATAGGTTTATTTTTCAGCGTACATTCCACTTCCACCATGGAAGTTTGATGATCAGCTTGTCTGTTCTCCAAACTACATTTATCCTGGGCATCTCTCTCGCTAAGTCACTGTAATGTCCCTCAAAATACACCCTAAATTTTTTTTCTTAGGGGCATCCATAATGACGTAACTTACATGTTGAACTTAAATTGACTTCGGCACTACTTATAACATATTACTTGTAATACTAGACCCTTATATAATCTCGTCTAACATTCCAATGTTATATAAATACCAACATAATTCATTATATTACCAATATACTTTTAACTTCTTCATATTTTCTTTTGAAGGGGAATGTAACATCTCCATATGTGCTGAAGTTATTTTGAGAAAATAACTTAAGCACTTGCTCCCTTAGTCATTAGCCAATGACACACGTTAGTAATATAATTTATCTCGATTATTTATACTTTGCATTCTTCACTACTATTTATCATAAGAGTATCTAATAACAATGATCTGCATGCATAAACCATCACTTTCAAATTTCTCCTATCATGTTAAAATGTGACATCCACACCACTACTTCTACTTCACTTGGAACACTTGTACATCCTATTTATTGTACTTCAAACAAATTGATACTACAAGGTAAAATGTTCTATGCTTTAGCCAACAAAGTTATTTTAACATACACCAACATTTGAGTTAGTAAGAAAACATCTTCATACATAAATGGATATCTCGATTCTTATCAAATGATTCAATATTAATAACTTCCAAGAAGTAATTCTCACATATTTAGTGAAATGACAAGAATACACACTAACATTCTTTAAACCGTATTAATACATCAATGAAACACACTGCTCTTTACTCACTAATTCGATAATCATTTCTGCCATAATTTACCATCATATTAAGATCCTAATCCATTCAACTATAACCATCCGTGTATGTAAAAGTCACCTTAAAATGAGATACATCTAGAGACATCCATACACACATTAGGAACTACAATACACATAAGACGAGGACAATATATGTGGTTCACCCCACATGGGCTACGTCCACCGGAAGTCGCAACTTCCATTATGTATTATAAGAGTGGTACACTTTTAATACAGTGATTTGGGGTCTTCATTTCCCTCATTCACTAAATTTGATTCTAACATAAATTCAAAACTATCTATCAAGGAACAACTCGCTATTCCACAATTTCCTTTCATAAAAATAGGGAAAACAGAATTTACAACAAAACATGAAATCTACTATGATCATCTATCACATAAATAGAGTTTATAAAGAAGGATGATTAGTAATGATGTATGGTTCGGTATTCTCAATGAAAGAAAGATATTTCTAGGCTCTAACCATAAGTATAGATGGATTTTTGATTCAATGCCATGCTAACCCAAGTTAACTATTGTTAAAAAAAAATATGGGTCAATCCTCTCTCTTCGAGAGAGATCGCCCAGTTCTATCGTGGTTGAGTTATGATTGTATAAGTTACATAAATAAAGTAGTAAAAAACACTTACAAGGTTTAAACATAGCCTACATTACAAGGTGGGGGTCGGATCTTTAATGTGTGATCTACCTATGTAATAAACTGTGCAGGGATACAATTTCTGCCAACATTAAAACCAACTTTGTCATTCAACTACAATGGTGACCTAAAATCCAGGGGTTTCAATCTTTTATAGCAGATATACTTAACAAACAAACCAGTGCTGCTGTTCAACTACAACAATGACCTACGATATAGATGGAAATGAGGCAAGGTGGAGATTTACAAAATACTTGACTAATGGTCAAATTCCAATGTGAGGATCTGAGATATAACTGTAGACAATGAGTAAATAGTTTTGTAACAGCTCTTTAACCGATCTGCTTCGAACTTGGTAATGGTCCTTAACTATGATTCAAATCTCAAACTAAAACAGATGTGAAACCCCGTGGTATTTTTCTTCATGGCAGAGGTAATAAACAAAAAATAGAAGAGGCCTACCATAACTCACCACAACAAAGGTAATGACAACTCACGGCTGGGAGCACAGTAACCTCCTTACCATATATCGACATCTTCTAACATTACATATTCTTCTTTTAAAATCATATTCATATATTCCATTACAAGTAAGGAAAATTATTTATACCAAGGCGCGTTATGTCTTTCGGCGAGACCCTTTTTCCCGAAGACGCAAATATATAATAAGTTAAATAAGCAAAGATCTAGCCGAGGTTGTGATCCATATGGGAGGCCCACACTCCCCCTTCATGTATTAGGCACTATTTGGGTTCTACGAATATGTTAGTTGTTATTTAGATTATTAAAGATATCTCAATATTAAATAATGAGCAGCATTTATTGTGCTCCTCTTTGTAACTGTTATAAAAAGGCACCCTGCCTCATAATACAATCAGTCTTCTTTGTGCCAAGCTTGTCTGTCTTTCCTTTCTATTATGTTAGTAGTTGTTGGTTTAATTCTAAGTTGTTATTGTGTTTCTTAGTCTAGAGGTGAGGCTCTCCTAGCCTCACCTTCCATCTTCTAATTTAGATTACAGATCAATTGGTATCAGAGCAGTTAGCTCCTCTACCTGGTCATTTTTATTTCTGGAAAAAATAATGTGTCTCGTTTTTTTTTATTTTTTATTGGTATGGTTTCTTGTCTTGTTAGTTAGGGTTCGGTTTCGCTATTTTTGTTTACTCTTGAGCAATTCCTTCCATTCTCCAGCTACCTGCATTCTCCACATGCATTCACCTACTACAACATCCATTATTTTTCATCCATTCTGCACGTTGTATCAGCCCACCTTCACGTTGCCCCCCATTTGCGCCATCAATATTCCACACCATAAAATCCCTACTACCTGCTGCACATTCAGTGCCCCATCTGCTACCTACTGCTCATTCATTCCCACATCTGCATCCCCAGCCTGCACAGTATCAATTCTTCCCCCCCAACCTACTCCTTCCATGCAGCACCTTCGAGGATTATCTTTTGCACAGTTCACCCACAAATTCCCCATCTCCCACACTCTCCAGTGCCATGTTGCTCTAACTCCCTAGTTGACCACCTACGCATAATCATCCCCAGCTCCCATTTCCACACTGCCCATCTTCTGCTCCAGCTCCCCCATACAACCCATATTCATCCTGCCAATTTGCACGCCTGCCCATCAGCATGCTCCCTCCATAATTGCTGCAACCCTACCTACCTCACCATTAAGCATGCTACTACGACATGCTGCACAACACAATACCTAATCCCTACATCTCATTCAATTCCTCCTCTACAAGTTTGCTCCATTGATGCTTCCCTCCTCAACCGTAACACAATCTATCTGCACATTCTCTCACTCCAGCTGCATCTACCAACTCTACCTTCATGCCGTTGCTACCCACCATTCCTGCACAGCATTATCTATAGCACTGATACCCCCCATTCACGCTCCCTCTACATTGTTGCACACCCACCACCATTAATGCCGAGCTTCCTCCATCTCACGCATTCCCCCCTTCAGCGCTTAGCTTCTGCAAACTCCCACCCAGCTATCACGTTGCTTCCCCCCTTCTTGTCACGCCTAGCTCACCTTTAATATTCTTCATCATTCAGCGCAACACCTTCTAATCTTCTCACCTGGACATTTCCCCACTATCCCTACCAACTCCACCTGCGCACTGCCATTTCTGCATTCTACCAGCTCCCACGCTCAGCATTCTTCTGCTTACCATTTTTCATTCTCGCTGCCTTCAACATAAGGCTTCCCTAATCTGGGCCACACGTGGCTATCTTCACGTATCCCTAGTAGCCTTCCTAACGCCTCTGATTGCTGCATTCTTTCCCAAAAACGCATGATGCCCTTTCTGTTCATGCCATTCTCCACACCCTCATTTTCACGCTTCCCTAGCGCACCCTAGATGATCCATCCATCCACGCCCTAGCACCTACACCTTTCATCTCCACTTATGCAACTCCCTCTCTCCACCTTCACGTGTTCTCAGCATTCTCAGCATTCACCATTCACGTTCTCAGCTAGCATCAACTCTAAAAGTTTAGTTGAAGAAGCTATTTGTGATTGATAGTTCAACAAGATCGACACACAGAAATACATACATGTATGGATGTTTCAACAACACGCCTATAGTGATTCATGACACCTTGATTTAGTAGTGCATTTCACCATTTCAGCAGTTCATTCACCAGCCAACCATCTTCAACATTCAGTAGCACATTTCGCCTTCACCAGCAATCCATCATCAACATGGCCTCTTCAACATTTTGCAAAAGTTCATTTGGCATTGGCCAGTGCATCTTCAACATGGCTCTCATTTCCTTCAGCTTTAGCAGCCTTTTCATAGGGACCCAGTCCCTCTCTGAGTCCAAGCTAACCTTTGGGATCGCATTTTTTGGTTGAGTTTATGTTTCAACAGTATTTCAATATTAGTTCTATTTCAGTGGGTTCTATTTCAGTTCCATTTTTGCTATTTCCTCCAGCAGTAATCTACCGCACTTCACAAATTTTTGTTTGCAGAAAAGGCCTTCATAAGTTTTCAAGGTAGCTTCAAGCTTTTGTCTCAAATCACACCCTTGTCAGGTTAGTATCAGTTCATTTGCTGGTGGTACACAAATCTACACCACATATCAGTTCATTTGCCGGTGGTACACAGATCTACACATAGCTCTACACCACTTAGAGAGGTGTTACACAGATCTACACACAGATCTACACCACATATTAGTTCATTTGCCAGTGGTACACATATCTACACACAGATCTCTCCCTCAAGTTTATTTTCACAAGATGTTCAGTAGCACCTATATGGGCACCCCACCTGCTCACATCTTTTACACATCATTAGGATCTTCATCAAGTTGCAATAGCGGCACCTCTTCTACACATGGTTTCTCTTCTTTGCAAACATGGCTTCAAACTTAGACTGGGAGGAAGGAAAGCAGGGACGCTTTCCACTTAGACCGGGAGGAATGATCCGTATGGGAGGCCCACACTCCCCCTTCAGGTATTAGGCACTATTTGGGTTCTACGAATATGTTAGTTGTTATTTAGATTATTAGAGATATCTCAATATTAAATAATGAGCAGCATTTATTGTGCTCCTCTTTGCAATTGTTATAAAAAGGCACCCTGCCTCATAATACAATCAGTCTTCTTTGTGCCAAGCTTGTCTGTCTTTCCTTTCTATTGTAATAGTAGTTGTCGGTTTAATTCTAAGTTGTTATTGTCTTTCTTAGTCTGGAGGTGAGGCTCTCCTAGCCTCACCTTCCATCTTCTGATTTAGATTATAGATCAATTGGTATAAGAGCAGTTAGCTCCTCTACCTGGTCATTTTTATTTCTGGAAAAAATAATGTGTCTCGTTTTTTTTTTTTTTTTTATTGGTTTGGTTTCTTGTCTTGTTAGTTAGGGTTAGGTTTTGCTGTTTGTGTTTACTCCTGAGCAATTCCTTCCATTCTCCAGCTACCTGCATTCTCCGCATGCATTCACCTACTGCAACATCCATTATTTTTCATCCATTCTGCACGTTGTATCAGCCCACCTTCACGCTGCCCCCCATCTGCGCCATCAATATTCCACACCATACAATCCCTACTACCTACTGTGCATTCAGTGCCCCATTTGCTACCTGCTGCTCATTCATTCCCACATCTTCATCCCCAGCCTGCACAGTATCAGTTCTTCCCTCGTCACCTACTCCTTCCATGCAACACCTTCGAGGCTTATCTTTTGCACAGTTCACCCACAAATTCCCCATCTCCCACACTCTCCAGTGCCACGTTGCTCTAACTCCATAGTTGAACACGTGCGCATAATCATCCCCAGCTCCCATTTCCACACTGCCCATCTTCTGCTCCAGCTCCCCCATACAACCCATATTCATCTTGCCAATTTGCACACCTGCCCATCAGCACGCTCCCTCCATAATTGTTGCAACCCTACCTACCTCGCCATTAAACTTGCTACTACGGCATGCTGCACAATGCAATACCTAATCCCTTCATCTCATTCACTTCCTCCTCTACAAGTTTGCTCCATTCATGCTGCCCTCCTCAACCGTAACACAATCTACCTGCACATTCTCTCACTCCAACTGCATCTACCAACTCTACCTTCACGTCATTGCTGCCCACCATTCCTACGCAGCATTATCTATAGCACTGAGACCCCCCATTCACTCTCCCTCTACACTGTTGCACAACGACCACCATTAATGCCTAGCTTCCTCCGTCTCACGCATCCCCCCCTTCAGCGCTTAGCTTCTACAAACTCCCACCCAGCTATCACGCTGCTTCCCCCCTTCCTGTCACGGCCAGCTCAACATTCTTTTGCTTAGCATTTTTCATTCTCGCTGCCTTCAACATAAGGATGCCCTAATCTGGGCCACATGTGGCTATCTTCACGTATCCCTAGTAGCCTTCCTAACGCCTCTGATTGCTACATTCTTTCCCAAAAACGCATGATGCCTTTTTTGTTCACGCCATTCTCCACGCCCTCATTTTCACGCTTCCCTAGCGCGCCCTAGATGATCCATCCATCCATGCCCTAGTACCTACAACTTTCAGCTCCACTTCTGCAACTCCCTCTCTCCACCTTCACGTGTTCTCAGCATTCCCAACATTCACCATTCACGTTCTCAGCTAGCATCAGCTCTAAAAGTTCAGTTGAAGAAGCTATTTGTGATTGATAGTTCAACAAGATCGACACACAACAATACATACGTGTATGGATGTTTCAGCAACAAGCTTATAGTGGTTCATGATAGCTTGATTTAGCAGTGCATTTCACCATTTCAGCAGTTCATTTACTAGCCATCCATCTTAAACATTCAGAAGCACATTTTGCCTTCACCAGCAAGCCATCATCAACATGGCCTCTTCAGCATTTTGCAAAAGTTCATTTGGCATTGGCCAATGCATTTGCAACATGGCTCTCATTTCCTTCGGCTTCAGCAGTCTTTTCATAGGGACCCAGTCCCTCTCTGAGTCCAAGCTCACCTTTGGGCTTGCATCTTTTGGTTCAGTTTACATTTCAGCAGTATTTCAATATTAGTTCTGTTTCAGTGGGTTCTATTTCAGTTCCATTTTTGCTATTTCCTCCAGCATTAATCTACCGCACTTCACAAATTTTTGTTTGCAGGAAAGGCCTTCATAAGTTTTCAAGGTAGCTTCAAGCTTTTGTCTCAAATCACACCCTTGTCAGGTTAGTATCAGTTCATTTTCTAGTGGTACACAAATCTACACCACATATCAGTTCATTTTCCAGTGGTACACAGATCTACACATAGATCTACACCACTTAGAGAGGTGGTACACAGATCTACACCACGTATTAGTTCATTTGCCAGTGGTACACATATCTACACACAGATCTCTCCCTCAAGTTTATTTTCGCAAGATGTTCAGTAGCACCTATATAGGCACCCCACCTACTCGCATCTTTTACACATCATCAGGATCTTCATCAAGTTGCAAAAGCGACACCTCTTCTACACATGGTTTCTCTTCTTTGCAAACATGGCTTCAAACTTAGACTGGGAGGAAGGAAAGCAGGGACGCTTTCCACTTAGATCGGGAGGAATGATCCGTATGGGAGGCCCACAATCCCCCTTCATGTATTAGGCACTATTTGGGTTCTAGGAATATGTTAGTTGTTATTTAAATTATTAGAGATATCTCAATTTATTAAATAATGAGCAACATTTATTGTGCTCCTCTTTGTAATTGTTATAAAAAGGAACCCTGCCTCATAATATAATCAGTCTTCTTTGTGTCAAGCATGTCTGTCTTTCCTTTCTATTGTGTTAGTAGTTGTTGGTTTAATTATGAGTTGTTATTGTGTTTCTTAGTCTGGAGGTGAGGCTCTCCTAGCCTCACCTTCCATCTTCTGATTCAGATTACAGATCAAGTCGTATTCCAGAATGCAAGGTATAATATATATATGTGTTGCGATCTAGTTGAGATCGGAATACCAATGTAAGGTATAATGCAGACATGGCAATGAAGAAATTACTATCCTATGACATAGATAGAATCACTATTACAAGAGAGAAGATGTAATCACTATTTTCTATCAGAATATGCTATTATAACAGTTGATTATTATTTGTCTTGGATTGATCTATCGACAGGGATAAATAACATAGAAAATCAAACATTTACAACTTTGTCAAAAGAGATGCATAGGTCCAGCAACTTATGCACAGATCAATCATTTTAGGAAGAAACGCTCGATGCGTCAATGTAATTAATAAGCTACTATGCAAACAACCAACGCATGATGGGAGTTATGTCCATCAAACTAGATCTCTGTCAAATAGGGTCAATCTCTTGGCAGGAATAAATAACACAACTAGCTGTATGAGTAGAAAAATAATACCCATATCACAGTGATCTCCTCACATTTGCTTCTTTTCGTAGAGGTCTCCTTCTCATCTCAGAGATCAGGCGTCTTCTCCTCACAGAGCTTAAACGTCCTCTCCATCACAGAGGTTTCCATCGAAGAAATTTGAGAGCTAAAAAAAGAAAACCCTTCCCAATGGTAGAAGGATCCCCCTTTCCTAGCTCTTCGACCCTCCATTTAAACTTAGGGTCTCTTGCTCTCTAGGGGAGTCTGCCTACCAGGTTGGTGACAAATGGCACTCCCGAGAACTGGAGTTAAAGCTACAGTCCATTTAACATGACAACAAGTTTTCCAGATGGTGTCGTACTCTCGCCAGGGAACAATCCAGAACTGGCAGGGATTTGAGAGATTAAAGGCTACCTACTAACTAAGCATTTCACGCTCTATTAAAGCGCATTCCCTTCAAGGCACAAAAGTCCTTCTTAACATCAACTATCCCCAATGTATGTCCACGGAACTTCTATAAATTAAATGATACTCAAATTACGAAGGGTTTACAATCTTGGATGTAGAACTAGTAATCAAATAAATTAATAATAATATATTTGATTCATACTCCTTTTGATAAGTTTTTATGTGCCTAACCGCCTCTTAATAATAATAAGAGACCAAAGCCTATAAAGTAGTTGCAAAAGTTCTTTGATAGGATAGTTTATCCTTCTTTAAGAAGACCACACCATATAGGTATCCTCAAATACTTATATAATCTTCTCCTGCATTATCTTTACGTTGTATAATCTATATATATATATATATATATATATATATAACTTCATAAATTTTATTATAAATAATATTTCATTGATGTGTTTTAGCAATGGCCCAACTTGCCATTGTATAAATAAGAATATATATATATCTATATATATATATATATATATATATATTCTTTACTAATAATCAACTTAGTTTCCATAATAGGTCGATAGTAGTTTTAGAGTATTCTAGTTTATTGGTCAAAAAGTCCTATCTAAGACTATTTTCTGATTTAGGATTTTTGATATCCTAAGACAACACTTTTTTAGCTTTAATCAAGTGAACCTGAACGTTCGTTCGAGTGGTTGCGACACTAGGCCGATATTAATCATTGATTTATGGCCTTCCTGTAGTAGACTTCTCCCATAGTAGGTTCAATTTCCCATCGTTTAGTTGTGTCGCCAACTTGTAGTCTCCTAGGTTTATATCAACCATTACAACTTATGAAAATAAATGTTAAAGATTTCATGGTTTACTGGTGGGGCCTTGGCCATGAGATCCTCACCAGTAAATCGATACAATATTCAATTACATTCTTTTTTTAAATTAATAAGGGATCAAAAGGAGCGATATTACAGTCACCAATAGTAACCTCCTCCTGTATAGTATGGATGTTGTTGACATCCTTCTTTCTGAGTGGATAGTTTGATTCATAGTGAGGTCCCTGACAGTACCAACATTTAACAGGTTCTTTCTGTTCATTATTTTTAACAAATTTCTTAGGTGGATGACTTTTCCTTCCAGTTGTAAATTTTGACTATGTATTACTTGCTGCATTATTTCCAGGAAACTTTCTGTTAGAGTAATTACGTGAATTATTATTCCCAAAATTATGATTAAAAGAAAACTGCTTCTTCCTTTGCTCAAAGTTGTTAGGGATTTTTGCTTTCTAGCTTGGTGTGCCTTCTCTTCTCTTATTCTTTTCATAATAGATGTTCACCTTTCTCATGGCCTCTTCAAGAGTTCGAGGACTATCATATTCAATCATGTATTTTATGTGAGAGGGCAAGCAGCTCAGAAACCTCTGTTCCTTAGGCTTTTCCTCATCGAAATAAGGCACATACCTTAATAAATTCAAAAACATGTTGCAGAATTGTCTCATATCCATGGAACCTAGGTTTAACTCATAAAAGTCTTTAGCTCATTCCTCATAATACTGTTATGACAGAAATTTTCTTTTAAAATATTTCTTAAAATTACTCCAATTTACACTTTTCTCTTTTAAACCTTTAACTTGTTTCAGATCTTGCCACCAGATGTTTGCTTTTCCAGTTAAGTTATAAATTGCCATTTTAGTTTTTAAATGACTTGAGTAATTATAAATGTGGAAATACTTCTTCATACAGGACAGCCATGCTTCAGCTGTCTCACTCTTTTTTGTTTCTCCATTAAAAGTTGGTGGTTTGATCTTTTTAAATTTGCTAGAAATTTCTTCGTAGTACATGTACTTCTTTTTCTTAGTGTAGCAGTCACTATCACTACTATCACTAGAATACTTATGTTTTTTCTTGTATGCCCTTGCATCAAATTCAAAACATGAACTGCTGTCATAATTAGTCAATTTACCTTTTTTTCATTACGTTGGTAGGACATAGTTCCAGATTCAATAATATTTTTTGTTTTCTTATCTTGATCATTTTTATGAAAATTATCCAGTAGGATTTGATTCAGCTCCTCTTGAGATTTCAGAATTCGTTCGTTTTCTTCCTTAACAGTTTTTAACTCAATTTTTAAATCTTTTATTGTCCTTAACAATTCAGAGGAATTATCATTCAATTCGATAAATATATTTTCTACATTAATGCGGCCTTGTTCATTATTATTCTGTTCGTTATTAAGGGACCTTTCCTCAGCCGACTCTCTTGGTCCTTCCATACCTGCAGACTCAATTTATAAAATGCTGAAACTGAAAACAAAATAAATTAAATCAGTAATTTGTAATTATGTTATAGATTTTCATTTGCATGAATGAGCCAATTCAGGCCTAGTATTTGAACTTGTGCTCTGATACCACATGTAACATCCCAAAAATTCACTAAAATTTAAAAATTTTAAGTACCAATAAATGCTTGTGTCACTATGCTAAAAGTGTTAACTTCAACACAACTAAACCTTACACAACGTACTTAACGATAACAACTCATAACTTTTAACATTAGTGACTAAGAGTTTAGATTATGTATGAATTGCATCGGATGTCTTAATAGATGTTAGTTTGATTAGCGTATTAAAAAGTCGTAAGTCATTTATCGTCAAGTCAACGTCGAATGTTGAACTTAATTGTTGTATGCATACTGTCACTTTTGTCCTATGTTATGCATTTTGTTTTCTAGAGACTAAATGTTTGTTTTGATGAAATGAAGGTGTCCTTGAATAGCCCCAAGGCTTACTTAGATATCGCTAGCTAACGCTCCTGAATTCTAATGCAGAGATGCAGGTAAGACAAAATATTTCAATTGAAGCACGAAACGTATTTCGATAATACTTTGTTGTACAGAGTTAGTTTCTAAAATTGATGTACGAAAGTTGTTAGAGTGATCAACTATTCTAAAAGCTTCTCAGGTATTGAATGTCCTTGGAGTGATTAACTCTGCATACTTTGTTTGCTAAAGAGGTTCATCGTTTAACTGTTGAAACTCTATAAACAACCTGTTCTAGTCAAACACTATGACGATGTATATATATAAATTCTAATACATGTCATTATCCAAACTATGGATAAATCATTTTATTACATAAACTATTGGAATGGCATTGTAATACATTTTAATTTTAATAGTTATAATACTTCTAATATGCACTATGGGCAAAGTCTGGTTTGACAAAACTTATATTTTAATGCACATACTATAGGAGTATGAGCTATATGCATATACTTATATGCATAGACTATATGCAAAGGTCAAATGTATGAAACTATACGTGTAAACAATTGCATGAAACTATATGCATAATTTCGATGCATAAATGATATACTATGTATGAGGTTATAAGTATTAATACAAAGTGTCACAAGGTATATAGACCATGGAATACCTATTTTAACCCTAACTTAGTACTAGCACAAGTAACAAGGTATTAACTTTGCAATGGGTGTGCGTTGGAAGGCACTCAAACCAAGTTATGGCATTAATGCTTCCATAACTACATTGTGGTGGAAAGCTTGTTGGCAGCTCTCGTGGAAACTTCACGTGATCAAAACTGTGGATCATGGTGACAAAAATTTGTTACATGAAACCCTACATGCTGAGCTGTGCATGGATTTGTTTACGTGGATTATGTGATGGCACAACACTGATCTTTGATATTTGAGGGTTTAAATGCTCATTAATGAAGTTTGGTGATCATATACAGACTAGAACTTGTGACAAGGTTTACACCGTCGATCTTCCTAATGATCCCGGGTCTTGGGTTTCACCCTAAACTGCATTGATATGCCAACTTTCACACCACTCAGTCCATTTTGCGAAAGGTGAGGATGAGGTCGATTAGCTCCCTATCCTTCAGTGTTTGTAGTCTAGTTTGAAGGTGCCTCCAGGGGTTTCGATGCCTCGACCTTACTGTAACCAGAGCTTTTAGGATAGTTTGAAATATGTACAGGTCTCAATATTTACTGAGACTCGATGGTGAGATCTTCTCCCAAGTTGTAAGCATTGTTGGAGCTTGAAGTTTCAAGTGGGCTTCGGCATTTGTAACCTAACAGGTTTTTGAGTTTTCTTGGAAAAGATGTGGGAACTTCCTTCTTAGTCTGTATACGTTGATGCAACCAGAGTAATCCACCGTGTACTCTTATTCACAGGTGAGATATTAAAAGACACTTATGTTTTTAGTAGTAGGTTTAAGATAATGTCTTCTTATTTCCCTTGTTTCGTTTTCCTTTTTTTTTAACCGGTTTCATATATGTTTTTCGTGGTAGGTTCTAACTTAGCAAAGTGTTGGAGATAACCCGAGAAGAGATGGGTGCTTAAGGTTCGGGTAAGCATCGGAGACATCCCAAGGTGTACAGACTTGGTTTTTCAAACGAATGTAAAGACAGTCTTTTAAGCTGTAAGGCATGATGTTTAAGACTTTATGCCGAAAGGCAGTGTTTACATTTTGGAGAGTTTTACTCCCGAGCTTATAGGGCTCTTGTTGGATTCCCCACGATTTCTTAATATTGTTTTAAGACGTTTCATTTTTAGTTTCAAATGAAAATAACTCACTCAAAAATGTTGTGTTTGGTCCGATGTTCAGTTGTAAATATTGGGTTTATGAAGTAATTAGTTGACAGTTGTAATAATAATATGTTGGCACTTCACTTGTGGATTGTAAAGTCTAATGGATAACTAGATGTTTAGTGCAGAGCCTGTTTCTATATTTTGAGGAGTTAATATGTTTAGGTTTAGCTTTCAAACAACACTGTATGACTAGGTTGTAACCCTTCTCTAGAAACTTTACTGTGTTTTTGTTAAGGGTTTCGATCTCTGGTCGTTCTACATTCCTTCATTTTCATAATACAAATGGATTTAAAACTTAAAAAGATAAGGGTTTGCAAAGTCATTATTTTAATTATGATGATAATGTCTGTTGATGTTTTAAGAAATGAAGCGATGATTAACATGTTACTAATATATATACAATTAGTAAGTTAGTATATGAATTAAACTTCTGTATATGTATACAAAAATATTTATTTCTGATAAGTGTACTTGTTGTGGTTTAGCAATCAATAAGTAAATACTTAGTATATTTAAACTATTGTGAATGAGAATCAAGGATTTTACTGCTAAACCTAAGCATGATAAAACTTATGATTCTTGGTTAATTTTCTGTAATAGTTACCTGAATGACAATGTACTTGCAAAGAAAAGAAATAAAATAGATTTGTATAATCTTTCAGTATTTCAAATCCATTTACAACATATCAGTCGAATCTACTTTAATTCTGTCTTCCCTGTACTAGAGTACAACATTTTAACAATGTGTGTAAAAATGCAGGGAAGAAATTTATTTCTATTACTCTTTAAATAAATCTTAACTAACCATTTATCAAATAAATCTAGCAACTGTTAAATTTTTCAAAATCGATAAATTGCAGAAAGAAACACTTCTTGATAGACTAGAATATCTACTGATAGAATGGAAAACTGATAACATAATAACATCAGATCTATACTAATAATCTTGACAAAAGTAAAATAAGATAACACAAGATAAACCTGATAACTTGTAAAAGAAACAAACAGCCAAAGGAGCCCGTTCCACCCAAACTGCTCCTTAAGATAGCCAAGTTACTTGCCTTAGGACCCCCGAGCCTGTTCACTGAACCACCAGGACGAAGATGCTATGTGGAGTAATGGAATAAATTTCTTTGCAACCCAACAATAGTACTTCTTGCTTGTAGCAATATTGAGCTCAGCAATGTGGCTGCACTAGTTCAGAATGCAATCTTAGTTCACTCAATCACACCTAAATTTCCCCTCATCGAATCTCTTGTGCTCAGAAACTATCACAAGGTAAGAATGAACAGCCTCCTGCTGAATTTGATGGGTAGATAAGTAACATGCCTAGGTATTTGTTGAGTTTAATTCAGTAAATGAGCCACCTGCTTAGTTCCACTTTCTTGGGGAACGTGACCATAAAAGTAGGGAAGTTCCCCCTACAACAGTTAGAATGAGTTGAGGATGCTGCCAAGTGTCAGATTGCTCTCCACCACAATCCATTACTCCTACTGGGTTAGTGTGTAATATCCCTCCTTTTATCTTTATCAGGATTTTAAAATAATTTAGGGCTTCTAATCTCAAAGTAGAATGAGGATAATATATTTATCCAAGAATAAAAGAATAATATAATATGTGACTTATAATGCCATTCATTCTAAAGTGGAATGAGGATAGTATATTTATCATGGGCCGTCTTCTATAAATATATATATATAGAAGACGAATAATAATACTAGTGGAGTGGTCTAAATGAAGTCATTTATTGAATCTCATATTTTTAGTTGATCAAACAAAATAAGAAAACATACATTACAAATGCTTGGATGGTCATTGACACATACACATAAACCTTGTTTTGTCAATGGTTCACTCCGTAATTGCCAAGGAAGTGGTACACGGGAGATGGAATTATTAAAGATTGATATAACATAGTGTCTTCAAAAGTGTTATGAGATAACCAGTACTTAAATAATTGAACAAATTAAAATAGAAATTAAGTCCAGTCTATCTTGAGCTTCCCATGTCAAGGAACGTGGGCACTTGATGTAATTATTTTAGTGGATGTAGCTAAGCGATAGTGCTCCTTAAATGGAGGAATCAAACTCCAGTGAAGGGGACATTTCCTTCCCTACCAGGGCTCTCCTCGCATGTGTTCCTCGAGCATTTCTTCCACTTGGAAAGGAAATCATGGTTTCTTCCACCACTTGGCACTCAAGTGGAGTTGGAGTTACCGATTTCCTCTTTTCATTTATTTTGGGAGATCGTAGTGAGGGGGGGGAAGAATGGGGGCCGCAACTCTGGGGATATGAAGTTACATCTCTGCCTTGATTGCTGGAAAAATCATGAGGGGTTTTTGGGTGGATTGGAATTGCGTCTGGATCCTTCCTGCGAAGAAGGCTTAAGTTCTGTGGGGAAATTAATTTAACCTTGGAATATTTATAGTTTTATTATTGGCTATATTGTTAGGTTTGAGGGCTGAGCAGAGTTTTATGCTTAGTTTGCGAAAACTCTGTATGAACAGAGTTATCGCCGTCAGGTGTGAATTGTAGAAAAATTATTTGTATACCCTCAAATGGCATGATTCCATAGTAATCGATTTTAGGAATGACCCCTCTTTTTTTTTTAATGTTAGTTACCATCCACGAATGGGGAGAGAAATATCCAATTTTATATACATTGTTTGTGGTTTGCGATTTAGGAGAAATGATCTTGGATCAGCATTCATTGCCGCTTGCATTTTTGGGAATAATGAGGAGATCGCTCTCTCTCTCTTGCTGCTTGGGATCAAGAACTGTTCTGGGAAGGGATAACTCGGGGAGCCGGATCTCGGACCAAGTTAGCCTATCAGTGCATTCTAAATTGATCTCTCTTTCCGTTTTTTGAAAGTATGAATACGAGCTAGTTTTCTGTGAGTTTTTCATTGACCTTTGCAAAATCGTGACAGCCTGGAAGTTGCTCTTTTGTGGTGGCTTGTTTAATGTTAGCATGATATCATTCTTCTTTAAATATTGTTTGATGTTAGCATGAAATCGTTCTTCTTTAAGTGTTGTTTAATGTTAGTGCATGGAGTAATCGATAGCCCCTAGCGGATCTAAGGTTCTCTGTGCAATCATGACAACTTGGAAGTTACTCTTCTTTAATGGCTTGTTTGATGTTAGTATTGATACCGGGTTTAGAACGCTCGTAGTTCCTTAAGGGTCTCAGTATGCTGTGAATGGATATACTCCCACTAAAACAGCTCTCGGATTTGGAATCTCAAGTTCTTATTTTGCTGTTAAATGATATTTTGTTTATGTTGTATGAGTGGTTTACAAATCTCTGATCATACATCTCGATATCTTGTTTATACTATATAATTTTTTTTTATGCTGCCACATATTGGTTTGTATTGCCATGATGGATTTGTGAGGATGTATTTTGTACTCTGTCTTGCTTTAAAGCTTCGAATCATATCTAAAAATCATGAGGATGTATTTTGTACTATGTCTTGCTTTAAAGCTTCGAATCAGATCTAAAATCGTGAGGATGTATTTTGTACTCTGTCTTGCTTTAAAGCTTTGAATCAGATCTAAAATCGTGAGGGTATATTTTGTACTCTGTCTTGCTTTAAAGCTTCGAATCAGATCTAAAATCGCGAGGATGTATTTTGTACTCTGTCTTGTTTTAATGCTTCGAATCAGATCTAAAATCGTGAGGGTATATTTTTATACTCTATTTGGTTTTAAGTTTCGAGCCAGATCTAAATCGTGAGGGCATATTTCTACACTCTGTTTTGTTATTAGGTTGCATGGTTTTAATTTTATCTTATAATCTCTGTATCTATATATTTTTACTAATGCAGAGACAGATGTCTAAAATTTATGTCGATGGGATGAATATAGGCCACTACATAAATTTATATATAGATTTATACAGAGATAGTTCTCCTTAACCCATGTTGTTGTGAAAGCTAGCGGTTATACATATTATATAGATTGAGTTCTCTGTAACTTATGTTGTTTTCGTATCAAGATATTCGTAGATGTGATTTCCAGCCCAGAGAATGAGGACGTTCTCCTTAAAGAGCTTCAACCTTATGTCTCGATTTGGATCAACTTCGATGTCTAGATTACTATAGATTATGAAGATCATTGAGGAAGATTGTAGTCATCTATGTGGTGTAACCCTGAATTCCAAGAAAGAATTATGAATGTCTGAAATCGCTCTCTAAGAGAGAGGTGATGAGGAAATAGATTGTAAATGATGCAATAATTTATGTTGCACGGGGTGACTTGTTGTTATGAGCAATAATACAAGAGGTGACTAATCTTTGGTGGACGTAGCCCACATAGTGGGTGAACCACGTATCATATCTACGTTTATGTGTTGTTTCCCGTTTATGTTATCGTATCTTATCTGTGTTTATGTTCATATTATGTTGTGTGTTTATGTTAACGAGGTTTATGTCTTGTTTTTTGTTTATGTTAAATGCTCATGTGGGTGATTATGATTACTGTGATTATGTAAGGTATTTTCAGTATTCACAAATGGGCAATGATCTAATGAAGAGGTTGGAATATTTGATAAGAATCGGGGTCAATCAGGTATGATTATGGTTCTTAATTAACTTTTTAATTGGAGTATGTTGCATGAGTTATGCGGGACCAAGCATAAAGCACTTTTCTTTCACCCTTATAGTAGTAGTTTGTTTGGAGTAAATTTCTGAAGATAAATACGAAGTATAAATATTGGATATAATTTGTTTTACTAATGTGTTGAAGTTGGTTATCGAAAGGAGGAGCAAGTGCTTTATTTCTCAAAATATCATTTTATCTCTTTGGGGATGTTACATATGGTATCAGAGCACAGGTTGCAAACACTTGGGCTTAGTTGGGCTCAGTTGAGGAAATAATATAAGCTAGTCAAGGGAACTCCATCGATAAGATGCAAACAAAGGATCTATGTTCCAAAGAAACTGCAAGAGGTAATCGACAAGATGTCTTTTAAATCGCATGTAAGTATGCTCCACTTGTTGAAGCATTCTCAAGCAAAAGCACTGTCGATATGTGAGCATTTATATGTTTCCTTATGAAGTTGAATGATCTTCTATTAATAAATACTAGAGGATGAATATCTCCTCATGCTCTACAATTAGTTTCATTAAATGATAAGAAAGTATTCTTTAAAAATGATTAAAATAGTTGGACTATGTTCCTATCTTTATCTTGGTGATTTTGTTAAATATTTTCATGTACATTGATCATAATGATAGTAATGAGAATCATAGGAGCATTTGCAAGTTCAAAAGTTTATAAGGGTTGTATAAACATAATTAGGATTATGTATCTAATGAAAGATGTACACTCATATCTGGTCAATTGATGCCATTGGTAGGGCTTTAGTACATATATGAGTCAAGTCATAGACATTCATCATAGGTACTTGATTGCTTCAATTATATTTTATGAGGATTAGAAAAGTTCTAGGCTTGGAAAGGTGACTATACAAATGAAGACAGGATAGCAAACATATTGAATCATAAGGATTGAATGAATGATGGTTAGGTCATATAAAGATATGTATATATAGGTTGAAGTTGAAGCACTCCAAAAGGTTTATATAGTATGTGAATTATGAAGGGGTGTAAGGTACAATTAGATCATTATGAGAAGGATTGGAAAATTGTCGTGAATTACCTAGTTATTGATTTCACGCACTTATGTTGGGATGATTGTATTAAGTATGTACACGAGATTGTAGGGTGGAGGTGATCCTTATCATGTTAGAAAAATACATAAATTGTACTAAGGGATTATGTCCTGAAATTCTCTATGTAGGCTATTTGTTATGTAGAAAGAAAATTTTCATTTTTTTTGTTAACGATCTCGGAGTTGGAATAATAGACGTCTTACAGTGGAGGATTGATCGAAAGACAAATATAAGAATTGACAAAATGTTATTGAGGGAGTTATATTGATCTTAGCCCTTGATAAGTAGAAGGTATGGAAGATGTTTGTACATTATATTGGATGTTATAGGTGATGGTTCCAATATAGAATGTTAGTTATGTGTTCTTACTTCTATGCTTTATTTTACTTACGAAACAGATGATATGGTAGATAAGATGGTTAATATTGAATACACAATAGATCTTCAAAGTTATTGTAAGTGATGATCTCACATCCAAGAGGAATACTATACAAACAATAGATGGTCAGAAGAGTTGTATGAATGATTAGTAAAGGGTCATCCTTAGGGTAAAAGGTTGAAAGGTAGAGGAATTAACTTTATTTGGTTAAATAGACATTCTACTATGTGAAATTTTCTATGACTAGGAAATTGTTGTACTTATTATCTCTTTGGGGCATGGGATTGTATAGAATAAGGAAGTATAAATCTGTGACACGGGAACACGCTTGTACCCTTGCTTGTAGTTTTAGAAGGGATGATGGTTATAATAGAAGTATACATGTGTATGCTAAAGAGTCAATACGATGCATATGATGAAACTGTAGGATTCTATTTTTATATATATTCTATCTCGGCGATCCTTACTAAGAATGTTGGGATACTAGGAGTGGTTGACAGAAGGATTATACTTTTATGTGATTAAGATTTATGTTATATGCATGGATACCTTGATAATATGTATCATTTTGATGTATATGTTCTTATGATGTTGAGGCGATTACTAATGTGTGTTAATACAAGTACAACATACACCTTGGCATATGAGTCCATACAATAAAGTGATATGCAGTCTCCTTCATAAAGGTATGTGACTATCTTTATGAAACTATACAACTATATATGAAGATGATTTATTGTTACTTACATGATGTTGGCATGTGCAAGAAAAGTCGTATAATTAAATGGGTGCTTGACACAGTTAAAGTTAAGGATTGAGGTGAATTGAATGTAATGTCCATAAGAAGAATGCATTTCAAGACATTATGTAATTCTATTAATTAATCCAGTGGTGTCCATTTTAGATTATGATCTTCTTATTTTTATGCATAGGGGAAAGATCTTCCTACAAATATTTTATCTTGTTACTAACAGGTGAATTTGGCTGATGGTCAAAATTTTGTGCAGCTTGTGGAAAGACAAGAGCATGAATATTATCCAAGGTAAAATAAGGGGGTGAGGATTTAGAACCCACATCAAAACCGTTATTTATTCTTGTGATTTTGATAATTATTGTTGAACAAAGAACTGGAACTAAACTCGTTAGAGTAATCGTAAGGTCACGAAATGAAATATGATGAAATAATCGATAATTTGGAAAAGGATTTTTCGAGACTCAAGCGAGGAGGCTTGAGGGGAAATAAATTTCGGGACTCAAGCAAGAAGGCTTGAGGGGAATTATGTAAGAGTACGTTAAGGGCACTAAAACACTCCCTAGAAATCAGGGAGTTGATAGCCGCCATGATTCTCGAATGAATCAACAGGCTGTAAAGACCTCGGCAAACTATAACAAAATGCATATGCGGGAGGCAGGACACTGCTTAGTATGCATGGGAGAAAGTATTGCTGTGTGAGCACTGTGGTGTTAGGCAAGAAATCTCCGAAAGTATTGCTGTGTGAGCACTGTGGTGTTAGGAAAGAAATATCTGAAAGTATTGCTGTGTGAGCACTGTGGTGTTAGGCAAGAAATCTCCGAAAGTATTGCTGCGTGAGCACTGTGTTGTTAGGCAATAAATCTCCGAAAGGATTACTGCGTGAACACTGGGGTGTTAGGCGAAAACTTCCTGGATCAACTGATTGATGTGTTGATTAATTAAACAGTATACAATTCTTAGAGCACTGGATTTAAGTGTGTTTGTGATAATAAAAGCACAAAAAAAAAGAAAAAGAACTAAAGATATTCCAAGAATTGCAAATGATATGTTGTAATAAAATGGCTCATTGTTATATTTATGAGGTTGATTATGGAATTGATGATAAGTTTTCTTTTTTCGTTTCCTTGAATTCCGGTTGTGTAGTGAAAAATGCAGATGTGATTGAGAGGGACTTGAAAGAGAGTCATGAAAGTGCAAAGGAGGACAAATAGAAATGACAAAATAAGCAAAGGTTGACTACAGAAGAGAGGACAAACGGCTGAAAAGAATGAACGCCAAGGACGGTGTTATTTTTAAGGGGAGGAGGATGTAATATCCCTCCTTTTATCTTTATCAGAATTTTAAAATAATTTAGGGCTTATAATCTCAAAGTAGAATGAGGATAATATATTTATCCAAGAATAAAAGAATAATATAATATGTGACTTATAATGCCATTCATTCTAAAGTGGAATGAGGATAGTATATTTATCATGGGCCGTCTTCTATAAATATATATATATAGAATATGAATAATAATACTAGTGGAGTGGTCTAAATGATGTCATTTATTGAATCTCATATTTTTAGTTGATCAAACAAAATAAGAAAACATACATTACAAATGCTTGGATGGTCATTGACACATACACATAAACCTTGTTTTGTCAATGGTTCACTCCATAATTGCCAAGGAAGTGGTACATAGGAGATGGAATTATTAAAGATTGATATAACATAGTGTCTTCAAAAGTGTTATGAGATAACTAGTACTTAAATAATTGAACAAATTAAAATAGAAATTAAGTCCAGTTTATCTTGAGCTTCCCATGTCAAGGAACGTGGGCACTTCATGTAATTATTTTAGTGGATGTAGCTAAGCGATAGTGCTCCTTAAATGGAGGAATCAAACTCCAGTGAAGGAGACATTTCCTTACCTACCAGGGCTCTCCTCGCATGTGTTCCTCGAGCATTTCTTCCACTTGGAAAGGAAATCGTGGTTTCTTCCACCACTTGGCACTCAAGTGGAGTTGGAGTTACCGATTTCCTCTTTTTATTTATTTTGGGAGATCATAGTGAGGGTGGGGAAGAATGGGGGCCGCAACTCTGGGGATACGAAGTTACATCTCTGCGTTGATTGCTGGTAAAATCGTGAGGGGTTTTTGGGTGGACGGGAATTGCATCTGGATCCTTCCTGCGAAGAAGGCTTAAGTTCCGTGGGGAAATTAATTTAACCTCGGAATCTTTCTAGTTTTATTATTGGCTGTATTGCTAGGTTTGAGGGTTGAGCAGAGTTTTATGCTTAGTTTGCGAAAACTCTATATGAATAGAGTTATTGCCGTCAGGTGTGAACTGTAGAAAAATTATTTGTATACCCTCAAATGGTGTGATTCCATAGTAATCGATTTTAGAAATGAACCCTCTTTTTTTTTAATGTTAGTTACCATAGACGAATGGGGAGAGAAATATCCAATTTTATATACATTGTTTGTGGTTTGTGATTTAGGAGAAATGATCTTGGATCAACATTCGTTGCCGCTTGCATTTTTGGGAATAATGAGGAGATTGCTCTCTCTCTCTTGCTGGTTGGGATCAAGAACTATTTTGGGAAGGGATAACTCGGGGAGCTGGATCTCGGACCAAGTTAGCCTATCAGTGCATTCTAAATTGATCTCTCATTCCGTTTTGTGAAAGTATGAATACGAGCTAGTTTTCTGTGAGTTTTTCAATGACCTTTGAAAAATCGTGACAGCCTGGAAGTTGCTCTTTTGTGGTGGCTTTTTTAATGTTAGCGTGATATCATTCTTCTTTAAATATTGTTTGATGTTAGCATGAAATCGTTCTTCTTTAAGTGTTGTTTAATGTTAGTGCATGGAGGAACCGATAGACCCTAGTGGATCTAAAGTTCTCTGCGCAATCATGACAGCTTGGATGTTGCTCTTCCTTAATGGCTTGTTTGATGTTAGTATTGATACCGGGTTTAGAACGCTCATAGTTCCTTAAGGGTCTCGGTATGCTGTCAATGGATATACTCCCACTAAAACAGCTCTCAGATTTGGAATCTCAAGTCCTTATTTTGTTGTTAAATGATATTTTGTTTATGTTGTATGAGTGGTTTACAAATCTCTAATCATACATCTCGATATCTTGTTTATACTGTATAATTTTTTTTTTTATGCTGCCACATATTGGTTTGCATTGCCATGATGGATTTGTGAGGATGCATTTTGTACTCTGTCTTGCTTTAAAGCTTCGAATCATATCTAAAAATCATGAGGATGTATTTTGTACTCTGTCTTTCTTTAAAGCGTCGAATTAGATCTAAAATCGTGAGGATGTATTTTGTACTCTGTCTTGCTTTAAAGCTTCAAATCAGATCTAAAATTGTGAGGGTATATTTTGTACTCTGTCTTGGTTTAAAGCTTCGAATCATATCTAAAATCGTGAGGATGTATTTTGTACTCTATCTTGTTTTAATGCTTCGAATAAGATCTAAAATCATGAGGGTATATTTTTATACTCTATTTGGTTTTAAGTTTCGAGCCAGATCTAAATCGTGAGGGCATATTTCTACACTCCGTTTTGTTTTTACGTTGCATGGTTTTAATTTTATCTTATAATCTCTGTATCTATATATTTTTAGTAATGCAGAGACAAATGTCTGAAATTTATGTCGATGGGATGAATATAGGCCACTACATAAATTTATATATAGATTTATACAGAGATAGTTCTCCTTAACCCATGTTGTTGTGAAAGCTAGCGGTTATACATGTTATATAGATTGAGTTCTCTGTAACTTATGTTGTTTTCGTATCAAGATATTCGTAGATGTGATTTCCAGCCCAGAGAATGAGGACGTTCTCCTTAAAGAGATTCAACCTTATGTCTTGATTTGGATCAACTTCGATGTCTATATTACTATAGATTATGAAGATCACTGAGGAAGATTGTAGTCATCTATGTGGTGTAAGCCTGAATTCCAAGAAAGAATTAAGAAGGTCTAGAAATCGCTCTCTAAGAGAGAGGTGATGAGGAAATAGATTGTAAAAGATGCAATAATTTATGTTGCAGGGGGTGACTTGTTGTTATGAGCAATAATACAAGAGGTGACTAATCTTTGGTGGATGTAGCCCACATAGTGGGTGAACCACGTATCATATCTGCATTTATGTGTTGTTTCCCGTTTATGTTATCGTATCTTATCTGTGTTTATGTTCATATTATGTTGTGTGTTTATGTTAACGAGGTTTATGTCTTGTTTTGTGTTTATGTTAAATGCTCATGTGGGTGATTACGATTACTGTGATTATGTAAGGCATTTTCAGTCTTCACAAATGGGCAATGATCTAATGAAGAGGATGGAATATTTGATAAGAATCGGGGTCAATCAGGTATGATTATGGTTCTTAATTAACTTGTTAATTGGAGTATGTTACATGAAATATGCGGGACCAAGCATAAAGCACTTTTCTTTCACCCTTATAGTAGTAGTTTGTTTGGAGTAAATTTCTGAAGATAAATACAAAGTATAAATATTGGATATAATTTGTTTTACTAATGTGTTGAAGTTGGTTATCGAAAGGAGGAGCAAGTACTTTATTTCTCAAAATATCATTTTATCTCTTTGGGGATGTTACACAGTGAACACTCATTCAACAGTCTCCTTTGGATGTTTGTCTCCACTTTTATTTATTTATAATAAAATATTCAAAGTAATTAATTACAGTCATCCATGACCCCACTTGGTCAATAGTCATAAAACTTTACAATAAAAATAAAACATAATGTTTTTCTGCATAACATAAAATGTCTAGAGTTTGGGTATGCGATAGAGATAGGCAGTAGCTCATGTAGTTTCCACCTTGATGCTGAGTAGTGAAATTACAAGGGTGAATTTATTAGCTATGGATTAGGTTTGACACACTCAACACCATATCTAAATACCACATAATACTAATTAACCGTTGAATTCATTTTTACCTCATCCCTACATAACACAAGGAACATGATCATGTTCTCTACTACGAAAGTCCCCCAAGTTATAACCCTTCCCTCCATTGCTTCAATACAAGCCAACAAGGAAATCCTTGTTGCTAGGAACCAATGAATCTTAGCTCTAATTATTTTTCTCTATGACTCAACAAACACCCATAAAATTAATCATATTTTTCACATGATTTCATGGTAGCAAATATGGTAGCATACCCCTTTGCAAACCTACATCCCAGTACCAAAACTAAGATTCCAACAACTCCACCTTGAGAGAAAATGAATGAATGTATTAGCTTTCTAAATGTTCAGAAAATCCCTCCTAATTATTGAATAAACACCACACTTGCATGAGGAATACATGGACTCCATAGGCTTGGGAGAGCATAAAACATAAGAAATGCAAGACAAGAATAATAGGGAGATTTTGGATAAGAACACTTATGAACATGTTAAAATAGTTTTTTCCTTCACTTCCCTTGTTTCCTCATCTATTGATTCATTACCCCGATTGTGCTCCTTAGGATTTATAACAGCGAGTACATGTTATAATTTATTGTATTTAATATTATTAGTTTCCAAATTAATAAAAAATCAGTTGACTTACCCTACTTACAATATACATACACATTATGTTCATATGATAAAAGGGGATATTACATAAAACATAACACCATTTGCAATCTCTCACACATTGCACATTTAGAAACTACACAATATCATTTGAAATATTTGAACATTGCACAATTTGAAATGAGAAAGTCTCTTAACTAAACAGCGAGGCACCAAAACCCTAAATGTTCAAACCATAATGTCATTTGCAATCTCTGAACAATTAGAAATGGCATAATATTATTGGCAATCTATGTTGCATTGCACAAATAGAAAGGACAATGTCCCTTAGCTAAAAGCTAGAGAACCATGAAACCAAATCATAGGAGCATCCCAATAGATCACAAAAAAATAAATTTGTGTTGGGCTATCATATTTACAACCAACAAAGAAGTGAGATGATAGAATGTATAATAACTATCCAAGAGTTTTGAGTAAGTAGTTGTTGGAAATGACACAAATTATAGTTTTTTAAGGTGTGAAATTTAGCAATGGGCTAATTTTCAAGATTTCTAAAATAATTCACGTGAATAATTCTACATGATAATATTTTACTCTAAATATCACCAAAATTATTCGAAAATTATATAAAATCTTTAAAAATTTGAATATTTAAAAAAAAAAAAATCACCAATTTTTTATCATTGAAAATCTAAAAATTAATAAAATTTATTAAGTCTCTATCTTTAAAAAAAAAATTGATAAATGTTTAAAAATCTTTTACGGCTTTTTTTCATTTCTTTTAAAAATACTTTAAATGAACCTATAATTAACAATATATATTTCTCTTCATAATATGTTAAATATATATAACATATTGTGATTAAAATAAGAACTTTATTAATGAGTTAAGAATATTTTTCAAACATAAGTGTTTTTATAAACATATTAATTAATTTTTTTTTATTATTCATTTGAGATTAATATAAATAAAATTATATATATTTAAAAAATATATTATAAATTAAAAAATATATAAAATATAATAATAATAATTTAATTTTAACTAACATTTAAAAAACAAGACAAGAAATCTTTACTAAATCATTTAACTACTCTAGCCGTAGGTTTGGAACATGTAACATGCTCACCACTCACCTATAACTTTATTTATAATTATCAAATCACACCATTCATCCCCAACATGTTATATTTTATATAAAAAAGAGTGTTGAACACGGCTCAAGGATGTGCTCTTATACGTTATGGATAAAATACTATTTGTTTCTATGTGACTTACCAATATCCTCGAAGGCCCTGTCGCAACATTCTAAACTTCCATATGATTAAACATATGTATTGCTAATTCTATATATATTTTTTATTTTTCATAAAATTTTATGTGATATTTTAATTTAAATTTCGTTTTTTTATTTTACTTATTTCTTGTAATTATAATTATAATTTTTTATTTATATTTATAATAAGAATATAAAATATTTATAATAATTTTTTGACATTTAAAAAATCAGCAATACATGCTTATTGATATATTTTATAATTTTATAATTTAAAATTGTTTATTGATATATTTTATAATTTTACAATTTAAAATTGTTTATTAATATATTTTATAATTTTACAATTTAAAAAAGAAATGTATAATATATAATTTGAGTAGAGATTGAATTGAGTAAAAGCTTATGAGGCCATTCTTATATAATTTGATTAAATATTGAATTGAGTAAAAGCTTATAAGGTTATATATATATATATATATATATATATTTATATATATATATATATGATTTTATAAATATATATTATAATAATTCAATAATTTAAAAAAAAAAATTATATATATATATGTGTGGAGGGAAATTATAAATTATTATAGGTTGATAATAATTTCATTTTTTTGTTTTTTAATATAATTTTTTAAAAATATATAAAACAAAATAATATCTCATAAAAAATATTTGAAAAATCATTATTTATGTGTACTTAAATGTATGAGAGATTAAAAGGTAAAATGTAAGTAATGCAAATTTATAATTAAGATAAATAATTTAAATAAAGTATTTGAAATATGCATTGGAATTATTATCAATGAAAAATAATAAAATATAAATAAATATATTTAATGTGAAATAAAATAAATTTTTTATTTAATATAATTAGTTTCTATGAAATTCGAAATTTAGAAAATTTATATTTTTGTTTTTAATTTTTTAAATACTTGTTTTATAGTGGTTAAGAGTTTATATTAATATAATTTTTATATTTAAAAAAAAAAAATTAACAAGAAATAAATTTAGATGAAATTTTACTTTGTTAAACTCATATATTCTGATTTATAACATTATATTAAATTCATATATTTGGATTTATAACATTATATTATATTATAATATATTTTAATGAAAAGTCATTTTGTGAATTGCTTTGGTTTACATAGTAAGACAGGAATGATTTTACATTTCAAAAGAGTTTGGAAAATGGACACTCATTATTTGTATATAATGTAAAGATAAAGTGATATAGAAAATTATTATTTATCATATTTATTATTTATTAATATTAAAAAAATAGTTTTAAAATAAGTTGATTCATTGACATTGCATTATATTCAAACAATGTTTTTAGTTTTAAATAATTTAAATAATAAATGTTTTTTTAATTAGAAAAGTTTAAATTTATTATTGAAAGATATAATATAAAATAAAAATATTAAATTTAAATAATTCAAATTCTAAATTTTCAAATAAGATAAAGAAAAAATATATAAAAATGTCATTTTCTTCAATCTATATTTTATTTTATATTTTTTCTTAAACTTAATTTAATAAAAGCTTTTAATTAAAAAAAATAAATTATTTTACATTCTCCATTATTTTGAAGATCCATATAAAATGAACATTTACTATTTACTATTTATAATTTATTAATAATTTATAATATAAAAATTAATTATTGAATCTATGGAAATCACAAATAAATATCAAATTTCACTAGTTCTTTCTAAGAAAATATCTTTAAAAAATTATATAAAAATAAAAACTGGTTTGAAATATAACACTATTCTTCCTTTATAGGAAAACTGAAAATGAACACTCATTTTCACTAGCGTGCTATTATATTGTTACTTTTCTTTGTAAATCATGAATCGACTTAAAAGCTTAATTTATGAATAGCTTTAATCTTAAAGTAACTAATTACTAAAAACAACTGGAATCTAATGACACAATTTTATAAACATTAAAAAAATTTACTATTTACAAAATTTGAAAAATTATAACTTAGAATGTAGTATATATTTTTTATTGCATTTTTTAATTTTTTTTTAGGTTATGAGTTATATTAAGGTTTGATTTAAATTTTAAATGGAATTTTTAATTATTTTTATAATTTTTTAATTTTAAGCTAGGTTACTTTATACTAACATATCCAATATCGAAAAGGTTCGACATCCACTTTGACTAATGAATATCAATAGGTCACAAGTTAAGTTTCATAAATAAGTTATTTGTTACTTGTTCTCCAGGCTTAATTGTAATTCCGTGGTGTTTTTGTCTCACTTATCTTTTAATTTCTTTAATTAAATGGGTTGTTTGTCCCTACATTTTATCTATGCATGAGCTACTAGTTATCCATGCATCAACTACGAGTTTATATATATGTATAATTGTTTATTTTAAATTTTAAACCACTACCATAAAATCAATTTTGATAGTACACCATCCTCCTTCAATCTAGGAAAAATATACATCATAATCCACCCCAAATTGTAAGATATAAACATCTATCAATATAATTAAATTTTAAACAATCTAACATTACATTGCATTATATTACCTTACATGTCAAGATCTACTCTATACTTAGAGGTAAAACACCTTGTTCTTATAAATGCAATTAGACCAAATAACATTTATTGTACCCTCGCACCAACTGCAAGATATTAAGCATGAATTCGAATAAGATAATAAATCCACAGCTACCGACACGATCAGAGATATTAAGAAACACCAACGGATCGGATAGGCATTACCTAATGATTTATTAATAGAATTCTTGGCCATATGTCAGGAAGAATCAATTCTATTAAAACTTATTTGTAGTTCCCGTGTGCCACTGAATTAAAGAAAAACAAATCTTGCCGTGTAGTTTTATCGTTTTCATTTGTAGTAAATCGAACTTTATGCAAAATTATTGGCACGTCCTAGGCAAAGTCAAGATGGCATTGCTCAGGTCTTGACTCCCTCGGTAAAGAGACTTATAAATAATTTTAAATTGAATGTGGAAGTAAGGAGATGCCAAAAAAAAAATGCAAACACAAATTCCCGTCCCCAAATTCGGATTTCTCACCTTGACTATAAATTCCAGCCAACCTGACGTTTTATAAGTCTAGGGAACCGGTGTGCTGTTATCATTGGGAAATAGTTTTATAGCCAACGTGACGTATTATAAACTATAAAACTATTTCTTAAGTTTTATACTCAAGGACGGGAGTTTCATTGGATTCTTCTTTTATAGTTTGCCTACAGATATGTCTTATAGTTTTATAACAAGTTCTTTGTGGTTGTATATTTAGATGATATTCTCATATTTCACACAATTTGATACTCTCATTTTTCAGACAATTTGGGTTAAGCATTTTTTGGTATATTTATTAGCTTCTGAACATCTTGCAGTAATATAAGCTATGTGTTGATTTTTTCAGTATGGAAGATTTTAGGTTTTTTTTTAAACGGTCGCAATTTTGATGTAGCTTTTTTGGGTTGATATCACTGTGAAGATTTATTATGGTAATTTTGGTGAATTTTCAAAAAAAATTATAATGAACTTTTAACAATAAGATATAAGATACCCTAATTCCTTGTAAGCATAATGTTGTTTGTTTATCCTTTAACAATGTGGAACATGTCTAATTAATTTTATCTATGCAACTTCTTTGAATACTTATAAATAAAAGAATAATCTGCATATTGTATAGAAGATTTGCTTTAACAAATATATGTCTATATGAACCCAACAACATTTTAGTGGAAACCAAATACATATTTGAAATATCAAATTCATTTCATGATCCAATAAGAAAATTAACTTCAATCTATACCTTACCAATCATTTACTCCTATTTTAATGTAACTACAAGCCTTCACCTTTTTTTAGTTCAATTAAACAGATAAGGTTGCATAAGAGAGGTACTCAAGAATTAACAAGAAATCTTCATTTTTCAACACATACACTTGCATAAAAAATGGACATCATGGTTAATAATAAATAAATGCATTACACGTACACTTATGCAAAGCAAACCAACCTGAATTACATTGACACATAAGAAAGGAGATATCACATAAAAATATCACCATAAAAATCAACAAGACATAATGCAAAAATATACACAAAACAAGGAACACATATGAGACACATTGCTAGTACATCATTTTACCGTGGTTCACCCACAACTTGGGCTACGTCCACAAAGGATTTTGTATTAATGAATTTCAATATAGAGATTACATTCCCGCACCACAACCGTTGCCATAAATTTCGTAGCCTCTCTCATCGAGAGTACTTTAAGAAATCCAACTCAAGGGTCTAGACTATGACATGGGTTTCTAATAACTCAAAAATGGTGACTAGGGAAAAATAATCACCCTAAATACATATAACCTAAACAATAATTATTTTAGGGTGTTAGGTTCAAACCCTCAATATAACTTTCACAAAACCTTTGGATTCATCTCTATCCAATCATAGTGTAGGTATTTAATAATTTGTTATCCCACAACTCCTACATTTTATTAATTTAACATAAGATAGCTCAACTTTAATGGTTGTGCCCCATACTGAGAAATTGTTGGCAGCCATTAATTCCTTCACCGCCACAGTCTGGAAAAGACAACCACCACCCTGCTGAGTGATCGCCGAAATGCTGAAAAGCCAAACCACCGCCACACCGTTTGATTATGTCTTGTTGTCACAGTTTGAAAGGGGCAGCACACCATAATGATTTATGAAGAAGCAGTTGCGGCCATCTACCACAGTTCATCGAATAATTATTGGGGCTGAATATCACATTGAGTTTTTGAAGAGCCGTTTTTGAAGAGGCATTCACTGACATGTTCAGGATGATCATAAATAAAGGAGCTACGTGTTCACTGTTGCAGGACATCCAGCTCTGTTGCAACCTATCAAATATTGAAGGGGTGTCCAGCGTTCCTATTACAGCACATGAAAGGGCAGAGAATTAATTAAATTCTAAACAGACAATTTTGGTTTAGATGTGGTGAAAGGTCAAGCTAATTAAATGACTGACTCATCTCATGTTGTATAAATACCGATGTAGTATTGGTTTTGTAATTAAGAGAGTGATAGACAAAAATGGATGAAATAGAGTTTCAGCTCTGTAATATTGTTGTGTTCCTCTCTGTCTTTATGAGTTTGTAAACTCGTGGTTGAATGTTTGAATGATGTGTTTCGTTGTAGCATGATGATTTTCTGAGCATATATGATTGATTGTGGAATGTTTAGTTTTGTTGTAGCAAGTTAGATTTCAGAATTTGCTGAAACAGAGTATGCTGAAACAGTCAAGTTTTATGAACACAAGGGTTATCTAAACATAGCTGTAACAGTCCTGTAGACTACTGTTAGCAGAAATTGTTAGTTGTTAATGTTAGTTGTGACTGTGCTAAATATTACAGTCAGTTGTGACTGTGCTGTAGATTGTTGTTAGCTGCAACTCAGCTGAGACTATTCTCTAGGTGAAAATTTGTGAGCTTAGTGATCTGTGTGTGTTGCTGAGAATAAGAGCAATGCCCCCCTACCTTTCCTCAATTGGTATCAGAGCTAAGCGCTTTTAATTTCTGTTAGTTGGTTCTGTGCTCACTTCATGAATGAGCCGTATGATTGTATATTGACCCTTTTTTGAGTTTTGTTTTGAGATCTTGTTGTTGAGTTTTACTCCCGTGCCCACTTCCTGCTATCTAGAAAGAGCAAAAGTAAGTTCAGTTGAGTTCTGTGCTGAAAGAGAGCTCATGTTCTCCCTTAAGAAAAGGTTGAGTCATCTTTTACTACCTGAAGTCTGAATTAATTATTTTCTATGTCACCTATTCGATGGTTAAGTTGTGCAAGCCTGGTTGTGGCTTGTGTCAAAATAAGAAAGGGTTGTAGCCCATGGATGAAGTTGATTCTGTGTTCGTGTTTTCTTAGATAGAGGTTGAGAAGTTGAAAGGAAGACATTCTTCCTAGTTGAGAGCTCCCATATAGTTTAATGGTAGAGCAGTTTGAATTCCATTGTTTTGGAAGTTTGTTTGGTTTGAGTTGAAGTCCATATGCCTGAAAGAGGACTAAGAGGATGTATTCAAGTGAAAGAAATTTAAATTCTGTGCAAGTATTTATTTGAAACAGAGACATGGGGAAAAGCAAATGACTTAAACAAATGAAGAAGAATGTTGTTAATGCAAAAGAAGTTGGTTTTGCTATAGCAGAGATATTAGGTGAAGTCACCGAGGAACCTGCTGAAGCAAAGGAATTTGAAGAGAAGGAAGAGGATATTGAAGCAAATGAATCTCAAGACAAATTAGAGCATGCATGGAGCAACATCTATTATCCCCCGCCATATTTCTCGGGTATAACTTATGAATGTTGGTTAGTTAATATGAAAATTTTCTTGCATGATAGAGGTTTATGGTATTTTGTTGAGAATGGAGTTAAGAAACCCTAGGATGAGGCAAGAGATGCATTTGCCTTGTACTATATCCAGCAAGCTCTAGATGATAATATTTTTTATGTAATTGTTGAAGCAAACACATCTAGAGAAGCTTGGGAAAGTTTGATGTAAGGGGGAGATATATGGACGAGTCACAACCTGTTAATATTTCAGCAAATAAGCTTGCAGAAGCAGCAGAAGATAGTCAATTTCATTGTTGTGTTAATATACCAGTGGATGAAAATGTTGTTGAAACTCAAGGTAAAAATGAGGCTGTTGTATCTTGTATTGCAGCAGCAGAATTAGAAGAAGTTGAAAGTGTTATTGATAAAGATGTTGATATAGTTTCGAATTTAGATGTCACTGAAGTGAATTGTGAAAATGATGAAATGGTTAACATGCAGAATGCTGATAAAAATGATATATTCTTGAAGTGTGAAGACAATAGAGAAGTATTTGTGCAAGAAGAGTCCTTGAAGGACACGCCCATGAAGGTATATAATTCCTGTATTGAATCTAATGATTGTGGACATGTAGGTACAATGAATCTAGAAGATAACTCTGAAGGTGTTATAGAAGTCAAAGAACAAGATGAGCTTGAAATAAGTTACAGTAGTCATGTTGCAAAAAATGAAGAGTGTTGCACTCATCCATTTGGTGCACATAAGGAAGATGATAAAGCTGCCAGTGAAAAATACATTTATGAAAATGGTGTATTTGCTGATGGAAAAAGTGTTGGTGATATTTTTGAAGAAGAATCTACAGCGATATTGAATGGCGCAGATAAGGACAGAAAAGAGAACAAGATGTTATCTAATAATTTGTTTGTTAGTGATTGTGCAGGTACAAAAGAAGAAAATGATGAGGTCTTGGCTTGTAAGTCAAATATTGAAGGTGATTTAACTGCCAGTGTAGCAGTTTGTTCTTTGAATATTCCAGAGATGTCTATTGTTGATGACAACGATGAAGAAGGTCCCAATGAAGCAGCTAGTACTCATAAAATTTCCTATGGAGAAGTAATGGTCAATGATGATCATGATGGTGTAATGAAGACTGCCATATCAATAGTATGTGAAGCAACATCATAAGTTAAGAAAGATAAAGTACACTGTGTTGAAGTGCTTGAATCCGTTTGTGAGTTTTTTGAAAATATTGATGATTTTAATTTTGTAGATGATTTTGATAAGATTGTTGAATAATGCACAAAAGTTGGAGCGATTGAAGCAGAAGGAATCTATAAGGATGTTGAAAATAAAAAGGTTGATGATTTAGTGATTGTAGAAGCAGTGATAGAAAAAGAGTTGCATACTGATAACACTCAAGAAGACATAGCATCTGAAATAATGAATGATGTTCTTGATGAACAGTTGAAATTTTTGGAAGAATGGCTTGAAAATCCAAGATATGATGATAAATAAGTTAGTCTTGTTGCAGAAGCGAAGATGAAGAATGTTGATTGCCTTGTTGTAGCAGCAGAGGCAGATTTGAATGAATAGATAGTGACAGCTCTCAGAGAAGTGCAAATTGAAAAGAACCAATATGGTTCACAGTATGATAATTTATATAATGATAAAATGTTTGAATGTGCAGGTGAGAAAGCAATTGAAGATGATACTGTAAATGATGAATCTAATTTGAATGAAGAAAATTGCAGCGAAGATGAACTCATTGAAAAATCAGTTGAAAAGATTTTCATGTTATGGAGTACTGAAGAAATAAGGCATTACTATCAGCTAATGTGTTTACATAATGACATTGAATAGATTACTCTTGCTGAAGTCAAAGATAGCTTGTGGGATCTTTGTATGCCCACGTTACATTATTTAGATAAGAAGATTTTGATTGAAGTCCTTGGCATAAAGGACATTGAAAATTTGAATGATGATAAGCAACTTGAAGAACGTTTTGCAACTGAAGCTGATCATAATGAATTTGAGGAATCAAAGAAGACATTGAAGGT